>WAAF01007312.1:298112-446304 GCA_013400475.1 Tricholaema leucomelas | reverse complement strand
ACACCCAAAACACTCAGGTAAACCACAATAATACAACATGCATTGCTAGCTCACAAGCACTGCAAAGTCGGCCCTTGACTCAACTTCAGTGCTCTCCAACTGCCAAAATGAAGTATCTATCACTGTATCATGTTTGCCAAGCAGCCATGTGCAGTTGCAAATAGCTGTTTCAATTACTTATAACAGTGGAAGGCTGTGCTTCAAGACAAAAAAAGATTACATATTCATTTAGAGTTTCTCATATTAAAGTGAAATCTACTAATCATGTGACATCCTCTAAAATAATTCTAAATGCCTTTGAGGCTCTAACATGTCCTATCTTCAAGAGATCTCAAAGATTCTGCAAGCCAGCAAAACAGAAGAGTTTTTACCAAGTCAGTATGTGTAAAAAAGAAGAGCTGAAGAGAGCAAAACTCAAGCAGGACCAACTTTGTGACTAGTTACACAATTGCTACTCAACTCCTGACCTTCACCTGGTCAGTACTGAATTGCACAAAGTTTCTTAAAAAGGTCAAGTATTTGCAAAGCAATTTGAAAACTGAGTAAGTTTGAATGTTCTCTGTATTTAATAATGGAAGAAAAACTTTAAAATAGCCTATAAAAAACATTAAAACTTTAAAAAACAACATTAAAAAATAAGGCTATAGTATTCAGATATATACAATGGAGGTAGTAGCAAGGGCAAAGTAAATAAATCTCAATAGAAAGAGGAGCTTGTCATGCTCTGTTAGTGCAGTAATGTTTGGCTTATACAATGGATTACAGAAAAATTGATTTACAGAAAAAGTGATTTGAGGCTGATGTGATATTAACACAAACACACACCACCCAGAGATTACAATGGCCAGTCTATCAGTATTTGCACATCAAGCCATCACGCTCACGTTTCTGAAGCTGAAGATCTAACTAGTAAAAAGACCTGTTCTTCAGTGGTATGGACAGATTGTCATATCTTGTTAAAGAAAAATCCAAATGAAAGAAAAACACATGAGCACTTAGGTTTTACATCCTTTAGACCCTGTAAAAGAATCACAGAATCATAGAATGGTTTAGGTTGGAAGGGACCTCAAGGATCATCCAGCTCCAGCCCCCTACTATAGGCAGGGACACCTCCCACTAGAGCAGGTTGCTCAAGGCCTCATCCAGCCTGGCCTTAAACGCCTCCAGGGAGGAAGCATCCACAACCTCCCTGCGCAACTCGTTCCAGTGTCTTACCATCCTCACTGTAAAGAACTTCCTCCTAACATCCAGTCTAAATCTTCCCTCCTCCAGCTTAAACCCATTACCCCTCGTCCTGACATTACTAGAACTTGTCAATAGCCCCTCCCCAGCCTTCCTGTAGGCTCCCTTCAGATACTGGAAAGCCACTATAAGGTCCCCTCGAAGCCTTCTCCTCTCCAGGCTGAAGAGCCCCAGCTCTCTCAGCCTGTCCTCACAGCAGAGCTGCTGCAACCCTCTGATCATCTTCGTGGCTCTCCTCTGGACCTGCTCCAGCAGTTCCATATCCTTCTTGTGCTGGGGGCTCCAGAACTGCACACAGTACTCCAGGTGGGGATAAGAAGATAAGCATTACAAATAACATCCACTACACAACTATACTATTTGTTAGCAAGGTTCTGACATTAGATATTCAAGAATTCACAGTACTGAGCACAGAAAATAGGTAAAAACGATAGGAAAAAAAGTCAAGAACTTCAAAGAAGAAAGTATAATTTTACTGTCTAAAAGAAACAATTTTGAGTCCCATGCTATTTTCAGTTGTAGTCTGTCAGATTTTGGTTTTGTTCCGATCTAGTAATGGATTTTGGTTGTCCCAAAACTCAATGGTTGTTCTGTATTCACATATGTTCTCAGTCAGTGATTGACAGGAAATAAAACCAACCAACTAACAACCAAAACACCACAAACACCTGTTTCCCAGTCTGAGCTGCAAAGTGTTATTGAACTTCTCAGTAGAAGTAGCAATATTAAAGAAGGAGTAACCAAAGTGTTTAGGTAAAGACATCACAGAAACAAACCACTTCTATCTTATTTACTATTGAGAGGCAATCACATACTTGTCACTTCATGGCTTTTTAGGGGAAAGGGGAAGCCTGTTGCAGAGGACAGCTTCTGGACAGGACTCTTCTGCTAATGTATGGCATTCTGGAGAACAGTACCACCAGCCTGATACAGCTTTGGACATACGGTGTGAACAGCATCATTGTTGTCATGAAAAGTCTACCTGATAGCTTAAGCTGCATTTCACTTTTGCTAGACTGTTTTCAAAGAATGGCAGTTTCACTGGTGGCAGGACAAGACTTGTCTCAGACCTTTACAGAAACACCTCATCAAAATGACATAGGGAAGCTGTATGATTGCACTAAGGAAAGATCACCTTGCTCATTTAGAGAGAACATTTCAGCAGCTTAGTGAGTACCTTAATATCACTGATAATGAAATGATTAAGACAACAAAATATACCAACTGAGCTACAATTTGGGATGCGAGTCTTATATTTTAACCCTTCTGGAATGCTCCAATCGTAGTTAAATAAATGTGACCTACTGTGCTGGTTTGAAGCTATTTGGAATACTTCACTGAGAAAAAATAAATTTTTAGCTCTGAGAACCACAAGTACTACCCTATATCACTCCTCCTTCTGCTGAGAAACAGAACTACTCAAAATATAAATAAGACACTGTGCTAGTTTGAAGCTAGCTAGAATGTTTTGGTGAGAAGAGATAGATTACAGGCTGTGAAAGGAAAACAATGGTGACTGACAAAAGTAGACTTCGCCCATAGGCTTGCTGAGACATATAAGAATAAAAGCTAAACATAGATAAGGGAGTCTCTCACTTCACCTGCTGGGGAACTGGCTGGGCCACATCTTACTCTCTAACCTCACCCTCCATTTTGGACTAATCCACTTTGCTTCCTAACCCCCTGGCAGAACCTCCATTCTTCCTTGGGACCAGGGTAAAAGGTTGAGAGAGGTAGGGGGAAGGTGAAGGGGCGGTTGAAAGCCCCTCCTGGGGACTCAGGTTTCTGTGTTTTGTATTACCTTTTACCTTGTATATTTCTGTCTATAACTGTATATACTGTAAATATCTGCTTGTATATTGTGCTAGCTGTAAATATAAGCTTCATTCATATTTCCAGAGCCAGCTGAGTCTAGCCTGGGTGATTTCGAAAGTGGGGGGGGTGGGGAACACCCAAACCACTACAGACACTGCTCACACTCTTCTCAGCTCTCCGTTTTGTTCCTTCTCTCTCTGGCAGTCTAAGTGGTTGCTTCTGCCTTAACTCTTTAATCCGATCTAACTCTTTTTCCTCTAATCTCCTTGTCATCTTTTTGACATCTCACCTCAGATCTCTCCAGATTTATCACGTGAAACATACAGGGATTGATCTGGCTATTTCTGAAGGGAGAGAAAGAAGGAAGGAAGGAAGTGGGGGGAGGTTTGGGTGGGGAGCCTCCTGGGCAATCTCATTTCTGGCAGGGATATTGTGTTTCTGTATTACTTTTAACTTGTATACAACTATAAATATTGTGTATATATATGCCTGTAAATTGTGCTAAGCTGCAAATATAGTTTCATTCCTTATCTTCCAGCCAGCTGAGTCTAGTCTTGGTGATTTCCTTGTGGGAGGGGGCAGATAACTCCCAAACCATCACATCAAGATATAGATTGGAAAAGCACAAGAACACACTTCACATATCTCTTGAGAAATAAGTCATTTTATAATTCAGCCTCCTTTCAGAGCTTTACACAAGAAAATACTTGCAGACCTACAAGCTTTTACAGGTATTTTCAGTTTGGTCTCTTCCAAAGAAGCAACCTCAGTGACATCAAACTATGTTCATCTACCACCTAATTCTTTGCATGAAATAGGCTTACAATACTTGGCAAACAGGAAAACCTCTTAGCAAGCAGCTGCTTTGACCAAAAGTGTCCTTTTTCTTCAAATTGGTAGTATCCCTGCCAAGACAAAAATCCTCATTTATATGTCATAAACCGTAACAGCAAAACAATTTGTATCACTGATAGCAGTTGACATCAGTGATACAATATTGGCTTGTGTGCTTTCCCAGCCAAACTGTAAGACAGATGTGACCATTTAGTTAAAGCAGTAAAAGTCTATTTCCCAATAGACTCGCGCGACCTCATCATGGCAATACCCACACACACATTTTCCTGCATTCATCATGGCAATGCCCATTAAGCCATCTTTCCTACGTTTATCACAGCCATGTGCTACCATCCAAACTTCATTTCTTTTCCAGTATTATATGGTTTTACCTACCATCCCAGGGACTTCCCTTAAAAGCAGACAAGTCACATCTACAATGGACTACTTCCAGTCTTAACAGGATTTTTTTCAACCAAGGCAGGAAAAGGTATTTGTATTTCATTTTTTCATGATTAGTCCTTCAAGGCAGGTTTTTGCAATACTGTAGGTAATTGAGATTCTCCTTTAGTTCAAACATTGCTACAGTGAGCACAAGGGACAGGAAAGATCCACAGATGTGCTTGCTAGAATATGAAGGAGCGGTGTGACCTTCCCATCTAATGACATTTTGTATGCGTGGTTTGTAACAGTATTCCACATCTGAGTATCCACAGCTACTGTGTTCAGATTAATATATCAACTCTCTAAAATTACCTTCTCAGTTCCTTGTCCATCATTCAAACTACACTTGATTCAATTCACTCCTACACTTATCCACACTGAAGTCCAGGAGCACCCATTTAATTTTCTGGTATTTTAACCATTTTCAGCTAAACTAATTTTTTTTCCATCTTCCCTGCCAGCCCTTCCAAAGCATGTTCTTCCACAGGGAGTATTTTAGGCTCCTATAAATGAAGTATTTTAATTTGCTCAGTAAGGCTTAATGGAACAGCTTCTTATTTTGTTCATAATAATCAGAGAGACGAGAAATGGTCATCCAACGTGAGAGCTGTTTCCATGACAAATTCACTGTATCAAGCTTTCCAAAGTGTTCCTGCAGTCTATTTATTTCCTCTGCAAAAAGTCTCATTTTCCATCATTCTTTCTTCAAGAAGTAAAATCTTCAAAATGCTGAGGTACAAAAAAAAAATTAAAATTTTTCTTCTACAACACACTCCAGTACCACAAACAAAGGCTCTTTTTGCTGGGCACAGGGGACAAAAGTGACATTCTTTCATTGTCTGCAGGAAAGACAGTTGAATTTGATGTATGTTGATAAACACTGAATAGGAATAAAAAGCTTGCAGAAAGCCATGCAATTGCTGGAAGGCAAATGTGAGGATCTGTCGGCCAAAATAAATATTAACGTGTGCCCACGGACACACACAGATGCCAAGATCAGGTGCTGAACAATGTAGGAGAGTCCCAGATATTCCTAGATGTATTTGAGAGAGATTTTCTTTAGGTACAAGTTAAATATCAGGATTTGAGATGCTCTGCTTCAAAAGGGACATTTACATGTTACATTGAAGTCACAGAAGACATGCCCAATGAATTATAAGTGCAGTTGTTCTAGCCAAGATGACAGCCAGAAATGCTAAACCATAAATGCTTTTTGTTTACTGTATAAAAGTAGTACTCCAACGAAGAGCAAGAGGAAGTTATATGAAGCAACTGCAGGGCAGCATTCACTTCTGCTTCAAATACTGCATTACAAAAGAACCTGTCTGGAAAAACAAGCAAGAGACCTGCCTGTTGGGAGACCTCGGGTCAGCCTGCACTGGAGGGGAGGCTGAGTGGGAGAGGGCCAAGAAGGGAAGGAAGCAGAACAGGCCACTGATAAGATTGAATTCCTGTACCCAAGAATCTGAAGCAACTCCAGCTTTCAGACTAATAAAGAACATCTTTAAAAGCAATACTGAACATCTATGCTCCATATGAGCAAGCACCACAGTTCAGCATAGAAATGTCCTTAAACTCTGCTTCTGGAAGGAATGTAAATTCATGTCCTTATTCCGCTACCTACTGCTAAGACTGAAGGTGCCTTCTGAGACTTCATCAGCCATGTGACAAAGTACAATTAAGATTCATCTTTCAGGAGCAACCCAAGAGAGCAGTAAATAGACCAAATTTGTCACCTGAAAACCAGTTAAGGTAGTGCAAAGTATAAGAATATGTGACTTCAAAATCAAAAGCAGCATCATAACCCAGTGAGCTTCCCTGTCTTGAAGGATACAATCTTTCTGGACCACCTATATGACTCTTCTGTGAGCAGAGCTGCTACTCCTTCCCTAGGAATATTGGAATAGAGTCTACCCCTCTCATCAGCATGCAGACTGCTGGAGCAGCAGTGTGACACAGGTCTGTGTAAAATAGCTGTGTCAAATAGATGGCAAGGGTTGCACCAAAACAAGTGTCATCACTTTCCTGAACACCTCAGCAGCTCTGCCCAGAGATGGTAACACAGGAATCAAGTTCCATGACCTTTTTGATGTTTTCTAATGCCCTAAAGTTTAGAAAAATCACTGCAGCTGGAAACAAGTCAACACACTTGTTCCCAGTTTAGCAGTTTTGATAATGAAGCCAGTCCTCTTCACCTTATCTTCTGCTTTAAGTTTACTGTTTGTGGATTAGTTAGATGTTTTTCAGCAATCTCTAAGTAAAAGCTCTCTCTTTAAGACTTGTTTAATATAACTTTACAGCTTCAGTCAACTAGCTCAGTAATCCAAGGTGTTCTGGACATTTTCCATTTTCCTACTATGAGATTTCTAATATGCCATCATTTTTTTACCTTATCTCCATTGTTTCATGCTAGACAATATACTTAATTTTGTCTTCATGCCATGCCTTAAACTAGTTTAACTTGGTAGATCACATTCTTTGCAAAAAGAAAAATGTTGTCCTGACTTAAAACACAAGTTTCTCAAACAAATATCCACGGTGTCAAAGTTGCGTGACGGAAAGGTGGCTCCCACAGGAACTCATGAAGTCCTTAAATCCACTAGGAAGAATGCACTTAAAACTCAAATAGAAATATGAGACAGTAAAACATCTCCAAAAATGATGGTACAAATTCAGCAACCTGTTCTAATGGGAGGTGTCCTTGCCCATGGCAGGGGGTTGGAACTCGATGATCTTTGAGGTCGCTTTCAAACCTAAACCATTCTATGAAACCTAGGAACAAGTGCCAAATAGCAAGGAAGAGTTAATGGGGTGAGAGGTGCAAAGCTGGAGAAGAACTGGCAATATCATGTCACCCCTAGCCAAAATTCTGTATTTTACAGTATGCCAGACTACATAAGTCATATAAGCCTGCGTTATGAAATCCAATAATGGCTAAGTTATCATCAAACAGAAAAGAAATATAAACTCCTTATTCTTACAAAGTAGTGCTGGTGACTTAAAACAGGAGTAAAGAAAATACTACTAGACAAAGATTTTGCTCAAAATTACTCCCTGTGTACAAGCAATTCACAGGGTTCACACCATCACTATTCATGCCACACTTGTGTCTGTACCAAATCCATTTTAGGAAATACAGTAATGACTGAACAATGAGCAGCATTTTAGTTGTGTAATACTTTAAATTACACTTCTTTCTTTTATATAGCATTAAAACTGAAAGAAGATTGCCTCTACATGTAAGGGATCTAGGAACCCACAAAACCCACAGAGAACAGCCAGAAGGCAAATGCTTCTAAGAAGTAGGTCACTCCTGCTGCTTCAAAATTATTTACAATCCCCAAACAGCATGTTGTAAACACAGCTAGCATTAATGTCCTAGGCATTACGGTCAAGCCAAGCACTTCCACTTAAGATAGGGAACAGAAATGCTGCATTTCAGTAGTCACTCTGATATAATATATACTGAACTCAGTCAGTCACCTTTCTTAAAAGCACACTGCACTAATAGAAGAGTGTCAAGGCTACATCTAGGCAAAATGCTGCTTAGAAGAGCTGTTAACTGTCAGAAGTGTTACACAAAATATCTAGGTGTGTTCCATGAGAATTCCAACTTCTGCTTTGGAAAGTGAACACCTGTTTTCATGAAAAGGTTTTATTTCACTACTTCTCACTGTTTTCTAAGCAAGCAAAAAAAAAAAAAAACAACTACTTCCAAGCTTCTGATGTGCAGTAACCCAGACATTTTGCCAGCTCCCCATTAGTTTCACCTGACCTGTGCTAGCTCTTCTGGGCTATCAACCACAACATGTGAAAGACTCAGCCTTCAACACAACACATGGCTCTATGTTCACAGAATCACAGAATGTTTTGGACTGGAAGAAGCCTTTAAGGGTCATCTAGTCCAACCACACTGCAGTAAGCAAGGACATCTTCCACTAGATCAGGTTGCTCATAACCCATGCAATCTGACCTTAAATGTTTCAATGGATCGAGGCTTCTGCCACCAATCTGATGCCAGTGTTTCACCATCCTCAGCATGAAAAAAGAGACTCTTATTTACATCTAGTCTAAATCTCCCCTCTTTTAATTTAAAACCACCACCCTTTATCCTATTGTTACAAGCCTGCCCTGATCTTTTAAGTATAGAAAGGCTGCAGTTAGGTCTTCCCTGAACCTCCTCCAGGCAGAACAACTCCAACTCTCTCAGCCTGTCCTCATATCAGACATATCTCAGACCTCTGATCATTTTTGTGGCCTCCTCTGGGCGCACTCCAAGTCCACGTCTTTCCTGTGCTGAGGACTTCAGAGATGCAACACAGCACTGCAGGTGGGGTCTCATCAGAGCAGAGGGAAAGAAACACTCCCTCAGCCTACGGCATTTTCTCCACACTACTGTGGCAAATCACTGTTAACAGACAACCATCATATTCTGAAGAACTAGGAGAAAATTAAAATCATCCAAGTTAGAAAGCCAGTACTTTACAAACGTTATGTTTAGGCTACTATATTTGAAAAATAAACTGCAGCATAACATTCAGCTTTCCTTGGAGTCCAACCCCTCCCTACCTAGCCTTCACATCAGAGCACACTTTGAGCAGACACACTCTCTAAAGTCATAAACGGAGGTCAACTCACAAAAGACACATGACTTCCTCATATTTCACTCAGCTGGCAAACTGAAGTGCTTCTGCAGCTGTCCTAACCTTTGGACCTCAGTCCTACATATGCTTTCACTTCCCAGCTGAAAACTAGGATCTTTCCAGGATACAGTACCATCAAAGAGGAAAAAACATGTCACCCATATCATTTATCCTAAATAGGATGTGTGTGTGTGGTGCTTTACCTAGAATGACCTTTCTTAGCACACTCAGCTAGCCACCAGATGGGATTTAAATACAACATTCTCCTCATCCTAATACTACTTAAGCGTTTCCCGCTGTAGTATAATGGCTGAATTAGTACCTGCTACAGAACAAAGGAAATGTGGTTCAGACCAATTCCTTCCTGAAATGATTTTAAATCTAAAAATCCTTAAGGTCATGCAGAAAACAACATATGACAGAGTCAGTCAAACACAATCAAAACCAAGATCCCTCACTATTTCAAGCTGACATTAAATGGCGAGTCAAAATTGCATGGGTAGCAGCAACATGTTTCTCATTCTGCTTATACAATTTCTTGCAGGCATGCCAAAGCATCTGAATTATCAGTATGTTCCTGAACCTGGCTTGGTTCAAGTAGAAGTAGCTGGCCACAATCAACTGCAAAATAGCGAGACCCCGGGGTGCCTACAAAATTCCAGTCTTATCTGTTCAGTTGAATAAAAATCACCACAAACTTGCAAAGGTCAAAAGCTTATCCTCAGTGCCAAAACATACAAATTCATTGGCTACAGCCCTTAGTACTCGCCATGGAACAGAAATTAAAAGCTACCTGGTTGTTTGCAAGGTCAGCAAGGCAAGCTACAGCTACCTCAGAAATAAATGAGACTTGAATCTCCACAGGTTTTATTTTCTTTTGCAATTACCAGCAAGTACCAGTGTGTAACACATTTTCACGGGAGATGAAATAAACACCAGATGTGGAATATCCAGGCCCTTTTACTATAGAGATTGAGTAGAAGATCCACTGACAGGATCCATTTATCAGAAAGGACCAACATCCACCCAGCATGAAGTCACAATAGAATAACGTACATCTCCTACATGAGCCCTGAAGAGGCAGGCTAGGAAAAAGACAATGATGCCTTCAAGCCAGTTGCACCAGTAGATAATGCAAAAACTGGACCAGCTTCTTATCACGTCAACCACTGCCTTACCATTTCCTCATCATTTTAAGCTTAGAAGTCAAACTCCACCAGGTGCTCAGGAACATGTTAAAGAGGACATACTGACTGGTCTTAGAGGCTGATCATGGAGCTAAGGTAGCATTTCTGAATACCCAGTGGAGTCTGACTTCTCCTAAGCTTAAAGATGAGGAAATGGTTAAGGCAGTGGTTGTCTTATAATGCTAAAGATGATCTAAGGAAGTTCTGTAAATGGATCTTCTAGTTTGAAGTAACTAATCTCTTCACCAGTTAATCCAAGGTTCCCCCAAAAATGGCCATTCCTACATAAACCCAACAGGTGTTAAATTTCTTACATCAGCAGTTTTCTGAAGCAGACAACTTTTGAAAACAGAACAGCTCTTATCTCAATTACATCCTAATGTTTCTTTCATCGCAAAAGTAGTACAAAATCTCTGAGACTTACACAAGTCTTCCTCATTAATTTCGCAAGTTAATAATACATCAGTTCTGTTTATGCTTCTGACATCACTTTCACCCTCCAAGTATTTATGCATTTCCTGAGAACAGATTTGAAACAACCCATAGCACTGGAAAAGAACATACTTAGACACTGTATCTTCAATGTATTTCACTACTATTAAGCCTGGCAGCTCGGCCCCAAGTGCTACAGTAAAAGGAAATCCATGCCAGAGTTTGTAGAATGATTTGGGTTGAAGAGGACCCAAAAGATCATCTAGTTCAAATCCCACTGCCATGGACAGGAACATTTTCCACTACAGCAAGTCACTCTGGCTAGGGAAGCAACAAATTTAAGGCACTTTTGGTTATAAACACAGGCAAGACACAAGAACCGCTCTGATTCTTGATTCACATCTCTTCTGCTCTGGCCACAACAGCAATTGGGTAGTAACCACGGAGGCTCTTTGATTCTCTTGCCCCAGAGAGCTGTAATGATAGCAACCAGGGGGTGAATGTTACACTTCAAATAAGCTAATGTGTCAAGTACTGGTGGAAGCTTCTAGATAATAGGAAAGGCTCAAGAAATTACAAAGCAGGAATCATACAACAGCAATTATGTCATTTCACCCAACAGGCCTGAATTACCTAAACGATTAATGACTAGTTGCTTTCTAATAAAACCTACCTCTGAAGGCAATTATTACTGTTTCCCCAGGAAAATAACAGGTCCTACTTCTTCACAATGCATGGCTTCAAAAATAAAATGAACTCTTCTGCTCTGTTAACATCACAAGCCTCTCATAGTCATGCACTACTAATTGTTTGAAGCAAGGGACAAGGAAGCAGGGGATGAAGAGTAAATGAGCCTGGGGCACTCAAGCTAATACTAAAAATGGTTTCAAAGCTCAGCCAAATGCTTTGCCTTAAAGAAAAAGTACTACTAAACCATGGATCAGAAGTGAAATTATTCATTCCAAATCAACATCTTAAAAGTACTATTTCACCCTCAACTCACCATATTACTGTAGCACGTGCAGTATGTAACCATCTAAAGGTTTCAGATCATTCAAAGAGCAGCAGGAAGCAGAAGAAAACAAGAATCTGGTAGACATTCCTAAGTGACTCATCATACATTGCTTGGTATCTTATTCTGAACTCCCTTCTGAAGCACTGCTACCTCTCATCCCATTTCCAAATAAGAGCAGACCACATTCGTAGCAAGTTTGGTTTCAATAAAATGGATAGCCACCAGTCAAGTCTCTTGTGCTATATATTAAGTTATTTCATGAAAAATTCAAGCCAGCTTCTATGAGTTTTCACATTATTTTTCTCATCTTCTCCTAGCTCTGTTCCAAGGCCATGTGTATATTCCACAGGACTCCTGCTCTATAAGCACAGCTGTACATTCAATTTCAAGATCACTTCAAGTCCCTAGAATGTTTCTGCAGCCTTAGCTAAAATACTGATTTATTGAATTATCACTTAGCTCTTATGAATAAATTTTATTTTCAACATTAACTGAACCAGAAACCATTTTCTTGTAATGTGTCCCTTTTTTTTTTTTTCAGTTTATAGTTCCTCTCTAAGTGAGAATAGGAGCTGAAAGGGTTGCCTGGGCTTTTGTTGCTTTGGTTGGTTGGGTTTGTCCATTTGTTGTGGTCTGGGTTTTTTGTTTGTTTGGGGGCAGGGAATGTTCGATCATCTTTTTTGTTTGCTTGGGTTTTTTGCTTCAATTTGGTTGGGGGTTGGTTTGGTTTTGTCTGTGGTGAAGGCATGTTAAAATAAACATAAAACGCCTGGCACATTAGAAAGCCAGGTGTCCATTTTTTCCCTTCATAGCTGGAGGCTAAGAGGAAAAATAGCTTTGACCCACTTCTGCAGGAACCCATATGACCACTCTATGTTAAGCTCACATGAAAACAGCACATTCCTGTTCAGTTAATTCATTCTCTGCAGAAAGCAGATGAACCTAAGGAATTTTTAATTCTCTTTGCTTGCCATATACAATAGTTTAGGTTGGAAGGGACCTCAAGGATCATCCAGCTCCATATAGGCTTACAAAAAGTAATTCCAGGTAAGAAATTATATATTTTAAAATAATTATTTTGAGACAACAAGCACCCAAAAAATAAAAATAAAATTACAAATCTTTTCCAAGCAAGAACCACACATAAAATTCTTACTGTTAACAGCAGTATCACTCCCACCAGGGTTACTTTGCTGCAAAAGCAACACTTATGGTGAATAATCATCAGCATACATATGGAATACTGATAAATGCTTCTGCGATTACGGAAGCTCATCAGGATAACAGAATTACCAGAATCAAGGCAAGTTATTTACATATATTCAATTACCCCTTCACATCCAGCTTTATCTGTATTCTTAAAGCAACCCATCCCCAAGCACATTTTTTCCCTATTACAATAGCAAACCCAAGAAGTTACCTGCAAAGACAAGGAGCAAAATAGCTCACAGGGTATTTATACATTCAAGAAAAGAGATATCTTTATAGCACAGGTGAATCTGATATACCATACATATATATTTTTTTTCCCCTCTTTCAAGACGCAGATACTGAGAATTCCCTCAAACACCTTGCATTTGTAACAAGTCCGTTCTTCTCTCCTTTTCAAATTTAAGAGCCTTAAGATTTCTTCCAAGGTCAGAAACCAAAGCTGGTTTCCCCATACTGACCTCAGTTGACTTAAAGCCTCAGCAGCTACAGACATTTGAACAAAGCCTCCACACTTTGATGTAAAATGACGGCCCAACCCATCCGCCCTAGGTCCACCATCTCTTCCATGTATCTTTAGATATGTTGTACATCAGGTATGTACAAACACCACTGTCTTGGAAGCACACTGCCATGAACTAGACTTGGCAAGGAGAAGCTAAAGCAAGAGAAAGGGCAGAAGACAAAAAAAAGCATCTGAAACCATCACTGTAAACTCTATATCAACCTGCTAAGAGAGCCCTACTGTAAACTCATGCTTACTGTTGCCATCAGATATCACAGCATACAACAGAAAGATGACAGATATGAACACGACTAAGAGCAGAGAAGCATAAAATCGCAAGAGATCCTAGCAGATAACTTTTGACCTTTCTGTTACAGAGGAAGCACGCCCAAGTACACAAAGTAGGTCACAATTATTTAACAAAAGGTCAAAAGAAACTCATTCTTGCCCACTTACATGGTTCACATTTCAGACATTCTGAAGGGAAGCCATGGAACTCACTGTTAACACCCTCAACAGATCGTGCACATGGGACTGACAAGTCAAGCATCATGAGCAGCAGATGGGATAAGGTTTAGCAGAAACCACAGTCATATGCTAATTTGCTATTAATTACAGAAGCTGTCAGGACTACTGCAGTACCATGCACTACGGAAAGCGGCCACTTAAAAACAACCACTAAGGATCTTTTTTTTAGAACTAGTAACAGTTTTTGATAGAAACGCAAAATTTTTAGTGACCAAAAAAAGGGACCTCTGGAGACCAAGTCCAACCTCCCTGCCTAAGCAGCATCACCTAGGGTAGGCCACACAGAAACACATATAGACAGGTCTTTAAAGTGTCTAGAGAATGAGGCTCTATAAGGAACTTACAGCAATTGCATGTGCTGTTATACACACAGAATCTGACATTCAGAATTGGAGACAGACATGTAAGGCATCAGCACAACTGCTAAACCCAGTCCTTACTGGTTCAGGGTAGAATAATCACCCATAAACCTGCTCTCAAATAATCTTGCTTTCTATCAGCTTCCTTTATGAAAGTCTTGGACTGCTGACTTGAAAGCTGGAGTATTGACAGATTGAGCAAGCGTCGTTACTTTTCACTTCTCTTGCCTGCCAAGTTGCTAAGAAATGCCAGCAGACGGAAAGAAAATCTAACTTCACTGTTTCTTCCTTCAACATCTCATCAGCTGCAGAGCATTAGGACAAATTATATCATTCTTAAGTCTGACTAAAGGGAGGACCAAAGCTAACCAAATTACTGTATTCCAGAAAGGTTCAATGGGTTAGCAAATAGAAGCAAGCTTTCTCCATCAACATTTTTATCACCCTTTGAAAGCATGGAAAGACTAACACCTCTTCTCATATCTATCAACTCTCCTCCTCCTCAGGATTTCCTTATGGATTTTGTTAAGAACAAGTTTGTCAATAGAAGCGTAATTTGGATTTATATCCCTGCCTACATCAATTTCTAGACATGTTAACCCAGGGTGGCAGTCATTTGTACATCCAAGACTTACAAGTCAGAGCTGCTCGAAGCTGAGGCAGACAGGGGAAAAAAGATGTCAAAATAAGTATAGAAACAACTAGAAAACTTAAGGAATTTCCTTCCCCTCAACACACAAATCCTATTAGCTGCTAACTAAGTACCTGTCAGTGTGAATGACTAACAGCAAAAAATATTTCATACATCATCTGGAAAGAGCCAAGCCCCTGAGATCTCATTATCAGAACCAAGTGCCCCAGCTGACATGAATTATTTACTGCAAACCAGTGCTTTTGATTATGCACATGCATTATATGCTGAAGGTGCATCTGTGCCCCAGTTTTAAAACAACCATGTAGAAATAAAGCAAAAAAAAACCCCACACAGATAAAATAACATTAATTCCACAAAACAAGATGCTGCTCCTGGCCAATAAGCTGAAGTTTACCTATGACATGTGATAGTACACAGATGTTTCCAGTACAACCTGAAGGGAAATGATAATGGGCTGGAGAACACCCACATTTTTCTTCCTTTTCTTTTGACAAACTGAGAGAAAAGAAACATCTTAGGCTTAATCACATGCACCCAAAGCAGAAGGTAATGTATTTCATTTATCGGAGTGACAGTACACAGGGATACACAGAGACATCAAAATACACTCAATCCCTGTTATGCTTATCTGCTTTAGGTCTGTTCGTATCTTCTGCAGTGTAATCTCTGAAGAAAATTATGACCCGCCCAAGACACTGTGACAGGTTATGGACTGCATCATTAAAACTCTCACAGTAGGATTCCCCCTGTCTCTTTTCTTCTCATCAGAATGCAGCCATGAGCTTACCTAACCATAATTTCATTCAAACTGAATGAAACATCGCTTCCCTCTCTAGATATGGAACCACACACTGAGGTTCACTACTTGAACTTCACTAAGTACCGAAGTCAACAGATGTCTTCGTACAGCATCTACCAGATTGTGACAGCCATCAAGGCAACTGCCAAACAGAAACGTGATCTCTTTCATTTTAGTATTAAATTCAGTCTTAAGTTTATGTAGAATCATTAATTCCATGTAACAGAATTTAGAACTGTTTTCAGACTAGAGTTACAAATATTCAAATGTGTATGAATACAACAGTCACCACTGACTAGAAAATGGACAAGGATTATCACACAATATCAGGGTGCACATTCCCACCAGTGTTAGGCAGATTTAAGATACCCCAAGTTAGTTTCACACAGCTGTCTTGACTGAAGAAAATATAAGTTACAGCAACAAGTAAAAGCAATGCAAATCAGTCCCTAGACCGAGGATGGCATTTCCTGCATCACAACTTTGGACTTGGAGGCAAATATTCTTTTGGACAATTTTCCATCTGTTTACTATGTTTTTCTTCAAAGGCTTTCATATCTAGAACTCAGAACTTTTGCTCCTATACAGAGAATATCATTGTACTTCAAGTCTTAATTCCCTTATTCAGTGAGCAATGCCCTGACCTGAAGGCACAAGTCATGTGTATATAAAAAGCAGTTCCTATTTTGAAGCATAATTCCACACCACAAAGACTTCAGATGCATTTAATGTGTACAGTTAAATTTGTTCCCTTTGTTCTTTACAGCAAAGGTTTTTTTTGAGGAGTCAGAGGGAGGGAGGAGGAAAGGGAAGCATGAGTTGATCTTGCTGCAGTTGAACCAGGAGAAACATCTGCTACAGTACCTCTTCAGAACTCCTCATCATTTACAACCGTAACACAGCATGGAGTAATTATCAAGCCAACAAGGAATACAAACATGTCCCCCAGGGACCTGTAAGCATCCTACAACTGTTAATTTTAACCACCAAACTAGACATCTCACAAGGGATCTTTTAACAACAGAAGGATTTTATGTCCACAAGCCTTTCTGAAAACCTACCTACAGGCTTAAAATATTAGCCAAAGAGAAATAGGATATACCCAGAGAATAACACCTCAGGTTACCTCCTGTATGCTGTAAACACAGGAGAATAGATTTAGCACCTGAGAACAAACCAAGCACTGACCTCTATCTCACTTCATAGCTTTATGGTGTTAGGATTTATTTTTCCCCTTTAATAACACAAAACTACATTCATATGTTTAATAGGAATGAAGAACATAAATTTGCAAACACAAGCAAAACAATGTTTTGAACTGTTGGTGCAAACACAAGATACACCTAGATCCCTGCTTTGCTACCAAAAACATCTACAATCAGTAAAGCACTTCTGACAAGTGCTAGTAACTCAGCTATTCCCTGTTTTTGCCTTCCCTAGACTCTGCTGTCTTCCAAATATTCTCACTCCCATTATTTATATACTTACATACCCTCCTCAAAACACCAGCTTTCCTCTAAGTGCACCAAGCCAAAGACCTTTCCTGCTTAAAAGACTTCAGCATAGAGCCACAAAAATGATTAAGAGAGTGGAACATCTTCCTTATGATGAGAGACAGAGAGAGGTGGGGTTCTTGAGCTTGGGGAAGAGGAGATTGAGAGGTGACCTCACTCATGTTTGTAACTATGTAAAGGGTGAATGCCAAGAGGAGGGAGTCAGGCTGTGCTCAGTGATGCCTGTTGACAGGACAAGGGGCAATGGGTGGAAGTTGAGGCATAGGAAGTCCCATGGAAACATGAGGGGTGTTTTTTGCCCCACTGTGAGACTGACAGAACACTGGAACAGGCTGCACAGGGGGGTTGTGGAGTCTCCTGCCTTGGAAATATTTGAGACCAGCCTTGGTGCATTCCTGTGTGATCTACTCTAGGTTAGGGCAGTTGTATTAGGTTATCTGTCAAGGTTCCTTCCAATCCCTAACATTCTGCGATTCCTTTTACTACTCCATCATCTCCTGCAACATTCACCAGTTGTCTCCTACAAGCTTTTTCCCCCAAAAGAAAAGAGAAAGGACTCCACACATTCAGCTAACAATCCTTGCATACACAAGCTTTAAAAAAACTGTAGATTTGGAAGGTACATTGCCACAATTGTTCTCCTTTAATGTACTGCCTGTGGCTCTCCCAGTTATGCAGGCAAGAGAAGGGAACTATTGAGCACATCTCTCGCATCTGTCCATGGCTGCATCTTCACAGTTAACAGCCTTGTTTGAAGGCTGTTAGTTCACTGTAAAGGGTATGGCTTTAAAATTTGAGTGATCATTTTGAACAAGCTTCTCACCATTATTTGGCAGTAGTGAGAAATAGAACTTGTTATCAAGACTACTCACGCTCAAATTAATTGCCAACACACTATGCATTTCCATTTATTGCTACAAATTTACAAACACATTTTAAAAAGTACTATAGAAACAAAATTCTTATAGATAAAAATTGATGTTCACAGAATATCTGAAGTGCTTCAACACACATGAGACAGAAACTGATGTAGTTTTGACTGTATCAAACACTAGAGCCAAAATACATTTAGACTGAGATGAGCTGGGACACAGGGCCTCCATTTAGCTCAGAAACATGTTTAAGACACCAAGCATGCATCAAGATGTCACATGTAGGACTATCAGCCCAGAAGTACATCAAATTCAAGGTCACCCTTCAACATAATCAAGGACTACTTTTATCAACATTAAACCTACCTATGCTAAACCTAAGACTTGAACTAATAGCACACAAAAGCAGCCAACCTAATGAAGTAAACCACTGTTGGTTTGTAAACACAATCTATACTATGTTGTACATACTAGCACTTCTAGTCTGAATTACATGATCTGGGGAACTGCCACGGATTAAGCTCTGTTACTACGTGCACAAGCTGATACAACACTGCAAGAGGGTAGACTTGGCATGGAAGACTTGAAAAAGTGTGAAGTTTTTAATGGCAACAGCATTCTTTTATTCTTGCCAGTTTGGCTTGGTTTATTTAGCCTCCTCAGTGCCAACTTGCAAAACCTTGAAGCTTGAGGAGTTTCTTCAGAACCTGATATCTATGTAATTTCCACATACTGAATCCTCAATTCCTTCAGAAGTTCTCCCTCTGCTATCACTAGGTGTCAATCTTGGACACTTTAATATTACTATCACTATTCAGCAAGCTACAGAAGACATCTTCCACTACCAATAAGTTTCCTTATCCCTGGAAGTTTTTTAAGCCAGGCTGGGTGTGACTGTGAGCAACCTGATCTACTGTGAGGTGTCCCTGCCTGTGGCAGGGGTGTTGGAACTAGATGATCCTTGAGGTCTCTTCAAGCCCTAACAATTCTATGATTCTAGTCTCGGTACAGCAACCCAAGGCACCAACCAAACACCAGCATTAACACCACCACCCTGACACACCCAGAAGCATGCTGAAAGAAGAATCCTTACACCAGAATAACTTATTTTTGCCTGCTGGGTGAAAGTCACTTGCACAAACCAGTGATTCCAGATGCAATTTCCAAATCATCAAGCACCACTTCTTTTCAGGGCACTGCTATCCATATGGTCTTGCACAAACAAGCTTCTGTGAAGCCTGCAACTATTTTCACTGCTGTGAAACAGGAAGATAGGAGAAGTATGTGTTTTCCCTAGGCATAAACCGCTTTCATTAAGCTCATTTATTCTACAGCCCATAATTGCCATAAACCAGTCCATCTTCAGTGGTAGCTTTCCACAAGGCCTTATGACAGTTTATGGTAGGCTCTAGTTCTTCCTACTAGTGCCAGCATCTCCAAAATTTATGGCAGTTGTAGGGAAATGATATTTTCTTAGACATGTACTCTTTCCTTCTCTGAACTTATGCTTGTACCTAGCTTACCAAGTAAAAAATAGCCTGGGAATGTTCAGATAGATTGTTCTCTTACTATCCCGAATCTCAGAAGTCTGAGGCTTGGATTTGAGTGCTTTTGTTCACAAATTTTGTTGGTAGTGTTGCTTGTGGGGTTTTTTGTTTGCTTAGTGGATTTAGTTTTTTGTTTGTTCATTTGGTAGTTTGTTTTTTGTTTTGGCTGGGGTTTTTTGTTGTGGGTTTTTTTTAGGGGGTGGCAGTGGTGTCTTCATTACTTTTTATTTTATTGACTTTGGCCTGTGAGTGCCATTTATACATTCCCTAACTCTCCTCATGAAAACAGTTTCAGAGTTGGAGAACGCAGATCTGAGTTCTCTATTCCAAGCATTAACTAAGCACGAGGCTGCAGTCCTGCAACAGATATCTACATCATGACTTCTGATACCTCTTGGTAATTTCCTCATTAAAATGAGTGGCTGAAAGATTCAGAGACTCAAGCCTCATCCTACAATATGATAAGGTGAATGTGGAATAATCTCAGGGTTCCAAATCAAAAGCCATCAGTGCAGCTGTCTTCAATCCCTTTGAAAGCCTTCACAGAAGTACACCACTTAAAATTGTTCCACTACAGAAATGATCACAAGTATTTCTTAAAATTAAAGCAGCTATAGAACCTGCAATACATAAACTTAATTTACAAGGTCATCCAGAAAACTGATTTTCAAAGACTATCCTAATGCTCTTTAGGAAATTATGGCAGCATAATGTGCCAATTGCTACCATCTGCAGGGTTAATAATGTCTAGCTATCAAAGAAACAGGGTTATAACTGGCCAGTTCTGAAGTTAACGAGATAATTTTATACGATAAACAAGTTTTGAAGTCTTGTTCCATGCGCCTGACCTTCACAAGACTCACACAGGCTGTCTCAGAGCACGGACTCAGCTACACCAGTTTCCTTCATTTATCTGATTTTACCAAAACAGGATGAAGCATTAGAAACTAGGAGACAATCTAGAAAGCTGCTACAAGAGAATCAATTCTCATCACGACTCACAGCACTAGAAGAGCCCCAAAACACCTTTACAGAATACTAATTACTTGCTTAAACCACAAGGAAAATCTGGGAAAATCCATACAGTGGAGATATATTTAGGCAGTAGGGTTTTGAGTTTCATTTCTATTGAAAAGAGGCCTTCTTACTTTCTTCTTCAAGTCTTATGAATTACAAAAATAAACTACCAGTTATTTCTATTACATACCACTTAGCTTTCCTTTCATCTTCAAGGACTAGAGAATCCATTTTTGCCTTACATATCTCATTACCTCCATCTACTGGTAAGAGTTGTTGCTTGTTTTTTAAAGAAATTAACAATCTCTATCTCTCACACTTCACCATTACTTCTTTCTAATTAAATTTCAGAAATATTGATAATCTGATTGTAGAATACAAACAATACCATGAAAAACCCTGAAGGTACAGATTAGATGATACACCTCACACCTTTTTCTGGTGTCTACAATTTATGCACAGTATATGCAGTTTACCTTTGGACTGGAACTTAACGGGAGGAATCTGCCTAGATGTATAATCTGAACTGTCCATTAGTATTAAAGCTTCACAGCCTTTCCTAGTAACAGACACAGGTGATACCATATGGAGAGATATGTGTGTTAAGAAGAACTGGGATACAAGAGCATCTAAGTTATTAAAACTTGTTTTGCATGGTGATCCACACATGGTTTATGTTGCTGAAGCGATTCAGAAATTAGTTCTTTCCATTCCAGATGTTGTCTTTCCTGAACTGATAAACACAACACACCTCAAATGTAGCAAAGCACACTAACCTGCTAGCACCTCAGTGGTAGCATACCAGAAGAACTCCATGTAAGCTACTCATCAGCATTGCTAACTACATTAGTCAGACCTGTTACTGGGCACTAAAGTGATAGACAATATTACAACCACGACATTAAAATAATCCATGGCTCTATTTAAATAAATAAAAAGCTAAGAAATGTGCAAGGAAGTATCATCATATTTCTTATTCTTGTTCTACTTAACTCAAATACCAGGTTAGGATGTAACAAGGTCGCTTTGACTGACCTCCTAACTATACAGAATGCTTCCATTGCTTCACATATGTTACCACAGAGCTTTTTATCTTCATTAATGAGTAGCACTGGTTATGAATATGCTTACTATTAAGCACCATCTCTAACAAGCAATAGTAGCTTCTATCTGAAAGACAACTGCTAGCATCTTTGTGTGGACTAGCACAAGCACACAAGATAGGCCAGCATACCTTGCAGCAGCACTTTACCATGCAACCTGTATTCCTCCACTGAGCTACAGGGTATTTGTCCATACTTCTGCAAACTGGTTCTTTAGGTGTTAAAATAACTTAATAAGTAACTAGCCCACTACAGTTCAGCCCCATAAAAAAAATATTAAATGAGATTGGTAGTCTCTGAAATCTTACTTTTTCTATGTTAAAGGATCTTCATGCATGCCTAGAAATTGTCCTCATTCAGCTGTTCTTTTTCAAGTATTAGCTTAAAGACATCAAGATTACTTGTTCAAATGCCAAAATACACAATGCTTTCACTCTTTCCAGATACTTCGGTGTAACTTACTCTATTCCTCCCCGTAATCAACTCTCATAGTAGTCAGTAACCAGAAGGGGGCAACATTTTAAATAGTATGTAAAACCAAGACCGATTTTATCAATTGTCAAACTATTTGACATGCTTATTCTTCTCAAGTAAAACTCCCTACGTTGTTTCTGAGCTCCTCACTTCCCAGAAAACAAGGAAAAAAAATTCTGGTTCCTTTGCTCTCTTACAGACCCTAAAACTTCACTGAGTTATTTGATCAGAAAACTACTTGTAAACAGTAAGTTTTTAACCACCAGCACTGCAGTGCTCTGCTATGATGCTTCAGTCAAAGAACAGCCGCTGTTCTGTAGAAACATCACTGTTACCTTGAAGGAATTGACTGCATTTATTTTTTCATGCACTGAAGTTCAAAACCAAGATCTTCTTGACAATACTTCAGATTCTGTGTTTACCATACTGAGTTTCTAAATAACTCGGTTAGCAGGGTTGCCCCAGAATGAGACCATTTTTTTCATGTCACATTAACTTTTACAGTAAGGTCAAAATAACAATCCACCCAAAACAAGGGAAATTAGCTGTTCTTTGATATTCAGCAATCAAAATATGCTCTGATCCATCCATTTCAAGACAGCACTATTCACTGGTATATAAAATTCTCCAAGATACTGCTGCTATGGTGATGCCTCTTTAAGGCTGAACACTGTGCAAAAAAAGACCATGGTGGAGTACAACAGCAGTAAGAGCCTCTGACTTTTACTCTTTTAATTTGGAGATCAGGGGAGAAATGTTAGCATGACACAAAACAACAAAAAAGTTTCAAAAGCTACACAAAACTGAGATTCAAAAAAAACAACAAATTCACCCGGCATTCACTCCAGAAGTTTGTCTTAACATGGATTCTAACAAGCTGTGTTACTTCCATTAAAAAAAAAAACCTCACTCTGCAAGTTTTTGCCTTTAAACTTATCAGTTGGATTTACTCACTGAATGCTTACAGTTAAAAAAAACCTTACAATAAAATAACAGTGAGCTTGATATGGACACATTTGGAGGAAAAAAATGCTGAGCTGCTCCTCATTGCTTACACCTGAGAATGAACTTGTGCCTCTGAGCTTGTTCACACAGTGCTATGCCTGATCAAATCAGCTCTGACTTTGACTTATTAAAAACTAAAATAAAAATCCAGCTTCAAGGGGACATGCCTGCACAGCTCTGCTGCTGTTGCTACCTCCGACAAAGCACACAGAGCAAAACAAAATTCGCATTGTTCAAGGCTCATGGGAAAGCTGCAGGCCGAGAGACAATATTCCATCATCTGGGATTGGCATCTTTTCTAACCAAGTGTCTCAAGGCATTCAGTGTGATTCAGGCTTGCCCGAGAACAGCATGACAAAGATCGTTGAGCTTGGTTTGATCTGGTTCTGACGATGCAAGGGCATGATGCTTGGCATTCTGACATCATTTCAGCCCAGTTTCCATGAGAACTAAGTTATCATTACTGCATAAGCCAGACTTCTTTTAATCCTCTGCAGCTTTACAATTTTAACACCTGAGAAACTATTTTTAAGCAATGCCATAAACGAAACAAGAACCATTTCACTTCATCACTGTGGAGATTCAGCCAGGCAAAAAAAGAAAAAAGTCAGAATTTCATAACAGAAAAGCAGGAGTCAGGGAAAAGGAGGAGTCAAGGATTAGTGGGCTAGTTTGAGCCTAGCTAGAATGTTTGGAGAGAAGAACTAGATTATAGGCTGTGGAGGAAAAACAATGGTGATGTTTACTTCCCTCATTGGCTTGCTGAGATGTGTAAAAAAAAGAATCAAAACATAGATAAGGGAGTCAGCACTTCTGCTGGGAAACTGGCTCAGCTGCATCTCTCTCTAGCCTCTTCGACTAATCCACTTTGCTTCCTAATCCCCTGGCTGAACCTCTATTCTTCCTTGGGACTCGGGTAAGGGGTAAGGTTGAGAGAGGTAGGGGGAAGGTGAAGAGGCAGTTGGGAGCCCTTCCTGGGGACTCAGGTTTCTGGGAGGGCTGCTGTGTTTCTGTATTACCTTTTACCTTGTATATTTCTGTATATAATTGCATATACTGTCAATATCTGCTTATATATTCTTTTAAGATGTAAATAATAAGCTTCATTCAATTTCTAGAGCCAGCTGAATCTAGTCTGTGTGATTTCCAAAGTGGGGGGGGGGGCAGGGAGACACCCAAACCATCACATTAAGTCACAGAAGCTGACAGTGGGGAGGTCACACTGATTTCCTAATACAAGTTTAGATGCTTCATCTCAACCTCACTTATTCCTACTAATTTAGTAGGAAGTTGACCTTATGCCAACTTCCCAATACCAAGAGTTGAGGACATGAAGCTTCAAATTTTCTGCAGTGTGTCTGGATAAGCTGCCCCTTCAGGCCAATTAAGGAGCTCATTTAGAGAATGAAAGATCATGAACCAAAAGGATCATGAACCAAGATCAAACAACTCAGTTTTGTATTTGTATGATCCTCCTCAGATGTTTTGCCAGAAACGTACTTCCTGTGCATAAATGATGTTTTGAGCAAAACATTCACACGGATTTCAACTTTAGAAGGCAGAAGGAGTGCTTATTAATAAAAAAAAGTCTTAGTTTATTTTATTCTTCCAAAGTAAATACAGTGATAGAGCACTGGAACACACTGCCCAGGGAGGCTGTGGAGTCTCCGTCTCTGGAGATGAATTCAGGAACTGTCTGGATGTGTTCCAGCGTGATCTGCTCTAGGTAATCCCCCAGCAGGGGAGGTCGACCAGATGATCTTTTGAGGTCTCTTCCAGCCCCTGACATTCTATGATCCCATGATTATTTCTATAATCAGATGTTAATTGACTGTTGAACTATACCTATTTATCTTTAGCATAAGTAGTATCTCAGATATCAGTAAAAGGAGTATCTGCCTCACTTCAAACACTGAAACAGATCATTAGTGAGATGCCTCACTCTCCAACACATGAATGGAAGCAGAACATATAACCCTTACAACCTCTTTGGGCTTCTCCTGCAGCCACCACTCCTTCAACAATCAAACAGGAAGTTTTAGAAATACTGGGTCAGATATCAATCTTGATAAATGCAGGCTTTTACTGATACAAAAAATCGTTTTGCATTCTCCTCTCCTGGGACTATGTGTCATTCTTCCTTTATTAAACTCAAGTATTGAAATTGCATCATCTTCCAGTGCTTTTGACAAGGTAGTTGTGATTAACTGTAAAGTCTGCTAGTAGTTAGCAACTGTGATCATCGCTCCAAGGTATCAATCAACTACTAAGAAAATTAATTTCCCTGGTGAAGTTTACCATAAAAATACAAGTTAGTGTGTCATAAACCCCAGCACCTCCAGGTTAGGTCAGCTGTCACAGTACTGGTTCTGTATGCTCCCATCTAGGGCAAACACACAGACCAGCGATTACAAAGATGAACATGAACTGCATCATCAAGCTTTAAGTTTCTGACTAAATCCTAACTTTACTACTAAAAAAATTCTCAGGGTAATCTTAAGTGCTATTGTATAGCAGAGAACTCAGAAACGTATCAAAATGTCTCTTTTCTAGTCCAAGAGCCAGTAATTTTTTTGCAGCTTGACAGCATTAGTTTGATATGGCAGAATTCATAAAAATCTCATTTCAGTTGTAACTCTACCAGCATTTAAGACATGTTAGGGTTGCCTCTGTTAAATGCTTGTCTAGCAAGCATCCAATACCTATGTAAGAGAAAAACAAAAAAGGCTTCTGTGTGATTCTCTCCACAAACTGCTATTTCAGTTTCTAGCATCTCAACTTCTGTAAGTTAAAAAATTCCTTAAAAGAAGTTGCTTCCCATCTGTGATGGTGAACTTATTCATAGAATCATGTAATACGATGTCTTAGTTGGAAGGCATCTTAAAGATCATCTAGTTCCAACAGCCCTGCTACTGAACGTGGACACCTCCCACTAGACCAGATTACTCAAAACCTCATCCAGGCTGGTCTTAGAACTTCCAGGAATTATGTGTCCACAACTTCTCTGGGCCACCTGTTTCAGTGTTCCCCACTTGATATAGTCACCATCAAGATGTTTAGGCTGCAGGATACAACAAGGCACCTACAAAGCCAAGAATTTTGTTGACAAAAAGCTGATGAACATTAAGAAAGCCTCACAGCCCCAAAACCAAAGGACTTCCATATTGGATCACATTCTCTATTGCACTGCCAAATACAGTCAGTCGTATCAGTGTGTAGTTACATTTACCAAGAGCCCAGCAAAGAACTTTTAACAACATCAGAGTGTCAATAGGTTTGTTGAGTTTTACCTTTTGGTATGTGTCACTAAGCATAAACAACTACCAACTTGTTTTGGATTGGTACCAGGCACAATTGAGTTAATATTGTTGATATTGCTGCATACTGCCAAAGTAGAAAAATGTAACAGTTTGGGTTTTGGATTTGTTTAGGGGAGTGGTTGTTGTTCTTGTGGCTGCTAGACTTTAATGTGTTTCTGGTTTTTTTGCTTCATGAAAAGACAACCTGAAGCAAAAGCATCTTTCATGTATTATCAGAGCTCTCAGCAGACAGTTAAGATCTGCTCATGACCCCTGCTGCAGGATTTAGTTCCACCAGTTGCTGCTGGGATAACAACAATACATTTGGAGCTTGTAACTCCTGTGAAGATACAAGTAGGATGGAGTGATAACATCAGTGGCTATGGATGTCTGTATATCTAGAATTCTGTCCAGTCTCTCACACATTTCCATAGTCTCTGAATTAGAGATACAAGGATTGGATGAATGGATTGTGGATAGTGAATTGGTTGGATAGCCACATCCAGATGGAAATGGTCAACAACTCAAATGTCCAAATGGAAATTGATGACAAGCAGAATCCCTCAGAGGTTTGTACTGGGACCAGCACTGCATTGTACTTTCAATTATAACACAGACAGTGCAACTGAGTGCACTCTCAGCTAGTCTACAGATGCCACCAAGCTGAGGGGTGAGGCTGACAAGCCGAAGAGATGAGATCTCATGCAGGGAGACCTCCTGAGGTTCAAGAAGGCCAAATGAAAGACCCACACCTGGGTTGGGATAACCTTCAGTATCAATACAGGCTAGGGGATGATGCAATTGACAGCAGCCCTGGGGCACTAATGGATGAAAAGCCGGACATGAGCTATCTCTGTGCATTAACAACCCAGAATGCAAACCATATCCTAAACTGCATCACAAGCGGAGTTGCCAGTGGGTCAAGGGAGGTAATTCTCCCTCTCTGTTCTACTCAGACAAGACTTTCACCTGCAATACTGCATTCAGCTCTGAAGCCCTCAGCACAGACACAGTAACCTGCTACAGTAGGTCCAAGTAGGCCACAAAAATGATCAAAGCTGGAACGAATCTCCTGTGAGTGTATGCTGAGAGAGCTGTCTGTTAAACCTGCAGAAGAGAAGGATCTGGGGAGACCTTACTGCAGCCTTCCAGCACTTAATGGGGGCCTACAAGAAACACGGGGACAGGCTTTTTAGAAGTCTGTTTCGACAGGACATGGGGTGATGGTTTTAAACTAAGAGGGCAGATTTAGACTAGCTGCAAGAAAGATGATTTTTTTTTTACCCTACAATTAAGATGGTGAAATCCTGGTACAGGCTCACCAGAGAGGTAGAGAAGCCCCATCCCTAGAAACATTCCAGGTCAAGCTGAACCTAAGTCTGAGCAACCTGATCTAGTTAAAGATTGCTCTGCTTACTACAGGGGCATTGGACTAGATGACATTTAAAAGGTCCCTTCCAAAGTGATGTACTCTATGAACACCCAGAAAATGGAATTTCTTAATTTGATACTCCTTAAACAGAAGCAATCAGAAGTTGAGACCCACAAAAGCAACATGCTCAGTTTTTCATTAGATGCATAGTGTTGACTCATTATTATTGACCTTATCACAGCACATCATTATTATTCACTAATTTAAGCAACCATTCAAGAAAAATCAGACATGACTTAGTCTGGACTACTGCTACTGTATTTACAAGTGCAGATATTTTCCATATAAAATACTTCCCAAAAGCAGCTTAAACCTTGCCATCACTGCAAAATGGCCTCTATGGCACAAGGAACGATGAAATCATTGCATGCAAGCAGAGAAATTCTGCCAGTTGAGTGTTTCACTTCGTTGTTATCCAACTAGCTAATGACAAGGCACAAGGATACTCAACTCAGACTTGCTTTGACATACAGCAGGTAACATCAGGATCTAACTGGCTCTGCTACTGACAGTCATTTAACCTTCCAAACTTCACTTTTTAAAAATATCCCTCTGCAATGGAATCACTGGCATAGCCAGAATTAGCAAAATAAATACTTCTGTTCTTTGAGTACTTCAGAAAAGGTATTTTTATTATCTGTTCATTATGTATTTTTTTAATGATGAAGTCATAACAACAGCGGACAAGAGAAAGGCAACTGATGTCATCTGCCTGGACCTGAGTAAGGCATTTGACTCTGTCCAACATGACATCCTGGTCACCAAACTGGAAAAACACAGACTTGATGGGTGGAGCACTCACTGGATAAAGAATTGGCTGGATGGTGGCATGCAGAGAGTGGTGATCAACAGCACAATGTCCACCTGGAGACCAGTAACAAGTGGTGCTCCTCAGGGGTCAGTGCTGGGACCAGTGCTCTTTAACATCTTTGTCAGTGATACGGATACAGGAATTGAGTGCACCCTCAGCAAGTTTGCAGATGACACCAAGCTGTGTGGCACAGTCAGCTTGCTAGAGGGCAGGGATGCCATCCAGAGGGACCTGGACAGGCTGGAGAGGTGGGCCCAGGTCAAGCTCATGACATTCAACAAAGCCAAGTGTAAGGTCCTGTACCTGGGCCGGTGCAATCCCAGGCACAGATACAGGCTGGGTGGCAAACGGCTGGAGAGCAGCCCTGAGGAAAAGGACCTGGGGGTCTGGGTTGATGAAAAGCTCAACATGAGCTAATACTGTGCAGATGCAGCCCAGACAGCAACTGTGTCCTGGGCTGCAGCAAGAGAAGTGTGGCCAGCAGGGCAAGAGAGGAGATTCTTCCCCTTTGTTCTCGTCAGACCCCACCTGGAGTACTGTGTGCAGTTCTGGAGCCCCCAACACAAGAGGGACATGGAACTGTTGGAGCAGGTCCAGAAGAGGGCCACAAAGACGATCAGAGTGCTGGAGCAGCTCTGCTATGAGGACAGGCTGAGAGAGTTGGGGCTCTTCAGCCTGTAGAAGAGAAGGCTTCGAGGAGACCTTATAGTGGCCTTCCAGTATTTGAAGGGGGCCTAGAGGAAGGTTGGGGAGGGACTACTGACAAGGTCTTTCAATGACAAGACAAAGGGTAACGGGTTTAAACTGGAAGAGGGAAGATTTAGACTAGGTTATTACGAGGAAATTCTTTACAGTGAGGGTGGTGAGACACTGGAACAGGCTGCCCAGGGAGGTTGTGGATGCTTCCTCCCTGGAGGTGTTTAAGGCCAGGCTGGATGAGGCCTTGATCAACCTGCTCTAGTGGGAGGTGTCCCTGCCTACAGCAGGGGGTTGGAGCTGGATGATCCTTAAGGTCCCTTCCAACCTAAACCATTCTATGATTCAACTTTTTTTCTAACACATTACCCCTAAAGTACATTATTTTTAGCATTCATAGTTGAACTGGACTAGGTACAAAGATTTTCAAGTTCTCCACATAAATGATACAGGTTTATTTCTTTTTTCCCCTCTCCAACAGAGCACAATTTGACAGGTCTCTTCCTTTGAAAGCAGTCATTTACCATTTCAACAACTTCTGTCAAGTACTGACAGTCAAGGAAAAAAAAAACCGCACACCAAAAACATAAAACCAAACCATCACACACAAAAAGGATCTTTAACAGGTTCTGATAAACAGTATGGGCTGAGTTTTAGCTCTGCTAAAGGAAAAAGCTGCTACCATTAGAGCTATGCCATGATTCAGTACACTTAGTTTACAAGAGTTGCTTACAGAATACCTGAACCACTCTATGCTCAGCTGACATTTCCAAAGAGCAGCCTGATTAGATGCAATCCATTTTAATTACTCCCCATAACTGACTGTGGACAACTTGTTATCAGAGATTGAGAACTGACATCATTAGCTACAGAAATAAAACTAACAAGACTTCAAGTAGTTTAAAATTGGGAGATACAGTGACATATTCAGCTAATATATATCAGCCACCTGAACTGCCAACACAATCATACTCCCTACAACTAACACGATTTCATATTGTGGCTATGGAATATATAGGACACCCCTAAACAAGGTACCAAGGTATCAAGACAGAAAAAAATGAAGAAAAAAAAAGAGAGTAAACCAGCTTTGCTCAGTGGGAATTTTACTGTGTAAAGCAGTATTCTCCTCACTTGCTCTGAAAAAAGATCCTACAAACTAACATCTCTTTTGAAACACCTCAGCAGACTGTGTATTTTTCTACTCTTACCAAACTTCATCAGAAATTGTCACCAGTAGGGATCTACCGCTCTTTAGTGTCATATAAGTCTGACTGCTTTCCAAGTAGTTTACTCAGTACAAGAAGCAGAAAAACAACTGTCCATAAACTTCCCTTTGCTGGAAAGCAAACTCATGCTTTCATGATTTTCTCAAACTGAAAGCATCCTGTTCGGAAGCTTGTTACTAATTTGTTATTGAATTTTGCTTGCATCTATTTTCATCAAAATTCCTTTCATATGTACAAGTGATGCTGAGGTGATACTTGGGAGATTTTCACTAAAGCTTTAAAACCCACTTTGGCAATTAGAATCTTAAGAGATTCAGGCAGAGCATTTCTACTTTACCAATGCATTCATTCCAAACATAAAAGCAAAACAAGCATCTATAGATGACACGACTCAGTTTGGGGTCCTTAAATATTAGCAATTGATACAGAGATCTGGTAATCAAAAGAGGTTAAATTCCACTAGCAGACATGAGGAAGAAAACACTGAGTAAATCTCTAACAGATTATTTAGTCTCTCAATAGCTATATTGTAACAGGAAGTTAAGGAATCCATCTAATCTCTTTTACTCAAGCTCTCTCGAAATCAGACTCACAGACATAGAGCAGGTCATGAATTTTCTGTAAGGAGAATTGTACAAGCACATCAAATATTAAAAAGCACTGCAGATGTCTGCAGTCCTTTCTAAAAGCCTTTTTCAGACGAGCAAAGAGGACACGTGAATTAAATTGTTTCCAAACATTCCGCTTCTACAAACAGTTACCTTTCCTCAGATGTTTTTAACTGAAAAATGAACCTGTTCCTGCAAGGTTCAGAGATCCTTTGTAACCATGAACAGACTGCTTGATTACCCAGACTTTCTGAAGACTTCACAGAAACCTATTGCTTTCTGCAGGAACCTGAAGCAATAGTCAGGTCCCACTGAAGCCTTTCTGAAAGCCTCCAAGTCTGGACTGCACATCAGTTATATCCATAACTTCCACAAGCAAAAGCTTCAAAACAAACATAGTTAAGATACTCTTTATGCATGTAATTTTATCAAGTGTGAATATGAATCACTAACTTACTGAATTACTAAATCTCCCCACACTACACTCTATGAGGTCAATTAAATCTGTCTGGCAAATAACGTTTCCAGTTCACAATGGCACCAGCTGAACACCAGTAGAGAGGATTGACATTTTTTCCAGATACAGCTGCAGGGTACCCATTTGAGTAATTCTGAAAAGCTTACAGGTCTTCCAAGTAATCCCTCATTAGTGTCTTACTTGAAAATCAGTCATAAGATACCTGTTTGTAAATAGGAAACACGTTTGAAGACATTTTCAGGACGGAAACTGTACCAAAAGCTAGAAGCAATCATACCTATATTTGACAAGCCGTCTTCTTCCAGTTCCTTTGTGATGAATAACATCCTTTCCAAGATAAGCAAGGTGCAGAACTCAGCTTGTGTGCTACCTATGTGAGCAGGCATTGGTTCAAATGCATCCTCCAGACTTCAGAAGAAATTATCAGAGAAGTACAGGTTGTAACTTACAGCCATCCAAAGATAGGCAGCTCCTTTTATGACGCAATATTTTTTTCCCTCTTGCATAACAGAAAGAACTCCCAGTTAACACTGTTTCCACCCACAGTCTCGACCGGGAAGGAACTGCCTGCTATTGCCCTGCAGCTTTGCTGTGTGCCCATGCTCGACTCTTCTACAGGCTGACCTAAGAGGCTAACAGATCAACACTTTCAGATCAGGGCTCCTGAGAGGCTTCCGAAAATAGAACACCAGCTGCTATTGGACTCCATGCATTCAGTGTACAGTGCTCAATATCCAGCATCACTGATCGAGTCCCACATATAAGACGTCCTATTTACTTAATGCAACAGTCAGACAGATTTACACTGCACTTGAATATCTGCTGGTGAAAGGCCGCCCAGTATCGATTTAGTTCTTAGCCTGACAACCAGAATTAGGAAAGGAAAAAACCACACAAAACACACCACCAAGAAAACATAAAAAGAAGATTGAAAAAAAGGATGTTGTTTTCCAGTGTATCATTGTATGTTAGCTTTAGAAGCAAGGGGGCTGTTTCAGGCTTCAAGAAGCAGCCAGGAGCAGACTCCACTCAATTTTTACCAGCACTACAGCAATAGACCATTATGAAAGCACAGCCCTCACACAAAATTCATAGAGTCATCACTGAAAAAGTTTTCAATTAATCATATTATCACTATAGCTGTGAATATATATTCTTAAGGAACTTTACTTTTGGACTGTGTCCTACTATTATCTTGCACCATCGCAGAAACTTAATCTGTCGATCAATCCAGTACAAAGTCCATGTAATTATATCTGCTTAAGTACAAATCCACACTTGGCAATAAGCCCTCAACAGGTACTTTTTGTTCATAGGTTGGTCAAGTTTCATTCAAGTAATTACATCCTCTTTCTCAGTGGAACAGCTACTGCTATCTGCAAAGTCTCAAATTTCTGAAGCCCCAACAGACCAGCATATTCTGGTGCTGCCAATGTTATGAACAGTAGATTTAAGCAAGTACATAAAATCAGCATCACCTCTGGATTAGCCAGCCTATACTAACAGTAATAGGGATGTTACATTAACATCCACCACTAATTGGTTCAGCTGCAAAACCCAGGTCAAGCCAAACCACTTCATAATTTGCTAGTCTCATCCACTTCTACCATCTGTACATTGACTTTCCTAGATGGAGAGCAGCTCATCACTACTTCCACCTTTCTAGTTTTAATCCTGACTCATAACCATGCCTCAGATGATTTTAAGTAGAAAAGAGAGGATCAGAAACAGAGCGCAGGTGTTAGAGAGGCACCATATAACAAGACAGAAGCCACATTTGGATTCCTTCTTAGAAAAAAGTCCTTATCCAGGTCTATTCTTTCGTAAGTTTCTCTCTATAATTCTTAGCTGAGCCTCGTGCAAATTTCAGCTTGATGTAACAAGTCTATGCACTGCACTTCAGAACATGCCAAGAAAGGAAAATTTTACTTGAGTTTTAGTTTACATGCTATTAAAAATAAGAAGTTATCTACCTGTTTAAGTCAGAAAAGTTACTACAGAGATCCCACAGAATTTCTGTTTATTCACTCTCTGGGATTAGAAATACCCTCTGGATTCTTTCCCAACACAAATCAGCATTACTGAAGAGCACACTACATTTGCTTTTATCTCACAGTATCACAGTATCATCAGGGTTGGAAGAGACCTCACAGATCATCAAGTCCAACCTTTTACCACAGAGCTCAAGGCTAGACCATGGCACCAAGTGCCACGTCCAGTCCTGCCTTGAACAGCTCCAGTGACAGTGACTCCACCACCTCCCCGGGCAGCCCATTCCAGTAGCCAATGACGCTCTCAGTGAAGAACTTTCTCCTCACCTCGAGCCTAAATTTCCCCTAAAGCAAGAAATGCACTCATTGCTTTGCATCAATTCCTGGACTTTTAAATGTGAAACACCTATAACAGCTTTACATTGGATGGGTTAAACAGAGTAAGTCAATTTGTGTAAGATCATCAACTCAACACAAGCCTTCAGTCTTTTCCTCTCATTTGGTTTCTACTTGTCCAGGTGTTAAAGGTTCAAGTCTGGCATTTGAGGCCACATCAGGGTATTTATTGACTCAGAGCAACTATTTATATTCAGTGGAAAAATATGTCTTAAGTGTCGTGTTTTCACCCATTCTAGGATTTTCAGTTCACTCTTAAACGATAACCATTCAGTTAATTTTCAACCCTTAAGCAAGTACTGAGTGCATTGCTTAGTTTATTTTAAGCAGTCATGATCAACCACCTAAGATTTCTTTCAGTTTCATAATTATCTGAAGTCTAGGTCTACCAAAGTCTACATCTTCTATACTTTGGTTTTTTCCCCTCTCAGTTATACTTGTTGCTCAGGTAACTTGTTGCTCACATGTGCCTTTCTGAAGGTAAGATAGGTACTGAAGCATCTCTCTTAGGAGGCTGAGAAACTTGGGGCTCCTTAGGCTGTAAGATACAGGGGAGGCCTTACCAACACATAAGTAACTAAAAGGTGGAGATCAAAAGGTTGTGGCTAGACATCTTCATGGAGGATGTGTCAGCGACAGAACATGAGGTGACAGGCACAAACTAGTATACAGGAGGTTTCACTTGACCTTAAAGAAAAGCAACTACTCTGAAGGTGACAGCACATTGGAACAGACTGCCCAGAGAGGTTGTGGAATCTCCTTCTCTGGAGACTTTCATAACCTACTTGGATACATCCCTGTGCAACCTGACCTAGGCATAACTAGTCTAGTGGGGGAGTTGGACTAGATCATCTCCAGTGTGCCCTTTCAACCTCTAACACTGATTTCTTAGCTATAGTTATCAGCTAAGGAAGTTAATTCCTGCTTGTTGAAATCACTTTATAGCTGATTGTTAGGACATTACATTATTAGCCAACTCAATGGAATTAAGTCTTCATCATTGCTTAAAAAGCTTTTCCATTATTATAATCTGATAAATGCAATTCAGCTACTACACAGCATTGCACTCTAACTCCTTTGGTTATTTGCTAGCTTTTCTGACAGCAGGGGCTTGGTTTAAGCTACAGGAACAACTTCTGAGAGCTGATCCTTTAGCAACAGCTTCAGTTCTATATACTCTCTATCCTTGCAGCAAAGGTCTCTTTTTGGTTTTTCATATACAAGATATGACAAACAATTTTGGATCAACTATTTCAAGTCTTAAATGATCTCACTTCTACTCATCAACTATGTTCCTGCTACTCAAATAGTTTAAGCCAGCTTCACTGTTTCAAGCCCTAAAGCAAGTCTGAATTAAACCATGGGCTTGTTTGCAGACTTTGCAAGCAGCCACTACCTCCAATCTTCACTTCCCACAGATGCCCTGAATGCGAGGTAAACCACAAAACGCACCCAAGCATGAACCGAGCAGCTGATCTTCACAATACTGCAGGTTTTAAGAGTGACCCCAATCAACTACAGCAGCAAAACAGAGCAAACTTCAGAACCACCACCCTCTATCGGTATGGAGTCTTAGGCAAACAGGAAGTCCAATGCTCCCTGGATATTTATAACTACTAAAGCTGCAATCCAACCTTCTAAATGCCTTTTATACTTAACAGGACTTGTACATAGATATCTCCTTGTATTTCATCCCAAAATTCATGATTTTGCTTTACATCTTTTTAAAAAAATAAGCACTGTCATTGACCTAGGGTCAGCTTTCAATGTTAGTAACCACATCAATGCTTGCAAACAATCTTGCACACAGGCAGTACAGAACTCAGGTAACCTGTTACAAATCAGCTTTTTATATAGACCCTTTCCTCACAATCCTGGCTTATGTTTCCAGCAAATTTATTCCAGACAGTTTTCATCTATCAGCAATTGTTATGCTAAAACCTAGGTGCTAGCATAGCTCTGTTTTTAAAGCTGCCTGCCAGAGCATGCATCACTCAAAGGAGTCTGACAAAGAAATTCATCTCCAACAATGAAGATATTGCAGAAGTAGTTGATGCCATTTTGGATTTTTTTTTTTTTTAGTATGAGAACAAGCCCAGGGAGACAGATCTAGACTGTTACAAACCATAATATATACTACTATTTCCAAAGCCCACTGAAATTAGAAGTGTAGCAATTTGCCAGAGAAAGGGTTTCAAAATTACCCAATACATTGGTCCGTATTACACTTGGCACAGTTAACCACAGCTCCCACAATCCTTACCTCCAAACACTTACTCCATTCTAACACAGGGAATTTCCCTGTAACAGAGATCATTTACAACAAAGATACTGGAGTAATTTCTTGGTGTCTTCAGTTTAGAACAAGAAATTCAGTAACAACAGCAAAACAAATCTAAGACGCAAACCAAGCAAAGTCTGCATTTAACTGGGTTGCTGAATTTAAGGCAAGCTGAGTTACTGAACTGAACTCTCCTTTCACTGGAATCTGCTCTTAACAACAATTTCTTGTAATTTAAGATGTTTTCTGAATTTGTTTCCTCCCTACCCATCAACCAACTTGTGCTAATGACCTTTTCCACTAGCATACAGCTAGAGAATGTACTTTTCAAAATTGTCTTCAATAATTAATACCTCACACCAAAATCTTTAGCTGACACAGGTGGCTTCTCTCCTTCCACACAAAACCAAAACACTTTTCTGAATGCATTTATTAGCTTGGATAGCCATCCACCTCCCATTTCTGTTTTCTGCTCTTCATTTGCCCTTCCATGCAAGTATAAACAGTAATGGAAGCCTGAAACATGCTGAAAGATCTTTGTTTGAGAACCTCTGTCCATTTCCATTACTACCTATTAGTATCGAGGAGCCATGTTAGAAGGCAACTCATTATAAGATTTTTAAGGAGGAAAGTTAGGGGCAATCAGCTGCTTCAATATTTACAGTAAGGATAATCACAGGCAAGAAAGGAAGAGTGCAATCATATGGAGAGCAAGCTTCTTCACATTTTTAAATCCAGGCTATTGCCTGAGTGTCAGACTAAAAAACAAACAGACACAGATGATGTACACAAATAAGCAAACTCATTTTCAAGCAATCAACGTAACATTTGTAACAAGGCAAAACCTAACAAGCTCTTACAGCTAAGTCTTAAAACAAAGACATCAAATTCTTACTGACAAGTTTTCACCTGTTAGCATACTCCCCTTAATACTAAGCATACACTGTAAATACCAACTCAACATTTAACATCAGCCTACTAGCTATTCTCTTAGACTGTGTTTACTAGTGTTTAAGAACAAGCATCTGGTTCTTTTGTTGCCATTCTTACTGCTCCTAGACAAAAGTTTAATGGTTATTAGCCAGGTTCTGTCAGTCCTCAAAAATAATAAGCCAAATACACCATTCAAACCCTAATTAGTTACAGAAGCATAGGGCTCTCTTGGCATCTTCATGTTTTACATCTTACTTAGGTTGCTCAAAGTCTGTTTTCCACTGCAGTTACTAGGCTGAAGTCAAAATGCTTTCCTTTGTGGTCACCCACAGCAGCTTGCTCTTCATCCCTGTCCCAGAAATCCAATTAAATAATTCCCATAGCTGCTCAGATTGCAAACATCAGTTTCTTTGAAATACTTATTGCAGCTACTATCTTGCAACAGCTACAGCCAAGTCAGCAAAGTCCTAAAAAGCATCGTTGCTTCACTTAAAACCTTCCCCAACTTGCTCAGACAATTGATCTTAGGCATGACTCAACAGTGAGGGAGTTCTACACAGCCACAAAACCTGATGAAATAATTAGCTCCAAGTAGCAGCTAGCAGCAAAGAAAGATTGGTCACTACCTCTGATCTGCATACATATCACAGTTCACAGTCAACTGTTTGCTAAACAAGATTCTGAAGGTGTCCAACCTGGTTATGGCTTTGACTGATAAAGCTTGGTGAACCTGTGTAGTGTTCTAGTTCAGCCAACAAAGAAACACCTCTTACTCCTCAGGACTACATCCTATCCACTTGGCTAAGCCCATGAGCAAACCTAATCAAGCCAGAACTCAAATATGGAATGAAATACTTCTACCAGAAAACACTACTGATGGCAAACAAGCATCAGAACTTCTGGTTCATTAAGTACAGAAAATCGTGTAGCATTTTGGAGATTTGTCTGTGAAGACAATTACAAGTGATTACAGGATCAAGCATTTGATCAGACTTAAGCATGTAGTACTCACTGTCTGTTTACAAACATCCAGTTATAATCTCCTAGAGAGAAGGGAATAAAAGATTTTGAACAGCTAGTATTTCTCTCTAGGGAACTTGAGAAAAAGGTTACTTTAAAACTGACAAGTAATGAGTATTATCACAGGCAGTCACCCATGGCTGCAGAGCTGGCTCAGAGGAGCAGCACCCTAGCCTCTCCTCACACAATCTTGGCTGACACTCATGTCACAGTTAAAGCCAGAGAAGCATTTACACTTCAGCTCATGCCATTAGGAAAATTAGATGATTTCTGAGGTTTTCTGAAGGTAGCTCAACTACCTTCTCAACATTTCTAGTTTCCACAGACAGTGAGTTTCTCTTGTAAACAGGTACTTTTCCCATCACATGAAGCAGAAAAATGATCACAGTTTTCTTTTTTAAGGAAAACCTTTAGGGTTTGTGGGGTTTTGTTGTTGAGGGTTTTTTGGTGGTGGTGGTTTTCAGTTTTGTTTGACTGGTGGTAGTTTTGGAGAGTTTGATTTAGTTGGGGTTTTCATATTTGTTTAACAATGCTTCACTATTATTAGTCTACTGATACAGGTGAAGATTTCAGCAAACAGCACTAGCGTAACAAAGCACAGCACAGAAAGACTAGTCAAGGTTGTGGTAAACAGAACTGCAGTTATCAGGATAATTAAATCCCAGATGCCATTCGCCATGTACCAGTGATGACAGAATTTTGATTGCTTTAAACATCAATACCAATCAGCTCGTATAAGAAACTAACTGTGGTATTTCTGGTGATCAGACACCTGAATCATCAAACCAGTTTAAGCAAAGGCTTCGGACAAGCTGAGCACACAAGGGTGACCATTTCATGTGTCTAATCCAGAGCACTCCTCTTTACCAGCAACACACACACAAGCCAGAGGTGGTTTCTTATCACTGAGCTGTTCTTGACCTCTGACAGCAAGATCATACTGCTGTGGGACAGCAGTATGAGTTCATTCCAGTGCCATCCCCAACCGGCAGACGTAACAGAACTAAGAGAAACCCAAACATGCTCAAGCCCACTCTGTTAGTCTTTTACCTAAAATCTCATCATCTTCTCACCCTTCCAAATTACCCAGCTCTCTATCAGTGGCACTGTTCTTGACATGATTCCTTTCCTGTTCACTCTCAACATGAAATAAAACTTTAAAAAATGGAAAAAGGAAAGTTGTACTCTACATGTCACAAAATTTGGACTAGTATCAAGAAAGTTAAATAACTCACTTGCAATGCTGTGAAGTTTAACTCTAGCAATACAGGTTAACAGTTGTTCTAGCCAGGTTAATAAAATTCTAGATGTGCTATAACTGAGGCAGCAATCACTCAAAATTGTTTTCAAAGGAGCCAGAAGTAACCTGCCATCACAACTCCTCCCCGTTGTTCATGACAAGTTCAAGTCTAAATTCTTTGGAACAAATAGAGCAAGTTACTGTGAACTAAAGTAAGTGTCAAATAAGGCAGTTCAGCTTCCAGGACATAGGTACTTGTACTAATTCCTACTCCATTTTCATCTGAATGCCAACCCAAAAGTTCACTTTTAACATACTGAAGCCTTGTCCCACAGGATTAGTACTTCCATTTAGTATACATTCAGGCATAGCTACATTGCATGCAGTTTTCTCAGCCAATGCAGTTACTTGAAACTGAAGAGAAACCTGAGTGCAAGTCAGTCAAGAATCCCTGAGCTTCAGCCCAGATTGAATTAAACATAGAACCTCTGCATAACACAGTATTTTTAATACATCTTGGAGGGAATAGAAAGTCCTTTTATTTTCTATTTTAGTAGGTATGTAGCTACTACTGGCATTTCAAACATATATGTTCTAAAGTTAGCAGCAGCAGTTAATACCATGCATTTTACAAAAGGCCAACACTCTCTTGCAATAAGGCAAAATGTGTTTTCAGTAAACCTCCCCCAAAACTTGAGATTCAACTCATCTGGAAGATGTTTTAATTTACTGGAGAGGAGCATTCTTTACTCAGCTGCTCAGGGGTGACATTATTCTCTGACATGTTATTCAGCAAAAATTCACAAAACCAGAAAAATTATTTCTTTATTGAGGCCTCTGTAACAGCATTTGTCAAAGCTTCAGGCTTGGTGTTCTGATCATAACTGGAAGCTGTTTTTGAGTTTCCAGAAGATACTAAAAGGTGTCATTAAGAACTAGAAAATCTACATTAACAATGTCTGGAATTCCTGAGCCCATGTCCAAATCTGGTTTTAAAACCAGTATCCCCGCAATGATTATCGGGGCAGGGGAAGAACACAAAAATCAAAACACTAATGGTATAGCCTAACTAACAGCATCCTGGGGAAAAGAAGTCAATAATGTCATGTAAACAGATTTGCCTCAGATGTCCATCACATTCCAAATGACACAAATTCTCTGTAAGAGAAAACTACCTCCTGTTTGTGTACTCTGAATATCCTGCAATAACACACTAGTTAGCATCCTATGTGACATTACAGATAACTCTGTTCTAAATTTACACCTCTTCCATTAACACAACATTTCTGTGCTATGATTACTTTAGAGTTACAGAATATCAACAAGTTTTAAGGAGGCCACAACCAAATTAAAGTGGCTGGAAAAAGACTTCCCAGAAATACAGCAGAAGGATAGAGCCTTTGTAGCAGACGTATCACAGTTAGCTGTATTATTTCTAATGCCTATTGTAAAAGTGCTCGGGGGCTATAAAAGAACCTCAGTATGAACCTTGAATGCTTGGAACACAAAGTAAATAAAACTTCCAGGCATTCCCAGCTTTATTACAAGTACAAGAGCAAAGCAAACTCACTTATCTATCCCTACCATCCTATTGAATATGCATTCTGCTCACAAGCTCTTAACATTTCAAGTTGCTGAGCCCTGCATTTGTCATAAGTCAGCACAAAACAAGCCAATTCCATATTTTCATTATTATCTTTTACTAACTGTCTGAAGCTATAGTTACCCTTGATACCCACTTTTTACTGAGAGTCACTCCAGAAAATCCACACTAACCAGAATTGTTTCTCTCCAACAGTCTTCGTAGTACATAGCATGATTCAGCCATCCTCTGCAGCGTCATTGCTTTGAAAACCAATTTATTTCCCGAGCAACATCCTTCCATGTATTTGCTATTCTTTCAGGATTTTGTATTTGCAACAAACTCAAGACACACAGCTTAACTGCTAATAAAACAAAGGTTCCTATTACCTTTAAAATAAAGGTACAAATGTATGGGTGATTGTTCAGCAGTGTTGAGAATCTTTCACTAAAGCTCAGTAACATTTACAAATTTAACTTTTCTAGCATGCCTGAAAACATAAATCCCGTGTTACTCACTGAAATACAAGATCACAGTCCTCAAAAGCTTTAGACCTGTTTTTATCAGGCTTACCATTCTAACTAAACCATATCTGCAGTCATTGATAAGCAGACTACTAGAACACGAAGGATAGCTATAAAAAAGGAAGTCTCATGACAACTTAAGAAGGTTGGCCTTCGCTAACCTGCTAGCATTTTTTTAACCTCACTATGAAATTTCTTCACAAATGTTTCCAGGGAAAGTATATGTTGGCAGAATTCTCATCTCTACAGCACTGTATGGTCTGTCCCACTGACTGACACAGGACAGCAGTTAGAGCAATCTGACTTTGTAGTTGAGGGGCTGAGTGCAAGGAGACCCAGGCAAACAGGCTTAGTACTCAGGCACTCACATACTTTGCCAATTGTCCAAAGCAAAACTAAACCTAACATTTTGGCCAATGGTTGTTTGTTCGTCTAAGTGCTGCAATTATCTCCACAATAAGAAAGTACCACAGACACCCATTATTTAAAGATTACTTACATTGTATGGTTTTAAGTGGACAACACCAAGCAGCATTAGTGCAAGAAACAGTTTGACTTCAGGAATGTACTTCTTATTTCATTCCATCCTAAGACACAGTACCCATTTGTCAAATGTTATGAATGCCTCATTCTCAACTACAGCCAGTATCAAATATGTTAACAACTGCCCCTCCTTTTCAAGATGTCTGTTCGCAACCTCAGAAGTTCCTCACAAGTGACATGATGCACACCAAAAAAAAAAATGCAGTAGTGGATAGTCAGTCCTTCAAAAGATTAGAGTGATTATGGCTTAAAAGTACTCAAGACAAGATTTCCTTCCCTTGGTATCTGCAGACATAGACAGCTATGAAAGCCACAGAATAACATCAGTAGGTTAGCAGCAACTGCAGCTGTGCAAGGTGTTCAGCTCAAAATGCTAAGCATCTAGCCAGCGCAAGTAGACTCTGCTGTGTCATCTTTCAGCACTTATTTGCAAGATAAATTTCTTCTTGCTGAAACTAGGGTTGTGTTTAGCTGCATGACTTGCATGCAATACAACTCTAACGGTGTTTTAATTTGCACATAGCAAATGAAAAACAGTCATGAGGATGATGCAGAGAAGCCTTTTGGCAAGATTAATTAAAACCTTAAGCTGGTGATTACACGACAGGTTCAACATGTTTACAATCAGTTGCAGATAAAGGGAGAATGCATATAGCTCCCAGAGAAACAGGTTCAAATTCATTAGAGACTAAAAGTTATTTTGCAGCCTATTGTGCACTCCAGTTGCAATGGTTTCTGCCCAGCACTCTGCTGCTCCCTCCCTCTTGCTGAAGGCAAAATAAGGTTTAGGTGCTCAACTGAGTCTTCAGTGGGCCTCTATCTTCCTAAGACAATTACTTTCACACTGAAGGGCAAGAACCTCTGAAAAGGAGCTGGTAGAGTAGAAGAATCCTCCTCCTACAACAATAAAAAAATCATTACAGGTTCACTCACTCTTCAACAACAGTCTTAGAAAACAGTAAATACCTACATCTGGGGTTAGCAAGTTTCTATTTTATTGCTCTGCTTTACCATGAGCCTTTCACATGGTTAACATTATTTTCAGCCAAAATCTGAACTGGCAATCAAGAAGCACATAATCTAATTTTGCATTCAATTTCAATGGAAGTTGCAGTAATCTCACAGCAAAAAGGACCACAGAAATATAACCCTCACATAAACTTGCATTCCTTGACTAAACTAAAGAAGCTTTACCCTGTGGGAGTTTGTAAGATATGGGTTTTTGAAGCTTAATTTCTTCATTTATTTAAAAATAAAGTTAAATTTTAAAAGGACACAGACAATCTCCCATACTACTGCAGCAACTGTATTCATTATTAATCAGGTCTCATCTGTTCAATACATCATTTCCATAAGACCGCCAATCAGCCACATGTTCCAACATGGCAGCAAATACTGTATCTCTTTCACCACAAAGTTTTTTACCCACTAAAGAATAAACACTGAGCACAAATTAGAATGGTTTGTTTCTTCTTATGCTAGTCAGTTTGGCCACTTGCTGGAAAACATCATGTTGCAATAAACCTCATGTGTAAACATGAAAAATCCTTTGACATTTTCAGTTCTTCAGACAGTTTCAGCTTGATTTGACAGCAGGAAAATGCTGGAGAGCAAAATGCTTAGAAGAGTATACTAAAGAATGCTTCAACCAGTCTCCAAGCTGAAAGATTTCCCATGTGTGCAATTCCTCCCAGTCTGCCACTCATCACTCTCCACACGCTCAGTCACATCAGCATATGTGTTCTTGCTGACACACAGGTAGCTTGGACACAGCTGCATCATGTGCTGCCTCTTGTTCTGCTATTGGTTTGGCTTACAGAAGGAAGCACACAAGAAAGATGATGAAAATCAGTGAAGTTCTCTAGGAAGATAAGAGAACCACAGGAAACCAGAAGTCTTCAGTTCTGCCATTCAACAGGCCAAAATATGTGGTTACTACTTGATTACTGACAAAACCATCCAATTTGCATCACTACGTAGGATTAAAAGTGGATTTGATTTTGAATCTCAATTATTTCAATCTTATATCACAGTATGTCATTAGCAAAGTACATATCTTTCATTACAAAGACTGCCCTGTCACATGGCACTTGAATGCAACACAAATAAAAGCAACTTGATTTACTGTTACTGATCTTTTCAGGAAATTAATGCACTACCTTTTTAAACACTTAAAAATAAGCTCAGATTCATACATTTCCTGACAGGTAGATTGAAGACACAAATTAAACAAGTTATAATTAAAAAGCTTTGGGTTTATACTGTATTATAAAGAACATCTCATTTAAATGTGTAAATATAGAAGTCCATCTTTCAGTCAGCAGTCACAGGGACCAGAAACAGAACCACATCTAGCAAATCCCTTCACAACATCTAGAGATCTAAGTGGTAAGCCAGGAGACTTTGGAATTCTCTCAGGTTCTTTCATTTTAATTTATACCTCAAGTCACCTAGGAACTGCAGCTGGTGAGTAATATGAGAATTTAGCTTCTTTTTATTTCCTAAGACCAACAGCCTGTAACCATGTCAAACATTTGCTAGAGTAAAACCAGTGTACACTGAAGACTCTATATTCAATCCATCACCTACATTTCAATGGCTTGTTCCTCCTGCTTGGAGGCAAACACTGAGAAAAAAAACCACTCTTTCAAGTTAGTAAAGTAGGTAACTATCCCATACCTCAAGTGTACACAGCTATCTTTCATCTATTAAAATCAATTTTTATAGCTATATAGGAATTATTTACTTTCAGGCTGTTATGATTTAAAAAATAGATCCCACACACTCCTCAAGTGATCATTTTGCATCTCATCTTTCACCAGCATCCAAGTTTCTATTAGCTCACCATGGCAGGGGAAAAACTTCTCCCATATATTCCCATTTTACTTTTTTCCCTCCTTACTTTTTTTTCAATGCTTAAGGCAACCACCTTTGTCTAGAACCTATTCTAGCTCCAGGACCACCAGCACCCACAGAATGTGCAACACAAAGTATTTACACAACAGCTTGGTCACAGTATCCAACACACAAGATCCACTTTAGATCACAACAAATTCAACTATTACAGAACAAACATTCTCAAGATATTTACTGACACTGATCTGATGCCAATGAATCTGATGAATTATAGATCTTGTCAAACTAGAATTCAATAAAATACTTCACTACCACTGTTTTTCACTTGCATGTATGCAGGATGGCACTACTTCAGTAATTTGGCAATACAAAATCTGAACAACAATTCATAATTAGTGTTAAGCTGCCATCCCTGCTACTTTTTTGGAACCTCAGAAGAAATTTAAATCAAGTATCTTTCAGTTTAATTCCACTGCACCCATTCTTGGGTTTAGCCTTTTATACTTCATTATTTCAACAAATGGCTGTTATGCACACAGGTAAAAGCTCTTCTCAATCTAGAGGTGATCCTCACATAACATCCACCAGACACCCTAGGAACACAAGTGTGGCTAACATAAATCAACCCAACAAGATAGTCATGAGGGAGTAGAGGGGTTTTATGGCATCCTGTAGTGTCCTCCACACACTATCCTCAGTGAAACCTGTATCCTGATCACTGTCTAGGGAATGCATTCCCCTGGGACTGGAATACATCCTCTCTGCTGCTGACATACTTACCTATGAACAGCCTTGTCACTGGATTGATTAGCAAGGAGTGGTGGGTTGAAATTACCCCCAAAACAAAATCACTAGACTAGCTCAGAAGGTTCTGAATTGTAAATATATGTAAATGTATTTTGTACATGTAAATTGTATTTCATGCTTTTAGATTTTTATCTTGCTTTTAAGTAATACCTTCATTTTGCTTCCAAATCTTCTGAGCTAGTCTGGTGACTTCATTTTGGGGGTCATTTCCACAAGGGGCAAGCAAGAAATTAATAGTGAGGGACTAGACAGTTCACATTCTTATTTTTCAAAGCAAAACTCTTCCAGAATTTGCAGGAAAATGCATGCCCAAATTCACTGCATTTAAATTACAGTACCTTTTCTACATACTCAAGACAGCTTCAGTCTATTTAACACAGATCTTAGCTACAACAGCATGCAATATCAGGAGACCAACCATGCTATACACAGACCCTTTGCAAGTCCCACAATCTGCACTGAAGCCTCCACATTAGCATTAACACTTGCATCCAAGCTGAACAGTTCTGCACCAGCTCCAGGATTCATACACAGCCACATTTAGAACCATTTAGAATGTTTAATATCACTGCTTTGCTGGTCTTTTTTAAAAAAGATCTACTCCCATCTGTAATTGCATCTACTTATCAGTATTTGATTTACCTTACGTGTCACCACTGAAGAGCTTTTATCAAATATTACCATTCACCTAGTAAGCAATATTCCCATTTGCTGAGTTGAGATAGAGCATCAAAGCTAGACAAAACCAGCTGCAGAGCGTCAGATAATTCATGAGAAATGTATCAACACTGGACAGTAACTGAGGTTCCTCTGACAGCACCTTTCACTGAAATCAAGGACTGCCTAGCAACTTCTAAAATGCTTCACTTCGGTATCACTTTCAAGATGATGATTTTCATTTACAAGTTTCTATGAAGTATGTGGCTCATTCTCAGTAACACATCACATTTACATACTAATTTACAGAAACAAATTTGAAACAATGCCAGTAAGGTACCTTGCTCTTTACAAATCCTGGCAAAACTTTTTTCCCCCTTTTATCTACTAGATCTCATTTAAAAAACCATGGACCAGCCCAGTCAGTAAATCAAGATATATATGTTTGAGCTTTAATTTTAATAGTATGTCATTACCTAACATTGAGTAATTCCTAAATGGGCATATTTGTACTCTTTAGGTCACCGAGGTATTTTGTCTTTTGCTGTAGACACCCTACATTCAAATTACAGTCAAACATTAGTATTTAAATGCCTTCTCCCCCTCCCCCCATCTCTCTCCTCAAAACTAATATCTTTCAGCTGTCTGCTCTCAGCACTTCCTTGCTCCTACAGCAAGTCTCAAGTTAGAAAACTTCATATTCATTAGAAGTGTCTAAAACATCTTGGAATATTAAGTTTAAGGTAGATTAACATACATTTTGTCAAGAAACCGTCAGTCAGGAACTTTAATACATGAAGGTATTTTGATTTCACTTTAACATGCACTGACAGAGCCACAGTCACAAAAGAGATTCTGCCCCGTTACCATAATAACACAGCAGCCTCATGACTCTCCGAGGTGAAGAATCACCTGTTATCTGCCCCTTCTTAAACAGGTCTTTTAAGTGAAGATAAGAAGCTCTTCACACTCCTGCATTCCATAATCTAACATTGATTCTCCTCCACACTAACCTAGAAACACAAAAGCTCTCCAGTTCACATTAGGGTTGATGGATTTGCCCAGTAAATAAAATGCTTAATACATGTTTCCTTTACCAGAATCAGAAACAGTCCATGTACCTTAACACTATTCCACTAATTACTCTCAATTTTATCCTTATGTTATATCCACTACAGTTTCTGCTGCGGTGACCAGCACAGGGGCATGAATACCAAACAGCCAAAAAGATCTTTCCTTACCTAAAAGTGCAGAGCCAAGCATCATACATGTTCTACCTCAACCATGTAAGTGATGGCACTGTTTCTGCTGAAAAAGGCAGGGTTGGGGTAAGCATGCTGGACAATTTTTTCTAGAGATTGTTTGAGCACCATGAAAAGAGAGCAGTAAGACCACATTAAAGCCGCTGAAGTTCCCCAGCAACCTTACAGTGACTAAAACAGACCAGTGCTTAGAATAGGCACTTACGAGCACAACAGGGGCCCCCAATTGTTTATGTTTGCACGAAGAACAGTTTTAAAAAACATGTAATGCTCTATTTTAAAAGGTTTTGTTGTCAGATAATTTGGAAAGGATTAGCAACCCAGCAATTAGTACATGCAGTTCACATCAGCTACCACATCAATTAGCATCATAAATCAAAATAGCAACTGAATTCACTCTATTATGCAGGAAGCAAGAAGTTCCAGTAAGCAAAATATTCCCGGAGAAGAAATGTCTTTTTGTAGCTCCCTTGACTTCAGCCGAAATACCAGTTCTCAAATGCATTAAGCAGCTACCAAGGCAGATGTCCACTGTAAATACTTGTGCAGATAACCTGGCTGATGATGTTAGCCAGATGAGTAACTTCCCTCTCAGAGGTTATGCATCCACCTATTCAGTTCATCTTTGGCCTCGAGCAAGCTGTGCCCTTTTGGTCAGCTCCACCCTACCCAAATTTATTATTTCAAGATAAGTCAATAGCAAGTTCCTTTCATCCATCAACTAATGCGCTGTTATACATCTAGATTAAATGCCACAATCTCATAGCAATGAAGTATTTTTGAAGCTTGGTTAATGCAATTTACAATTAGAATCTTATTTTGCATGAGACAAGTAATGAAATGAGACTAAATAGATGAGTTGCCACAGGGTACAAAAGAAATCGTTTTCTACAGCTTGTTTCTACTATTCCTTCCTGCTTTCATTTACTCAACTCCAAGGGTATTACAGATTCATATTCAAGTAACAGGATTGCCAGAGAAGTGATAAATGACTGTGGGAAAGTCCCACAAGCACTAAGGCTACAGATTTTCTTTTCATACTCTGAGCATAGCAGCAGCTCTGTCAGTTCTTACAGTTTCCTACAATGCAAAGGAGGTATGCACCACTGTCACCATCCTGTGTAGAGGGGTTAGAAGGCTGCTCAAAGACCCACAGAAATATTTCCAAATTCAAACAGCAAACTAAAACAATTTTTCTAGGGGCAATGTATTTTGAAGGAAAACTACTGGCTTCATTCACAGTAAAAGAAAAGAAAATAAGCCTGTTAAGGCTTTCACATGTATTGAGAATGCTAACAAGGCTTTACTATAAAAGCATTTTACAACTCTACTACATTATTGATTTTATGTTCATGAAAGCAAAGGAATATTATTTTCCTTCACTGTCATCATCTATTACTTTTGATAGCTGACATTTGTACCCTTGGCAATACAACCAATAACACCTTTTCACCAGAAGCAGATGGTGCCTTTAGCAAAATTAACTGCTTTATCAGAATTCTTACTATTGGATGCCCATATTTATGAAGATTTTCCAAGCTATCATTCTAATTTCAGCGCTAAAGAATGAAATTACCCCAATAGAAGATACATGGCCCATCTTTCTCCCAAGAACATGATCTCTGTTTCATAATATGCCTCCAACAGTACCTGGAATGGCAGATATGAAGCATTACAGCTCCCCTCTAATTTTTGTTTATTCCTTATTGGGCTTAACTTGTCAAATTCTTCCAAGAGCATGCCAACTTTGCCTGAAATTAAATGCCTATCCAATCTGCAGATGGTGAAGAGCTGTGCAACAAGCATAGCAGTTCACCATGACAGATGTGTCAGTTTTTATTTAATCTTCCCACATCATGGAAGTCACTAAAGCCTAACTCATACCGTGACATTAGGTCTACAAAATACGTCCACGTTCAAATCTAAGAAACCAATGGCAGCTCAATTACTCTCACTATTTCCATGTTACTAAATGCTTGGTTTCCAAGAGATATTTTGCATCCTGCAGTCAACATTCTCAAAGCATCACAGGTAATTTAGTAGGCCAAGCTAATAACAAGAAGCACTGTAGCTTCCTCCTGCTATCATTGGCTTTCCGTATCTCTTCACTGCATTAGCGTGTTGGAACAGCTGCCACAGGAAGGCCGATGACTGGATTTTTGGCTTTGTTACATGAAAATTATTATAAAGCTTCAAGCCACTTCAAGCAATTTCACTGAATGACTAATTCTGGCTGTAAAATTGTAGAAGGCCAGGAGGGGGAGGGACCATTTCATTCTCTTGCACCTGCTAACCTAGTTCAAAACCACAGATTTACACTGGGTAAGTATAATTAAGATTTCCTGAACCTGAAGCCCCACCTGGAGACATTTCAATGTCCTGCTTTATCTGTCCTTGTACAGCCTTGGACATCTCAATCTCCCTTTCCACTTCTCCTGTTAGAAAGAGGTTTTCTCAGTTTGGCTGATATCTTCAAGGAAAATCACTGCTTGATGAAAAACAGCATCTACTAAAACAGTGTCTGATCATTTACCACAAGACCAACCTTCTGAGAGAAGCTGTAATGAGAAATTCCACACATCTTAAAGACAAAAGAAAGAGAGAAAAAGAAGATAAATAGCATTCCTTCAACATGCCCACTGAAACTCTGAAAACCAAAATCAGACTGTTCTATACAAGCACAGAAATTCCTCATCTGTCTATGCACTGACCATTTTTTCTCTATTATTCAAGTATACGATGAAGTTTTCAGTTGTCTATCTTCAGATCATGCCTTTTATTATCCCAGCAATGAAGTTTCAATTGGAGATGCCTGCTAAGTATACCAGGCCTTTAGACTTGCAGTCCACCTAACACTGACTCACTCCAAGGAGAAAAACAGGCTGCAACAGCACAGAATAGAGAAGCATATTGATGATTTCATTCCTGCATTCAACAGCCCTAACAGACTCTTAAGACTGGTGGATTCATTGTTATCACACACCAATGAGCACAAAAGTGACCCTACTCTCAAATGCAAATGCCTTCTTGTGTCATTAGTAGGAAATTACATCTGCTGTCCAGTATCATGCTGCAGTTACACTAAGAACTACTATTCGGCACAAAAAGTTGGCTTTCAACAACATGTTATGTAAGACAATGCAAAACAAGTGTATTCAACTAAAGCCTAACATCTAATACATCTTTCTGCTACATTTACTTTGCTTCTCTGTACAAATTTGTGTCAGCAGCCTCCTTATTTCAGGAGATATTTGTCTTGGATTATTGACCAAACAACATAAATAGCCTTGCCTGTGGTTTACAACTAGTTAACCCAGATACCAGAGCATTTACAAAGCTAAGTGGTATATATTTAAATGACTGCTGTCTGGGCACCCAGGCTACCATGCTTCTAACATACTTCCTTTAGGAGAATGAAGTTGCTGCTGATATCCCAAAGACAAGACTGTTTGGATGCTCTCCTGAGCATGGGAAGTTGAAGCAGTAAGGTAATGGAACCCAACACATTTGTGCAGTACTCTTATCTGTTTGATAAAGGAGTGAAAGTGAGGTACAGGATGTTACAAAACCTTGCTGAGTCCTCCTCCTGATTGTGTAACTGAAAAATATAGATATAGTGGTATAAGTAAGGACAGGGTTTACTAACAGAAAAAGCTTCATCTGTTGTTTTAGCTTAACAGAAAATGTAAGCAGAACCAAGGATTTTCCTATGGGTTTCAAGTTAAATTATACCTGTTTTGGAAAGGGGTAAGAGTCATTTCTGTCCTCCAATTCCAGGTAGCCTGTGACCTTTAGCTGGGACAATTGTCTAGTATTCATTTGCTCTAAACTACAAACAGTCCTTCAACCCCTTCAAAATTTGCACCCAAAGCTTCTCATAAACACAAACACAAGCAGTACAGCTGAAGCTACAGATGAAATTCTAGTACTCTTAATCATTTCACTAGCCTGTATTTCTCTGTAATACAGAAGGGGAAATTACCAAAACAGTCTAATCATTAAGTGTACATACACTTGCCAACTATGTAAACAAATAACATTACCAAACAAGACACTGAAATTACACACTTTGTATACATCAGCTCTGTGGTTTTGGTACTTGCTTCCTTAAATGGTTAACTGAAGCTTACTTAAGCAGCAAGAAAAGAAAAATTAAAGCCCAAGTCATACACTGCATTAGAAATGCACTGCCATCTTAACACCCTTTCATTCCTACCATTATCCAGGCTCCAAATATCATATTAGTCAGAATCCTGAAGTGGCATTAATGAGGTTAAAAGTGCACATATTGATTACATAACACAGCTGCTTCCATCCACTTTTTTTAAAAAAAGACAACATTAAATACTTCCAGAGGGCTCTGGAATTGCCAGCTGCCCACAATGGACTCACTACCAACAAGGGAACCTGACAGCCCCTCAGTTTCCACTTCAGAATTAGACAATTGAAATAAACTTTCTATGAAGTCAGAGATCGCTGGTAGCCCAAATAGGTCTAAGTGAGATGGCTCTGTTACCTCATTTCTAACCTGAGTCACAAGACATATGCAGCATTTACAGCCTTATTACAACAGAAGTACAAATTAACTGCAAACAGCTTCAGATCAAAAGCTCTGCTGAGACTAAGAAGCAGTTGAAGTTTTTTCCATATACACAGAAATTAGTGTTCCAGATTTTATGAATTCTCTTTAAAAGAGCACCCAAAAGCTATTTATTGCCCTGTAGCCACACAGTGGAGAGTTTGATTTCAGTTCAGGTTGCATTTAAACACTGAATTTTCTAGGACAGCAAGAAGGTTTGATACAGATGACTTAAAACACAAAACCATACAAACGTGAGTGTTCCTAGGAGAGCACTAAGTGTTACCAACATGTTAAGTGCCCAATAACTTGGCACAATAGGTAGTCATGTTAATTTTTTCTAGCTCTTTCATTTTAACTCTTTCTACTGGACTCTCTCAGTACGCCCACATCTCTTGTCCTGGGAGCCCAGAAGCAGAGTACTCCAGGTGGCCTCAGCAGGGCCAAAGCAGTAATTTCTATTTTGCAGGCAAAACAAGCAAGCAAAATCAAAACAGAAAGCACACCCCACCACGGCCAGGCACGGGGGACGGGACCCCAGGTAACCAGGACAAAATGCTCTCCTGCATAGGAACCGACACAGCACATGACACCCGTGTTCTTGGCTTGGACAGGAAGTCTACCAGAATTGTCCCCAAGCCAAACTGGTGTAAGCCTCCCGCTGCTCACAGTTGGTGCCACAGTATTTGGGACCTTTACCCTTAACCTTCTGTTCTGGCTCATGCCTGGGTACTGGCCCCTGAGGGGCACCTGCTTACCCTCACCAGGGGGCTCCATATAAATACAATTTTATGGCTGTTATCTCTAAGTTCCCAGAAGTCTTTAAAACAGAAATTAGCAGCATTTAACAACTTGTCCACATCTGTCACTGTCTGCTCAATCAGTTCATCATATGAGAACAAGCGAGTATACATAAGCTTGGTCACACTCCCTAAGTAAGCGATATGAAGTACAAGCACCGCTTAAAGGTAGTCAAGGACAAAAAAACAACAGTATTATAAGAGATGAATCTCTTATTCCCAGAAACGTTAGAATGATCAAAACTATTTCATGCAATACTTTCTCTCTTAGACTAGGGAAACTTTATCCCCTACAAATTACTAAGTAATCACTTCAGATGTTGTCCAGAAATTATGCTAAGCCATGTGTATGAAGGTCAAAAAATATACTCAACATAACATGTTGACAAAAATCACAGAAACATGTTTGAAATGCACAGCAGAAGGTCACACAGTTGAGATGCAACTGTGCTCTCTGTTTCAGTTAAGATTTTTGGAGCTTACCTCACCTTTTTTCCAAAGATTTGCCAAAAATATCAACACTGCTATTTACCTTGCTTATTCATAAGGACAAAAAACAATTCCCAGTTGTGATGCACTGGAGAACTAAGTAGGCTGAGAAGTCCTTCATTTGCCTGGCACTATTTCTAATCTCCCTCATTCTCAAAAACGTGTTGGGGGAGAAGGCATAATTTCACTTAGCTTTCAGATTACAGTATGCTTGTAAATTATGAATTACAAAGTATTTTTCTCCATGAGATCCAAGAACCCAATCACTTTCTTTAGGTGGTAACATTAAGACAGACCTAGGGCCCCTCAAGTGTCAGACACTATGCCCTATCAAAAAAAACAGTCTTTTGCAGACATGCATCTTGAGCACCCATGTCACCTTCAGGAAACTGCAACTGTCATTGCAGCCTTAGCAAAGTGCAGTGCATAACATGAACACAACAACTGACTCTGAGGAGTATTTTGTTTTCCCAAGTGTCCAAGATCAGCCAAAGCAAATCAAATGTCTAAGCTGCTGCACTGCTTACTGCCCCTTCTTGTGGAGTAGAACTCCTTTGCCAATTTATATAGAAATAAAACCAGAAATCTGGATACACAGCAGCATGAACTCTTATTCCAGCATTATTGCATGCTGCTTTAAACTAATCCCCCAAAGCAAACGATGGGAGAAGCCTGACACACTCCCTGAAAAACCTAAAGCCTTGCAACACATTTGTTCCAACACCACCGGATGATCCACAGCACGTCTCCTTCTTTGCCTCAGAGAGGAAGAAAAAGAGTTACTCTCAGAAGTTAATGGTTTAAGGCTTTCATCTTGATATGTAACTTATATTTTCTCACTCAAAAACATCTGATCTTTAATCATGTAAGTTCTTCTAAGAACAAAAATGTAGACTATAACTTAAAAGCTAGAACGCAGAATCACTTGAACTTGGAATAAGACACTCAAGTAACTGAAGATATGAATATCAAGCCAAACTTATTTCACCACAGAAGTACAGCATAGTATTTGAATTTTCTTGGTCACTCCTGTGCTGAAATCTATGACATTCCAAGTAAAAACATATTTCCCTTTTGATACTACCCATCAAAACTACAAAATACATCCTGCATTCCATCACCTTGCCTGTACTGAGGGTCTACAGGCAGCAAGACAGAACCACAGCAGAGAAATGCTACCTTTGAGCTAGGCTGACACACAGCTTGCCTCAAAATTGTACCTGCACAGCCAGCAGATAAGGGCAATAAGAAACTTGTTCCAGACACACCATACTCATTCTTAAAAGCAATGACCACCACCCAAGTCAATGCTGCTTGCGTGTATATGCAAGCACAGAGTTCACCCAAGGTGCACTTACACTGAACTATACTAACATTCTTTTGATGTACTGAAATAATGCAACACATAACCAGATTCCCATCCTCAAGAGCTTGAACTGCACAGAGGTACCCAAGTGCTGGATCTCGTAAGTCTGCTTCAACAGACTAAGAAAAAGGAGTAACTGCTATTCAGCTTTCAGAGTGATTATTACTGTTTCCAAGCTGCAACTTGGTGTAACTCTGTGCCAAGGCTTGTACTACAATCAGCTTTTGCTCCATGTTGTAAGCTATTTGTATACCTGCAGGAAGGCTCACACTGGAGGAGGCTAGTATACAGCAGTGATTCACCCTCTTACCACAAAGCCAACAAGTTAAAAAGTCAGCTAATAATGATGCTCTTCCCATAGAGAGTTAAGGAAGCTTGATCACTGGCAGGGCACATCATTTTCATATCAACAGAAGAGAACAGGCACATTAAGAAGGAAAAATTGCTCTAGTCTTACATCTCACAACAGCAAACAATGTTTCTACAATACACTGATTTTTCAACTCATCTCTTTGATAGTTATACAAGTGTTAAAACACTATCACTACCTCAACTCCAAAACAGAGCATAAAGTTCTATAAGATGTAGTCCTACAATAGCGTTGCCTCCTCGACACACACAATGCCAGGTAGCAAAGACAAAGGGCTCCAAGAAAAGAATGGCCACAACAGGTAATAACACTAATGCAGATTGTCAGTGTGTGACAGATGCCTCTAGCATATTTGTACTTTCAGAGGTTTAGCTGCACTCTTGATCACTATTTTCAAGAAACAGTACTTTTAGAAGTGACCAAAGAGGAAAAAGTATAATGCAGGGTTTATGCTTTCTACCATTTTCTCCCACCCACTCACTCCCCCAGTGCATCGGGATCTTTGCACTGCCCTGACAAGTAATTTCCAAGTCTATAGATCTCACATTGTCCCCAACACTTAAGCCCTTAATAATTATAATTTCACAAGTCACACTGGCATTCACAAAACACTTTTGAACACTTTCTTTTAAACCAGAAAAAATTAGACTAGAAATCAGAAAATGCTCTGGAACATGGTAGTTCATAACTGAATGTCTAGTAAGACATCCACAAGAACTAAAACAAGGACATTTCCTTAGATTGACAAATCAGTCCAAGTCAAATTTTCCTATTCCTTTAGAGGAAGGAAATTTGAAGAAAAGGCAATGCACAGCCTGCAAAGGACTTCTTCATATTATTCACAAGACATACTGCAACAGGTTTCTTAAGCCTCATCACTATGCTTTGTTTTACTAATTCAAGACACTATCCCAGTGAAGAAAATATGCTCAAACCCCACAGTGAAGCAGAATCTGTTCTGGCCAGCTTGCCACTGGGCAGAAGGACAGTAAGCCATTTCAGATGTTCAATACTTGCTGCATTAGCATCTGTTAGTAATCAGAACATTAGCAAAAGTAGTTTTATAGACTGTTAGCCAAGATGACACTGACATTTTAAATTGTTTTAAAAATCCCTTCACGAAGGATTAGAAATTTTTCACCATCTTCCCTTGGATTTGCATCTTAAAGTTCTATTACCATATAAAGCTGCTCTCATTCTAGATGACAGAAACTGGAGCTGACATATCTAGCCATGACCTACCCTTACTTAACTACTCACACATCTTAAGACCATTGTACCTCCCACGATGTTTCCAGCAATGACTGCTGAAGTTCATTCATGTTCTCTTCTCCTCATTCCTCAGCAAACATGTCTGTTTAATATTGAAGAAGTACCAATGCATCTGCTGCTGAAACTGAGCCTCTGAAGCACAGAATATGTGAAGATAACTTCCGTTGCAGTTTATACTCTAAATGACAGCATGTAAAATTCGTTGGCTACTTAAAATGAATTTCATACAAGGAATAGAATGGAAGTGCACACTTCTAAACTATTGATTCTTAGCAGTTTTATCCAATGAGGACAAACTAATGAACTCTCATCATGTGGAATTGTTTTACCCAGTATCACATCTCAGTCACAATAACAGAAGAAAGCTCTGCCAAAAAATACCTTAGTCACAATTTAGGACTCAGTTCAGGAATTGGTCTCTTCAGATTACATACAACTTGTGTATTTAAACATAAAGAACTGATACTGCTGAAAGTGCACATTATTTCTACAGTCATTGGTCCAGCATGCCCAGATGCTCTTATCACAGAAGTCAACACATAAAAAGGAGGGTTTACAGTGCAAATAACATTGAAAGTGTTGAGAAGACAGTGCCACACTGTATTGAAAACTGAGAATAAGTAATCGTCTCTCCACTGAATTAAGTCTCAAATTGCTTTAGATTCTAACAATGTTCCCCTCCAGACCTGTCAAACCTCTTTTGAGCAGGTACGTATTGTTTGAGCTGTTGAAGGAGCACATGTTAGAGTTACGGTTTAAAGCAACCTGATTAGATTATATCCCTTTCTCTAAAGGGTACAGTTCTCCTTCCACTGGAGAAAACTGAGCAAAACGTTACTTAGTATTTTTCTCATGTTTGCCACATGACCATTCATCGCTGTCAGTAAAAAGCTGAGTACCTGAAACTCAGAAGCATTTGTAATTTAGAGCGTATCACTGTCACAATCAACTCTGCAGAAGAATTGCAAAGCAACATCCACAACACAAATTAGTATTTCTGTGTTCTTCCTACACGCAACATGGCCTTACTTTGTAGGTTCAAAAGGTGGTTATCAGTGAGAAACACATAAAGGATGCTTACCAAAAAAATCAGTCCATCGGAGCTGTAACCTCAAGGACACAGGGGTTTTTGATATATGCCAATTTAATATTAAAGAGTTAGCTGAAAAGCCCTCAGAAAAGACTTCAGCCACGCATTTTTCTAGAGAAATCTTTCCCATGATTCAGATCTACTGGTTCCATGACTCAATGTCCAATGCAATTTGACAGCAAATTCTGTAAGAGATTTTTACTCATCGGCTCTGCTTTTGAAACGCACATTTGCAAGCTGCTATTTCGGTTATGAAGTCTTTGTGATTGACAAGTGAGATGAGCTACAGTTAGGCAATGCAAATCATTAATACATGAAAAGACTAACACAAGTCCCATGCTGTGAAGACAACTACATACAGAGTTTCACATCCTCCTCTACTTCAACAAACACTTGGCTGCATCACTACCTTCCAAGCATCCTACCCAAGAACTATATTGGTATCACACAAACATTTATTAATTGCACATAATAAACATGCATTAATTGCCACTGAAAAAATACTTTATGCTGAAGGCATCATCTATCCTGCAGAAGCCCAAATACTCATCTCACTGAGAAATGCACCACGGTGCCTGTGTCCCATCCTTTCTGCATTTATGTTAGTAAGTTCCCATCTCTCCAGCAAAAGAGGAGGGGAAAGATGAAGAACTCCCAGGAAGAGACAACTCGGACTCCTAGAAGCTGACTGCCACGCACAATAACTTCAATAAAGTGACTAATACTACAGAGAATATCACAAAACTCTACCACATACTTAGATGCAGAGACTTCGCTGGAGACTTTAATAAGTGACAGGCACTGCCAGTCTCGGTGACTGGCTGTAGAAGACACTAACGAGGGGTTTTGCACCCTCCCCCCAGAATGTTAATGGCATTAAACGTTATGTCTGTCTATTCAAGGTGCACTGCTTAATAGTCAGGCGGATAACGCAGTCTTTCAAGTGACAATCTCAACAGCAGCTTTTCCATCAGGAGTTTTTTATTGCATATAATTTAAGGACAAGATAGGCCAACACCACAAGATGGTTTTAAGCAGCTCTCTATTTCAGCTGCTGTCCATCAGCCTCTGCTGGCTTGAATCCCTTCCAAAAGAGTGGCAGATGATTTCAATTGCAAAAGCACACAACGCAAAGCTCTAAGTTTTCATGCAAAATAACTCCAAATTTTCCTAAAACCTCTGCAAACACTACGTGGTCTTTTTAACTCCAATGACAGTTAATAAAAATACCTCCGGATTCTGCAAAAGCAACGGAGGAGGGTTTTTTTTTCCTGATTTTGCACATCCTAACCAGTTCAGAAGTCTCAGTATCGCTCCTTCGGGGATAGATGCACATAAACTCTAAGCTTTCAAAACTGTCATCTCCATCTTGCCTTCAAAGCCGCCTCCACACCGCTGTATCGGCAGCCCACCACTCCAGGATCCAAACGTACAGCTTGTTTACTCACTCAACACCGCTAAACCAGAACCCGTACTTCAAACGTCTCCGTCAGAAACTGCACGGAGCACCGAAGAAAATCTCATTTTCTCCAACCCTTCCGCAGGCACGACGAGCATCATCCTCCCCACCGTAACCTAGCCCAAACGACAACGCTGCTCTGCCTGCACAGCAGCCGCCAAGTAGCAAAACAACTTCCCTGCCCAGCCGCGCTCCCGAAAAACCTAGCTCCCCTTTGGCTGCAAAACAAAACCTCACTCCGAGGGGCCACCCTAGGCATCCAGCACAGGAAAACTGATGGGCACCAGGCCGAGACGCCCCCACACCGCTCCTAAAGCCTGTGCCAGAGGGAGATGGAGGAGAGGAAGACAGCCTAGACAGTGCGGGCACCTGCTCCTAAGGAGTCCACCGAATGGCTCGGGGTTTGCGGGAAGAAGGGAAGCGCACCCCCCGCCCCCTGTCCCTCTCCCTGCCGCGCCGGGGCTGCCGGCTCACCTTCGATGGCGATGACATGTTCGCGGATTTGGTTCTGCAGCACGGGCTCCTCCACCCGCTCCAGAAGCTCGTAGATGGAGTAGATGTTGGGATGCACCGATTCGAAGCGCTGTATCTCGGCCCGGATGGCTGCCGAGTTGGCCAGCTGCTGTTGGTAGTTCATGGCGCGGCCGCTCCCCTCCGCCACCGCCGTCGCTTGCTCCGACCCGGTGCCGCCGCCTTTCCCCTGCTCTCCCCTCACCGAGACACCCGCGCAGGCCGACGGGCGGCGGGGGGAGGCGGGCCGCGCAGGGTGCGAGCCCCGGCCGCCGCTGCCTCACTCACCGGACCCCCCCCGCCGCCCGCTCCGGGCCGGGTCGGTAGCAGCCCTTCGCTTCGTAGCCCGCAAGGGGCGCCGCCGTCGCTCTTCGTCCGCTGTCACTTCATCACGGCGGCAGGGCAGAGCAAGCCGGCCGCCCCCGGCCCCATAGAGGGCGGCACCGCGGAGGGTTGAACCGGTAAGCTTCCGACCGGACCCCGCCGGCGCCGCAACTCCACAGCGGCAGCTAGTCCCAGTCCTGTCCCGCCACCCACCGCGTGAGCGCGCGCGCCAACAGCCAATGGCCGGCCCCTAGTCAGCCTCGCGCCCCCGGTCCAGCCTCGCTCTCGTGCTCAATGGCGGCGGCAGCGCACGCGGCCCCACTCGCACCGGGACGACGACAACGACGCCCCCTCCTCCCGTATGCTCCCCCCGCGCGTCCTTCTCCGATGCCCGCTTCACGCTCACGCAGGTTCCGCCCCTTATGACGTCACCGCGCATGTCGCAGGCCACGCCCCACGCTCCTCCCGTCCTCCCGCGCCGCTCGGCATGCTGGGAAATGTAGTCCCGGGGGCTGGCGGCGCGCCTGAGGGGTTGTGTGCCCCCGCTGCGTGGTGCTTCCTCCGTTGTCTGTTCTCAAGCTCACCGTCCACTCAGCTGCCCCTTCGGGGTGTCCGGACTGCGGTGCGCGACCGGTGGGTGGTCTTGTGCTTCCGATAGCCGCTTCTCCCCACAGGCAAGTGGCGGAAGCCCCTCCGTGTTGGGGGACTGGCTGCGATGTGGGCCCGCTGCGGCTTTCAGGGCCTGGCGGCGAGTAGGCCACTCACCGTGGGCCTGGGCATAGCTCCGTGGATCCACACACCGTTACCGAGCTCCACACGACTGCCAGAGCCCTGGAAAAGTTTAAATCAGGAAGCTTGTGCTTCAAGTGGTCTATCGAAATTGATTACAGCGTGAGCGGTTGCAGTGACTGTGGAGGGGCTAAGGCGGCACTCACTGTGCAGGTCCTGCAGGTACAAGCTGCCACCCATCACTGGAGTGATTGCCTAGCAAGCCTTGTCAGGACCCCAACCAAAGGCACGACAGCGATGAGCACAACAGCATGATCAGTCAAACAGCCAGAAGAGTCAGAAGTATCTCATTTGCTCCTGATGCATCGTCGTGTAATGAAGTGTTGCTATCATTAACAAGCGTTATTAACAATGTCATTTGTAACTTCACACAGTTAGGCATTCACCTCAACGAATCCAGTTTTGGGGTCAATATTTTATGGATTTAATCTGCCAAGCTGTAAAACACAGAGCAAACAGGAAAGAGTTCAGCATAAGGACACATTGGTAAGCCTCAGGAAAACGATACCCACCTGTTCTGCTGACATATACCATAGCAGTGAGTAGAACAGCATCAATTGAAAAACAAAGATCAACAAAACCCCCCCAAAAATTAAACTAAATGTTATTACTTAGATACACAGCTCTCACCTAACATGGCTGAGAGGCAGCTATGCTCCTTTCTGCATGCAGTTGTTCACTTTATTACCTGCAACTAAAAAAAACTTTTTTGTTTCTTCAACATTTGTTTGGCATGTTTTTGGTTTTGGGTTTTGAGTAATCTTTGTCTTGAATGTTGGCTGCTTGGTAATGTTGGTCCTAAAGACAAAAGAGAGAAAGGCTTTTGAAAGCTTAATGCATTTATCAAAGTCAATGATCTATATTAAGAAATTCAAAATGCTTTGTTTTGTTCCTATTTAGGAAGATCTGGGAATGTAATTGTTGGGGATTGTTTGATCCTTAAGGTAGAAATAGCTGGTCTGCTACTGTAACTGAGTTCTTAACCCAATCAGCTTAAGAGAAAGAAGTTTTCTGAACTTGGTGGCAAGAGGAAGAATGAGAGTACCCTAAAAAACTGCTAAATTGTATTGTGAGAAGTAACACTTAGTGTCAGACATTTGTTTTCTGGATTATCTTTAAACACCCTGTGCAAGTCTTCCTTTTAAACCCATGGTGACCTGACAGAGAAGAGAGGAGGATGCTGGAAGATCCTTCAGTTAATGGATGGGGTTCTGCTTTTGTCAGTCTCCCCTAAGTGAATTCTGCCCTATAAAACATGAGCTATAGCTAAGATAAGCAGTTGCTACCTGTTTATACCATACACACAGTAACTAGTATCTGATATTTAATAGTTTCAGTAACACATGTGCATTAAGTTTCCAGATGTAATGGCTGACACTAAAGGAAAAAATACAAACAAATGAAACCAAACAAACAAAAAAGAGGCAAAAACCAAACAAACCCCACACTCACCCCAAGAAAACCCAAACCAAACAAATAAAACCCACTCCAACTATCATGGAATCACAGAATAGTAGGAATTGGAAGGGATCTCTGGAGATCATCTAGTCCAATACTCCTTGATAAAGCAAATTTGCCTACAGCAGGTTGCCCAGGATTGCAATGTCCAGGTGGATTTTGAATCTCTCCAGAGACAAAGACTCCATAATGTCTCTGGGCAACCTCTTCCACTGTGCTGTCACCCTCAAAGCGAAGGTTTTCCTACCCATCAGATGGACTCTCCTGTGTTCCAGTTTGTGCTCATTGGCCCTTGTCCTGTGGCCGCGAATCACTAGAAAGAGTCCGATCCCAGCCTCTTCACCCCTGTTCTTTAGGTGTTGATAAGCTGGGTCAGTGCCTGTGAATTCCACCAGAAATACTTTGGAAGTTGTTAGTTCCAAATGGGAAAAGGGAGTAGGAACGCAGTAGAAAAGATGGAGAACTTGACATGGTTGCTTGTCACCACATACCCTGGCTGTCAGCAATGTGGAGTGGTCTTAGTAGTGACTTCTGTCCTCCTGCAGTGGGGGAAGCTGCAACTAGTGAAAGTGACATGATTGCTTCAGTTATTAAAGGGAGTGTATTATTTAATTTTCCCATTACAATCACCAGGTAGTGATATCCTGAACTCAAGCTGAGGGAGTAAAGCTTTCTAAGCACTGGTTGCTATCTACTGCAAGAATTGTGTTCTGCTCACTTGAACAGTTGGTTGTAGATACCTATGTTTTCTTCCCTCTTCCTTCTTAACAGAAATTAGTATAATTTTTATTAGCTTTCTTATTATTATTTTCTAATCCCAGTAGGAAACTCCTGGGTGAAAAAAGCAAAAAATAACAAATAAACAAACAAACAAAAAGGCAAAGCAGGAGGAATCTAGAGTCATAGAATTGTTTTGGTTGGAAAGGACCTTGAAAATCATCAAGTCCAATGATAAATAAGGTCTCTGCTTCCACTACTAAGTGCCACTCAGGATAATAATGACAATAAAAACTCCTGAAATGAGGATTTTTGCTTTCATTTACTGTAAACGGTTTGAATAACCTAATGGCATGTAGAAAGCTTGTAAATGGAAGTTGGAATTCTCCCTTTTCATCCCTCTCCTTGCTCTGGAGCAGCATCTCACATAAATTACCTTTCCAAAAAAAAAGCCAAAGTGAGCAGCAGAGCAAAGAGCTAGGCAATAGCCTGTGTGGGGCTCTTTCTATTGCTGCCACATAGTTTGTGTTCTTCCAGCTCAAAAATTCATGGCAGGTGAAGATGTGGAAAGCAACTGCCAGAGTGGTCTCAACAGTAAATGAATGCAACTGCTACACACATATTAGAGGAGCATTAAGCCCCTGTGTTAATATAAAGCCTTTTTTGTAACACTCTAATCCTTAGTCCTTTTGTGAAGCTTTTGCTACCATGATTTTTTACTCATAATAGCTTTTATGTAAGATTTGTAAAATTAAAGCAAAATCTAAGCCACTGTTGCAGCTTACATAGATTTCTCATATAAGAAGGCAGTAACAATAGTATTTTCCTGTGCTTGCAGCTGAGATTAGCCCAAAATGCTGCTTGTGATGCACAGAGATATGCTGGATATGTCTCTTCCCTATTAGACTCTGTTCTAGAGAGTCTGGCATCTGAAGTGCTCCATCAACCTCTAATGTGAATTGGCAAAGAGAATGACTTTGGCACTACTGCTGTGAACATTATGAATAAGATGTGTTTTTATTTGGTCTATCTTGGGCACTTGACAGCTTTTTTTGGGTCTGCTTTTGTCAAAGCTAAGATAACCACTGAAACTGCTGCTTGTCTCTGAATGTGGGGAAGTTATGAAAATCAGACCACTTCTGCAAGGGCTGATGGACTTTAACTGAAGCAATGCAGAGTGTTCCCTGCCCCAGCGTAGGTTAGCCTTCTGTCACTTGTTCTCCCCTCTGAAGGTGAAAGCTTTCCAAGGGTGAAGTTTCCCGCTGCACCATGTTCCCATGCAGTTGGTTCTGTGCTTAGGTCTGTAACAAAGTTCCATCTGTGCTGGCCTACTCCTCCTCGCCATCTGGCAAATCCACTCATTGCCGTGCCTACAGAAAGCTTAATCAGATAGTTTCATTCTGATTTCAGTAACTTACTCCTGGAAGGTATTCAGTGACTGAAAAGCAGCATTGGATTAACATTTCAGACAGCTCCAGCTCCTAGTGGATGACTGTTCTTATCCATTTTGTGCTATTCCCAGTCTGTCCACCATGGCCTCACTCTACAGGAAGTGTAGGAAAGAATTTTGAAGATATGCAGTTGATGAACTTGGACTTAAGGCATATGGGCAATTAATTTTTTAGTTTGGAACTGATACAAATGTGTTAGTAAAAACAAATGGCAGAGTCTGACCTTAATGAAAGCAGAGAATTGTAGAGAAGTTCCACAGATAAGTTGCAGACAGGGAGTCACAGTCCATTAAGCTGATTTTTAAGTGTATATCTTGGAAATTAAGAATTCTGATGGATTTCATTTAAACACTTACTGATACCTTCCTGTAATCCTTTGTGACAACACAGTGGAGCATGCCTTTCTGACTGCTGAATTATGAGTTAAGCAGGACTAGCTTTTAGTTACTAAAGTAGTAGCTGAAATGTTGACTAGGGAGAAAAAAAAAAGAGTTGAAGCTTCCTGTCCTGATCTGTGCCAGGATTTAATGTAGATACACTCAAATGTCACAGAGAACTAGACACAAAGGCTCAATCCCAGAGCTGGCAGAGAAAGGGATTAGCTGAGAAAACAGAGAACGTAGTGATTCCTCGACCATCCAAGAGGAGCTGCAAGAGAATTCTAGCTGATAGTTGCAAACAGCATTTCACTTAGCTTGGACTGTTTCAGTGTCTGTCCATGACCTTAAACCTTGGCTGTTCGTGATATTACAATTGGTATGAGCACTGTTTTGTTTAACATGCAGGCTGTGTCTGGAAAAACACAGGAGACAGAGTGTTAGAGATGTGTCTTTGTGCCTACTAATACTGACGTTGCCATAAAGACTGAAATCAAACCCATATGGAAAACAGATATGGAAACGTCAAGTTTTTCTACTTTATCTTTTTCATACTTTGGAGTGAAATGTCAGTATAAAAAACTTTAAGTAGGCTAAGCTTCCTCTGAAAACAAGCTGGGATGAAACTCTTGTTATTTTGCTGGGTAAAGATGTGGGTCAGTCAGTTACTATTACAGAGTGATTAGACTGCTCAAGAGGCTTTGAAACAAATGTAACTAATGAATTAACCTCATTCAGAGAGTGTGAAATCTGTTCTAGGAGAAATGCCAACTAGTTCAAACAATACTAATTATGGAGTAGCAACAACAAGCAATTGTCGAAGCTGTAGTTCATTCCTTAGTGTTTCTGTCATAACTGGGAAAATGCTGCACTGTATCAAATCTGCTTGGAAAAAAAATGTGGGGAAGCAAAAGCAACCTGCATTTCTGAAGGTGGGAGAGCAGATCAAATCCCTTATGGGGACAAATTAGCCTACTTTAAGGGACTTCTACTTCGAAGTGAACTACATAGTAACGTTCTGCTGCAGAGTAATGAACTATCAATAACTGAATGTATTCACCACAGGGAAAAGCTTCCTGGAGCCACTCCTCAATATTAGCTCCAGGGACCTGGATTTTCACTAACCTGAACTTTTCTGAAATGATAAAATGAACCATCACTTAAACTGCTCATGTTTTGAGTCCTTGATAATCTAAGTTTCACAGAAAATACATTTACAGAATGTAATCTGTAATTGTACATCTGTACAGTCTGTAATCTGTACATCTGCAGAATTACAGAACTGGTATTTTCTAGTTGTCTGGATAGGACTGGGTGATGGGTTAGACTGGATGATCTTGGAGGTCTCTTCCAACCCGGTTGATTCTATGATTCTATGAGTCTATTGTTCAGATCTGAAGTTGTGTTATAGCTTTGCTCAGGCTGATAATCAAAGAATCACAGAATGTTAGGGACTGGAAGAGACCTTGAAAGATTATCTATTCCAATATCCCTACCAGAGCAGGATCACCTGTACCAGATCACACTAGAGCACCGTACCTACCCATTTTCCACCCCACATGCTCCTTTTTCCCCTCAAATCCCAGAGCACCTGGACTGGGCTCTGTTAGAGTCTCCTCCTACCCCAGGTGTGGCTACTTTGACTCCCTGCCCACTCCCCTTTTTAATCCCCTCCAGGAAAGGTAGAAGTCCTAAGATGTGCCTATCTGGGTAGAGGGATCCTGCTATTGTCACTGGTAAGCCCCTATGTGATGTACCCATTGAATGGGGAGAGGAGGACAAAGGCCAGGGATCTGGTGGCCCTTGGCTAGTTAGGAAGAGGATTGATGGCTATTCCAACATCTTCCATGGTTGTTGATTGGGTTGTCTTTGTGGGGCTGAGCTCCTCTATGTGGTATTTTAGCTGGCTGAGGATCTTGCCCCAGGCTCTAGCATGTGTGTGGAAATGGTGGAGCAGGAGCTGTTTAGGTAGAGGGAGGGGGCAGAAGGGGAAGCTTTAGGAAGATGAGGGGCAGTAGCGGGGGGAGTAGGAACTGCTTGGGGGAGGCAAAGGGTGTGGGGGGGAGCAGGACCTGCTTGGGGGAGGTGAGTGGTGTTTTTCTGTGTTTAAGCTCTAAAGAGAGACTTTAATTGTTTGCAGTGAAAATAATGGCTGTTTCTTCAGAAGAAAGGCAGATGGTTTGAAGTCCTGGATTCTACCCATGCTGTCCAAATCTTAGATAACTTCATTTTGGCAAAAGCTTGAATCATATGCAGTAAAAAAATGTTCAGTTGCAGGCTATGTGGTGTGGGTATCCCTGAGTCAGGGCCTAACAAACCCTCTGAGTTTTATACCAGTATGAATCCAGCGACAGCTTCATATATCAGTTCCAGGATACTCAGCACTTTATTGAGCTCTTACCACGGCGAAATGTGATTACAATAGAAAGTGTCTCCAAGCTGTTGCTGTTGTTACTTTCTTGATAAAGAATCAATATTTGATTCACCACATAATTCCATGTTAAGCTTGGATCTCCCTTCAGCTATGGTGTGCTGACAGGGCTTTACAAGTTATGGAAAGCTCTAGGTCAGTTGCCACCTTTGGACTTTCAGACAGATGCTATTGATTCAATGCAGGGAAAAAAACACAAAAGATGTCACACTAGAGTGCTTCCAATGACTCTTAGAACAATTATCTCAATCTTCAATAACATGTTCTATGCATAACACCAGAACATCCCATGATACAGAATGAAGAAACAAGAAAATAAATTGCTACTTTAAAGTCAAAACAACTAGTTCTGGCTAAAATGTGACCTGGACACTGTGCTACAAGGACTTGTAGGTTAATTTAGTTAATTATTTTGGAAGATCATGAGTCCAGGACTGTCACAGTGAGACATACCTGTTGCTGAGATACACCCCAGAGTGGAGTGTGATTTGTATTAGGAGGGGTATGGGTAGTAGGTCAAGAAAGGTTTTCCTTCCTCTCTACACTAGTGAGGCCACATGTGGAATATTGTGCTCAGTTCTACACCCCTTAGTTTGAGAAGGACAGGGAACTGCTTGAAAGAGTCCAGCACAGAGTTTATAAGATGCTGAAGGGAGTGGAACATCTCCCTTATGAGGAAAGGGTGAAGGAACTGGGTTTCTTTAGCCTGGAGAAGAGAAGATAGAGGTGACCTTGATGTTTATAAATATGTGAAGGGTGAGTGTCAGGAGAACAGAACCAGGCTTTGTGATACCCTGTCACTGGACAAGGAGTGCAAGCTGGAGCATAGGAGGTTTCATGTGAACATAAGGAAAAACTTTTTACCTGTGAGAGTGACAGAACACTGGAATAGGCTGCCTGGGGGGTTGTGGAGTCTCCCTCTCTGAAGAGATTTGAAACTCATCTAGGTGTCTTCCTGTGTGACCTACTCTTGGTGATTCTGTTCTGGCAGGAGGACTGGATTTGATCTTCTGAGGTCCTATCCAGCCCTCAATGTTCTATTACTGAAGGTCTGAAGAGCTTCCTTATATTTCAGCTGTGAAATCTTGTTCACTTTGCCCTTGACATCTGCATATGCCATGGTAGGGCAGGTGCTGCTTCTGAACACTAACATCAGGAAAACAGCCATCAGTAGACTGCAGCTGAAGGAGGGAGTAGCAGACACTTGAACGTAGCTGGGCAATAGGCTACCTGGCCAAGAAGAGCAGTGTTGTCAGGCAACACCAAATTCTGTGGAAAGACATGGTAGCTCTGTAGAATTGCTCACTTTATTGCTTGTGCCCTCAGCATAGCTCAGGACTCTCAGCAGCAACATCTGGAGTACAGCCCTGCTGCTTGCTCCAAACAGGTCTGGCCACGTACCAAAGGCTACCATTCTTCTGGTGGTGTTTATTCATGTGTGAGCTTGACATCAGTGTAACTTGAAATTGCCTTTCTTCAGAACCTGCCCTTCAAAACCAATGATATTTAGCTGATGTAGTAACTCCAGTCCCTCAACTTCCCCATACGAAAAACTCCCATGGAATGACTTGCTTGCTGTAGCAACACAGTCAACCCTTTGTCCCCAGTGGACAGTATCCATGAATGCTGCACTGTATCAGAAATGGGTCCCCAATGGGCTGGCATCTAGGACAGTCATCACAGAATCTGTTGGGATTTACTGTTTGTCTGTGTTTTTTTTCATTGACCTGCTTAATAGCTCACTGATAATCACAGTATCACCAAGGTTGGAAGAGACCTCACAGATCATCAAGTCCAACCCTTTACCACAGAGCTCAGTAATAACTCACATTTTTGCAGTTTAAGGAGTGTCATGGCAGAGACAGGGCTCCTGTGGCCTGCACTGGAGAGTGTAGCCTGTGGAAAGATCCTGGCGGGAATTCCCTGGAAAGGGTCTGGTAGTCACTGCTTGTAGGCATCTCCTTGTATGCCCTCTTTCTGTAGCTGTAGTTTCCTCATAAATAGCCCACGGGATTTTCTTGTGTCTTTTCCTAGAGACAAGGAAGGGCTTCTGGCACACTTCCACTATCACATTTTGCTTATGGTTTGACCACGTTTGTCTGACCTAGTTCTGTTCATAAACTCGGCTTAATGGTGGAGTCCTGGAAATGTTCCCAGCTGCTAAAGCCAGGCTACTCCCTCTGCAGTAATTAATTGCAGTTCAAAAGCCCTTCACCAGCTATGCATCATAACATTAACATAAAAAAACGTGTTTTCTAGGATCCTAAGCTTTGAACAAGCTTCTTATGGTGGTGAGACTTGTATTCAATATCACAAGGGCACCATAGGACCCTGCTCACCAGTTGTTTGCTGCTAAGTACATATTGAACTGGAAAATCTCTTTCCTGTGCACTCATTACAGAATTGTTATCACAGAATAAAATGAATCTTTGGATTGTTTTCACTAAGCTGGGTGTAATTTTTCCAGTCTAGTGTAACTTTCCATCATTTGCAAAAAAAGGAACTTAGGAACAAGTAGAATGAGTTGAAACTTGATACCCATTGAGAATTTGAATACTGTGAGGCTCCTGGAGAGTGCTTGACAATTATTGCAGATGAGCAGAACTGACAGCACTATCTAGCAAAATGTCAACTTTTGGTTGAGCTAAGGGCACTTCCATCACACTTTAGATACAAATCATGTAAAGGACATAGTATGGAAATGTCCTTTTTCATTGTAGCTTCATCCATAAATGTTTTGGACTTGCTCAAATCGGAGGTCACCTTCCATAAATTTAATTGATCATTTAAACCTACAGAAGGCAAGTCATGATCTAGAGTTTTGATGTTTCCCTAGCTCTTACAGTTTAAAGTGCAGATTTCCATGTTGTATGTAGTCAGGAAAATCCAACCTGCATCTCAAAGTGCTGCCCTGATCTCTCATGGCAATTGAACTGTCTCAATATGCCATTTAGTACACACATGTTTAACAGACAAAGCAGGAGGGTACTGTAAAACTTGTTAATGCTAATAATGCTTTATGAAAATCAAGGTTTTTAACTCCTCTGAAACAAATATTCAGGTGCTTCAATTAGCTTCTGGCTAAGTGAATTGTAGAGGAAACTCCTTATGGCATTGCAGTTCCTGGCATCCCAAATCCTTCGAGATTTCTTGTGCTCTAGCTGTGTAAGCTGCACTTTCCTCTGGCTTACTGAGATGCATGGAGTTAATGCCACAAGCTGGAATAGAGTTCAAACTGGGAGCTGCTGGGTACCTACCCTGGTGCAAAAGGGTATTCTGAAATACTGCAGTTTGGGGAATGTAGGTTGATCCTAGTCAAGGCACAACAACCTGAGGCATATGTCTGGTATCACTGAAGACCAACTCAATCCAAATAGTTTGCAGCAAATGTCATGAATGCCATGTAAAGAGTGCTTCTTCCCACGATTAGAAGTTATCAGGATGGAAGATACTATTTTAGAAGTTAAAATGGACCCTCCCCTGTGTAATCTACATTCCATTCCTGAAAACACATGAAAGAAAAGTTGTATTTTTTTAATGTACAGGTCTAGCCTTGCAGCAGTATTATTTGTTGCTTATTCTCTCAGGTGCAGCCATTGAAGCAAGCTAGAGGATGAGACTTTAAAGCTTAATGTTATCAAAGACTAATACAGCTTTTATTGTTGAGAAGGTCTGAGCCCTGGCTCCTCAGCTTTACATTGAAGAATGCTCAGAGGCAGCAGAAAGGGATCTTTCAGAAGAAAAGCCCTGTGTAAAGTGGATTTCTGTTACTGTCTGCTAGTAGGAAGGCACATAATGTGGATGATACTGCCAGTGTGCTTAGGAGTGGAAGTGATATATTGTGTTTGGGTTACACTGTGTGTGTTAAAGCAACAGAAACTCATTGGAAGAGGAAAGGACGAGTTTGAAAAATAAGTAGGATCATGGCCCCAAGGAGCTGTTGGCAAAATATTGCCATCAGCTTTACACTGAAAAGGGAAGAGTGTGAAAACTGGACATTGCTCATAGCCACTATTTCTTTAACTTCCACAATAGCCAGCTGAAGCCTGGTGTCAGAGCTCAGATGTATTTTGTCTGATGGAAAACATTTCCTTTACTTTGTAGAGGCTGCTTAGATCCCTTCTGCTGCCCTTGAGTTATTTGCAAAGTTTGTCTTCACTTTCCTGACACCTGGAGAGGGAATGGCTGGTCTCCTTGGCCAACATCTGAAGGTGGACAGTGTCTTACAAAGAGAGGTCAAGTGTGGTTCAGTAGCTTTCAAAAGAGCTCTTGGGTATTTTAAGCACAGCACTTCATTTAAAGTTAAAAGCCTGCATTGTGACACCCTTCAAAGAAAGCAACGTTGTTACTTTTAGGACAGCTCCTGTGGCACTATCATGTCCTTGAAAGTGTTGCTAGGGCAGCAAAACTCCCAAGTATCTGCAGTGTGGAATGAGTTGCTTTCAAAGCATACAAAGCTGAAACACCTCAAAGCTTTGTCTCTTTATCTACAGTTTCAACTTGTGTCACTACTTTGAAATGCATGATGAAATGTAGGCTCGGGTCTCCCTGAACTCAACTGACTTGAAGAAATTACAGTCATGATGGACCTGCATTTTGCAGGCAGGGGGCTAGGATGCAGCCATGTGTTTGCCCTTTTCCTTAGTTCAATACCGAATGGAACAGACTGCTATTGACCCAGATCTCAAGGGTCAAAATCCAGGGGATTTTTGATGCTAATTTTCTGAATAGTGGCTGGATGAAGCAAGATGAAAGCAAGTAATGGATTCTTATTTGCTGCTTTTCAATCATCTGGGCTGTCACAAGAACAACTGCCTTATTATCCTTGGACCCTCAGGTCAATTCTGATGACCTGTGTGGGAGGTGTTTAAAGCTACCACTACAGTCCACAGGCAAGGCTGTAAAGTCTTGGTTACATCAGAAAGGTTTAAAGTCAAATCAACCATTATAAAATTTAATAAAGCAAGTGAAAAAAATCTGTGGCTTCCAGTAGCAGCACTTCAGATATAGTGTCTTGAGAACTGTAAATGCTGATTTGTGGTTTTATCCGTTCACTACTTGATTTGAAAAAGGCATAGTAGATCTTTAAATATTCCCTGAGCAATTTTGGTGGGCCCTGTGGTATAACCTGGGATAGGACACTCCTAAGGCTGACATAAAATATGGCAGGAGTGGTTCTGTTTCTTAGCCTTGAAAACAGGATAGAGAACTCACTTCTCTCACTGCTGACAAACACATGTGCACATCTGCTGGAGCTATTCATGCTAAATAGATCTGGAATTGCTGTTGCCTTGCAGAAATTTTGAAAGTTAAGTTCAGGTCTGTACTTTGTCCTTTAAAGGAAATAGGCTTGATTGGAAGGTAATACTTTTGTTGGAAATACATGCTCAAAAGGACCAAAATATTGCTGTTTTTTAGGAATAGTGTAAATCCTGTAGCTACAATTCTTGGTCTGTTGGAATTAACAGAGGTAAAATCTCAAACAAGGGCTTCAGGATGATGGTTATAAATGCCAAGCAAAACTGCACATGTCAAGAACTTTGCTTCATGGCACTCACATCTAACACTTGTGAGTTCAGTTAGGAATGTACTCCAAGGATTTACCAGTCCTGCATGTAAATCTGATTGATGCTAATCTGACTAGCCTAGTGTAGATGGAAACTATTGATTTTCTGACCTGAGACACCACCTTTCGTGGATAGAGGGTCAAATTTCTAACTAGTGGAACGTTAAGGATCAACAACCTCTCGTATTGTAAGGCTTAGGGGGCACACTGTTTAGCAGATCCTCGTGCTGGTTTTTAGGTTACTGCTCTAAAAGCCAGGTTAGTCACCAAGGATCATTGTGAGGTATTACTGAGGTCAGCTACTGGATATAGAAACAGTGAAGAATACAGCTTCAGTAGTGATTGCAATTGGGCACTAGTTTGCATTCTTTGAGTAAATTGACTGTTCCTAGCAGAGTGGAATAATCACAGGATGATGGGGATTGGAAAGAGCCTCTGGAGATAGTCTAGTCCAACCTTTCTTCACAGGATTGCATCCAGGCAGGTTCTGAATCTCTCTGGAGAAGGAGATTCCACTACTTCTCTGGGCAACCTGATTGTGCTAGTTTGAAGCTAGCTGGAATGTTTTGGTGAGAAGGATTAGATCACAGGCTGTGAGAGAGAAACAATGGTGATGTCTACTTCGCTCAGAGGCTTGCTGAGATGTATAAGAACAAGAGTATAAACATAGATAAGGGAGTCGCTCTTTGTCCAGGCTGTGGACTACATTTTTCTCTGTAACTTCACCCTCCATCTCTGATTAATCCACTTGCTTCCTAACCCCCCTGGCCAAACCTCCATTCTTCTTGGGGCACACGGCAACATCTGGGGTAAGGTAGAGGGGTAGGAGAAGGTGGAAGGGTGGTTGGGAGCCCCTCCTGGGGACTCGGGTTTCTGGGAGGGCTGCTGTGTTTCTGTATAGCCTTTTAGCTTGTATATACTGTAAATATCTGCTTGTATATTGTGCTAAGCTGTAACTATAAGCTTCATTCAAATTTCTAGAGCTGGCTGGGTCTAGTCTGGGTGATGTCCAAAGTGTGTGTGGGGGTGGGTATCAAACTCAAAATAAAGAAGTTTTTCCTTATGTGCACATGGAACTTCCTGTGTTCTAATTCATGGCAATTGTCCCATGTCCTGTTGTTGAGCATCATTGAAAAGAGTTTGGCCCTATCCTCTTGGCACTAGCACTTTAGGTATTAATCAGCATTGAAAAGATCCCCTTTCAGACTTCTCCAGGTTAAAAAGTTCCAGAAGAGATGTTCCTGTGCCCTCAGCATCTTCACAGCACTCTGCTTGTCTCTCTCCAGTAGTTCCTTGTCCCTTTTGACTTCGGGAACTCAGAACTGGATACAGTACTCCAGATGTGTAGTCACTAGGGCAGAGTAGAGAACCTCCCTTGACCTCGTAGGTACAGGATGCCATTGTTCTTATTGCCAAAAGGGCACATTGGTGGCTCATGGTTGACTTGGGAATCCTGGTGGATCACAGGTCCTTCTCTGCAAAGGTGCTTTCCTGCAGGTCAACCTCTAACCTGTACTGGTTCAGGAGGTTATTCCTCCTTAGGTGCGGGCCCCTCCAGTTGCCATTGTTGATTTTTGTTAGAGTCCTCTCTGCCCAGCTCTCCAGCCTATCCAGGTCTTGCTGAATGACATCACAGCCTTTGGGTGTGTCAGGCACCACTCCCAATCTGGTATCACCAGCAAACTCCCTGAGGGTACACTCAAGACTTAACCTTTTCTCTAGAGTTATAGCTGGGATCCAGAGAATGTTACAGGACTCATGGCAGCCTGTTCTGTCTTGGGTGTTTACTCTTAAGGTGAAAGCATGATGCAGTTACTCCACTTCTTAAATCTTGTGAAAACAATACCAAGAAGAAATATGCCTCTAAGTGAAACTGGAAAACACCAAGGATGGAGAGAGTAAAATGAAACAACTTCATACGCAAAACAATGATACTACATTGTCAAGAAATACAGGGAAGAGAGGAGTCACCTCCCAGAAACAATTCCCTCTGTAACAGTCAATTCATTTATTATGGCAAGAGGGAGAAGTCTTAGAAGTGACTTGGAGCTTCCCCTAGCCCATTAACCAAAACAAATATGTTGGTTCCTCTAAACCACCTGCATAGAAACCTTTCAAAGGGATTTTCTATTATATAGCAGTGGGGGAAACTGCCACTGCCTTTGATGTCAGAAGCAAAATCAGAATCTACTTGGAAGTGGGAAACAGGAGAGTTAAATACAAGAATTGATCACATCTGTCTAATGATTCTCTTTGTAATAGGGGCAACAGAAGGCAGTCAATAGCACTGTCTTCTTGCTTGGAGGGCTATGTATGACTTCCTTCTAGTTGAGATCCATGATTCTATGGTTCCTTCTCGTTGAGACTCTATATCTGCTCTGGAGAGACATTTGGAAACTTGATCCAATATTCTGGTTGAGTGTTTAGATGCTTCTGGGACGTGTTCTGAGCAAAACTGACATGAAAGCTAAGTATTATGGGTCAGTCCTGGGCCTGTAAGGACAAAACATAGCACACATGAACTTTCTGCATTCCAATGGTTATGAACCTCTAACTGCATTACACACCTGCTGGATCGCATGGCATACGAATGCACCTGGAAAGAAGTCTGGCCTGTTATGGTCACTGGCACAGAGCACTAGGCTAGCATTTGCCTTTGGAAGCTGAGTTGTCTTCTTTTGCTAGACACCTGGGTTACAGCAGAGTTTTTTTCTGCATAAGAAGGGAATACTGAAACCAGTTGTCCTATCACAGGACAAGGACAATTTTACAAGGATCAATGGGTGTAAGTTCCAGAAAAAGAGGTTCTGCCTCAACACAAGGGAGGACTTCTTTACTGTAAGGGTCCCAGAGCACTGGAACAGGCTCTCCAGGGAGGTTGTGGAGTTGTCTTCTCTGCAGACTTTCAAAGCCTGTTTGGATGTGTTCCTCTGTGATCTGTGTTAGGTAGTGTAGTCCTGCTCTGGCAGGAGGGTTGGACTCAGTGAGTCCCTTCCACCCCTAGTATCCTGTGATCTTTGATTTCAGACTTCATTAATCATCTGAAAAATTGTAATTATTTGGCATAATACACATGATAAAAGAGCAGCTTTTGTGTCCTGCCAGCCTCTTTCCATCATTTTAACCCACTGTTTGACGTAAGAAGACACTGGAGTTCATACAGCCACTTGATAAGATCAATCTCAGTATGAGCTTCCCTTGGGGTGTCTTGTCAGTAGGCTGACTTCTGAAGAGTCCAGGTAGTGGTGCTCACTTTAGCATTTGTCTGATTGGAACCTATGCTACTCACAAGCAGTCTGTCTCCTTTGCATTTTAGTAATGCCCATGGTAGACAGGTAATTTGAGACAGAACAAGGGGGAATGGCCTGAAGCTGAGTCTTGGTAGGTTTAGATTGGACATTAGAAATATGTTTTTCATGAAAAATGTGGTCAGGTGCTAGAATGAGCTGCCCAGAAAGGTGGTTGAGTCACCAACCTTGGATGTGTTTAAGAGTCATTTGGATGTGGTGCTTAGGGATATGGTTTGAGGCAAATCTTGCAGAGTTATAGGTTGGACTTGATGATCCTAAGTGTTTTTTCCAACCTGGATGTTTCTATGATTCTGTGACCTAGTAGGGCCCTGAGGGTACTAGCAGTCCTCAATGGCTTTGAGCAGCCTCACCTGGGGCCTTCTCCCCCATACTGATGCCTATGGACCCAGGAGTCCGTTCAAGTTCAGTTGAGGGCCTCCACTCACTTCCTCAGCTCCATTGGTAGGGTGCTGATCTCCAGCTCAGCCATGTCTATGCCAAGGCCCATGCCTGGCCACAGGCCCTGGGTATCCCAACTCCAACATATTTATTTGCGTTCTTGCCTGATCTTGGACCTGTCTTATCACTGCACACCTGCCTAGTGCTCACTATGCTGTGTCTGGTGCTGGTTACTCTCATTGAGCCCAGCTTGATCTGGACTTTGACTTATCAGCTTGATGTTGGACCTGCCTCATTGCCACAAATGTGTCTGGGCTTTTGGACTGGTTGATGCCCCTGGTAATGGCCTAGCAGGACAGCACCATTAATACATTGCGAGGAGTACTCCATTTTCCTTATCTGGCTTGATGCTCTTTCCTGCTGAAGCTTTATGGCATGTGCTATAGAAGCTGGCATGATTAATTTTCCATCTTTTCAATAAAGAACTTACTGATACCAGTGAAGTTTATCACATCTTTGCTGAACAGATGAACCACAAAGGTTGCAGCCATGCTGCTTAGACAGGAAAACACCAGAAGCAATTCAGTGTGTTCACCTCCTGTGTTTACCTGCTCTTAATCTTCATGCGTAACAAGCTCTCTTCAGACAATTTAGCATTCTGAAATGAGATTTTGGTTTGTTCTATGGAAACACCAGCTCTGTGGCAACCAAGCACAAAAAGGGAATTGAAGAGAACATTATGCTGCTTTGCATAAGTCCATAGTACATGTGCATTTGAATACTGTGTATGGTATCTAATTGCAGGAAGTGTAAGTGAAGTTATAGATCTGCTGCCTTCCTCCCCCCTCCCCTTTTTATTTTTTGTTCCTTTTCAAGTTGAGACTTCTTGGGCACGTTACCAAATACAGAAAACTGCATCAGAGCTGAATATGGCTGTGGCTTGGAAAGGCATGATTTTTATGCTCTTCTCTAGGCAATTTCTCTTGGCCATACTGAAATAGGCTGTTAGACTGAACTAACCTATTCTACGATCTGGAAGGGTGGTTAATGTTGCAGTGAAATATTGCTGAGCACTCCTAAGGGGTTATAAGACAATGACTATTTCTCAGTCTTAGTGTTAGGTTAGATGCTGAGTGATTTGGGTTAGTCAAGAGAACAGACAGCTATGCCTGTTTAAACTTGGCAACATGCAGCTTGCCATTGCCAGTCAGGAGGATGTATTTTCTGAAAACAGAGCTCTGGTCATATGCAAAGAGAAAAGTATGCACTATATAAAAAATACTTAGTTTCTATCACTCTGATAAACTCATTTGATGTGATTAAGCATACAGTGACATTTGCCTGACCTTGTCAGTTGGAGGGGTGCACAGATGAAATAAATGAGCTTCAGTCTCTGACTGAACATATTTAATATGCTGGGTAGGAGGTCAGTATGACTCATCCTTTCCATTTGCTGGATGGCCTGGTATTTGTAGAAAAAAAATTGTTCTTCTCCTGAATGCTTCCAGAGATGTAATGCATCTTGGTACTCAAACCCTCTACAGACAGCTTTCCAAACTGATACCCAGTTTCCATAAAAGCTGCCACACCACAACATGGCTCTCTGAATAGAGATCACTGCAGTTTAGCTCTAAAGAGGAAGGATTCCTCTGTACCACAAGGCCAGTAGCTGACTGCATTGCTTAACCTGCCATGGGCCACTGCATCTTCGGAGTGCACATGCCTGGATCATGGAGCTCCTGCTTGAAGGTACCCTAACTTGTCTAGGTGACATTGCCCTGAATATGAAAGTGGTGTGTGGCTTTTGTACTTAGATGAACAGTGCAGCTAATGTCATGGGATTGCCTGCTACCAGAATTTAAGAAGAGACTAGGCTCAGCACAGGTCTAGTGCTATTCAGGTAACAGCAAACTCTGAAAAGAAATAGTAATCAGCTCTTACTGCCTCACCAAGAGTGTGCCTCAGTTTAATAACCTGCTTCTAAAAACAGGTCCCTGAGGAAGCAGTATGCTGCACATGAAGATCTCTATAGGAGTTTAATTAGATGGTGTCCTTCAAGAAACATAGTTGCTTTTTCTCAAGTCTCTTGAAGAACTGGGCCCCTAGTTCCTAATTATCTCATTCTTTTTGGCTGGGACAACTAAATAATTATAATCTGAGATGGGTGAATTAATGCAATAAAGTGATGTTCTTAAATGCAATCAGCCACCCATTGCTCTGACAAGAAGTGTGATAATGTAATAACACAGCCTTGCAAGAGATCGACAGGAACATAAGAATGCTGCAAAATGTTTGCAGAAGTTTGCCAGGAATTAATCAAGTTAGCTTTACCCTGTAAGAAAAGTCCTCCATGCTCCAGCCAAGAGTTTAAGTGATTTCTAAATGAGCATGATGTGAAGTGAGCAGAAACCCAATCAGTAATTGATATAGTTGCATGTCCATGTCATCACTGTCTGATACGCAGACCTGACTGAGCCACTGAGCCTTTAGTGCACCATCTAAGTAGCTTTAACTGTACTACAGCGATGCCAGAGGCCTCATTAAGCTAACCATTATGAAAGCTGAACCCCTGAAGTGAGAAAGTAATGCAATAATAAAGTAAAATGTATCCAGCACCTTGGCCATTATTAGCTCACATAGGAAGGCTGAATGCAGAAAGGAGACAGAGAATTACTGTATGCAAATGGGTTCCTCTCCGGTTCCTCTCCTGTTCCTCTCGCTCGACAAATGTTAGGTTAATTTTTCAAGACACTGACTGGAAGATGTTTTTACAACTTCATCATGGGTGCAATCTGCCCATGTTGTCTGGCAGTTACTGATCCTATATCCAACAGACATGAAAGTTTTTCAAGATTATGTCACTTGGAAAAGTAAAAAGTATCCCTGTCCAAGATTAGAGTGAGTTAGGTATATTTTTAAGTAGGCAAATGAAGTATAAAGGTGGCTAAGCTTGAGAAAATAGAGCAATGAAACCCTTGAGCGGATTGGTCTGAGCCACAGCTGCAAGTCCAGATACTCTTTGTACTACCATAAGTGTTCTTGGAATTAAAGCATAGAAATGAAACAGAAATAAGTGTTAAGAAAAAACATAATGCATGAGATTAAAGTATACAATTACTACACTTGAAATGAGAGTATAGAGAAACATGGGCATATTCTCACAGAATGATTTGGATTGGAAAGGAACTCTGAAGACTTCTCTACTAAAGCAGGTTGCATGGGTAGGTTTTAACTATTTCCAGAATAGGAGATTCCTCATAGCTATGCAATTCACTGTCTCACCCTTCTCCCTCCCAGTTCTGCTGTTGATGTCAATCTTCCCCAATCTGGTGCATGAAGAAGTGTTTTCTAGGTGTGAGAGCAAACACCAGACTTCCCCAATATGTTTCTCTGTGCCTTGTGTCTGTTTCTTTGATGCCCTGCTGCAGCTATCAAAGCAGGAGTGCTGTTCAGGTCTCAGTTTCTGCCAAGCCTTGACTGGAGCTGGAGTATGTGAAATTTAAAAAGTGGCTGCTGGGGAAAACCTTTCCAGGACAAAAAAAAACCCGGTGCAACTTCGAATGACAGTGTTCTGCTTGGACTGAGCAATGGCATTTGGCACAATATAATAGAGCAGGAGGCAGTGGCAGTGCAGACATATGATGGATAACAAGCTTGTGGCCCAGAGAAGCTGCTCACATCCAGACCTGAGGAAATTTATACAGTGTATGATTAACAGTTGTTATTGAGCAGAATCTTAAAAAGCTGTTCACAAAGAGGGAAGGAAAACTTCTAATGGTTCATAATGATAGCTCTTACAGAGAACTTGCCATCCAGCACTTTGCAAGAAGCCATCTGTCACACTGAGACATCACAATGGAGCCACATTGTAATTCTTAATGTGGGTCATGACCTGCAGTGTAGCAGATAGAAACCTGGGTGTGATATTCCTTTGATGTAGCCGAGAGTGTTACCCCCACAGAGTCCATAACAGCACTTAAATGTGCTCTGTCAGTGGTTTGTTGCCCAACTTTGCCCAGCTGAAGCTGCATCATGGCAGACAGCAAAGATCCTCCCACGCGTCTCAGACTATTTTGTGGCTGTGTCTTTTGTGGAATTCTTGAGGAAAACTTAGATGTGCTGCATAATTATATCGTAAGCATTTAGAGATTTGATTTGCACCAGAAGATTTCCCGCTTGTGTAGATCATCTATCTAGGGAAGCAGTAAAGCACAAACTTCTACACATTCAGTAGCATAAATAATGACGGCACCCTGGTTTCTTACCAGTTATAGCTTGTTGAAGCATCACAGTGGAAGATTAAACTGCATACTGAGTGCTGGAAATAATTAGTTGATCAGCTTCTATGCTGTACTCAAAATTTGTTTGCACCGTTGAAGCAAAGCCACTCTGCTATTCTTACACAAGAAGAAAAGTAATACTTCAGCACAGAGAAAGAAAGTAACCCTGAGTACAACTTCATTTATTAGCATAGTGCAGCAGAAGCAGAGCAACATAAAGGCGTGAGGTGAATGAAATGGTGTGGTGAGCTAAGAGGCTTGTCATGCAATCTTTTCTGCAGCCAACACTCATTAGCACTCCAGCATACCCTAGTCTGTGCGTTCTCATTTACATTTTTTATTCATTTCCTTACATAAGCTCAACGCTAAGTATCTTTTATCTGAGATGCCAGCAGTTTACTAGTGACTGATCACATCTCTATTACTTTATGTTCAGCCATACATTCTTTTGGCCTCGGCCTCTGCAGCTTGCTCACCCTTCGCTTTACATTTTAGCTTGATCTTTGACTGCTGTTCTGTTCTCTGAACTGTTAATAAGAGTTGTGTGCTGGAAGACCCGACTTGCCGTGAATTTTCAGCAGGAGAGACTTTCTTGATTGAGGGGAACCTAGAAATTAATTTCTACCTAATCAATGAATAGAGAATATCCCAAGTGGAAGTATGCCTTGCCTTCAATGAGAACCAGGAATTTACTCGTATTAAATGAAGTAATGTGTGTTCTCAGGAGTCAAGAAACATCTTTATCTTCCTTAAAGATAGTTGAGAGATGTGATCATGGTGTCTAATGTACCATATGGGAATGCTGTGGTGGTAGTCAACACAGGCAGTTCAAATCTGCCTGGCAGGCCTCTCTCATAACCACATGACTAGTTTCCTTCTCTTTCTGAGAGGGGTTAGCAAGTAAAACTACAAAGGGTGTTATGTTATTACTGTGTTTCAAGAACACATCTGTTATCCACATTGGTGGGCCAGTCTGTCCAGCTGCCACTGCCTTTTTCTTCTGGATTTTGGCAATACCCATTCCTAACAAACTTCACTGGCAATGGGCATGCCAGCTTCAGTCTAGCTGCACACCAAAACAGTGATGCATGGCAATCAGTTACTTAGTCACAGCTTCAATCACACATTTTGTGTTGTGGTAAAAGGGTACTTTTTCAATGAAATGGACTGAGTTTTGGTGGACTTAAAAACCAGAGCACAAAATTTTGGGGTTTTTTTCAGCTTTTTTCCCCTGAAATCTTGAATATTGCCTTTTTGTTTCAGAATCAGTGGCTTCTCTCTAAATAGGACTGTCACAGCTGACAACCCTGCCTGCGAAATCTCTTCACAGCTCTTCAAATACTTCTAAGTAATTTTCCACAACCATATGGTTGTCATGAGATTTAACCTCTGGTCTTAGTGGGGCTTCCATTTCCACAGGCAGATGAGAAGCTTACCATATACTATCCCAGTAAATGCAACCACTACAGACTTGTTACTTCGTCAGAAAAGATGCTTGCTGCTTTCTGAGAAATTGCATGACTGAAAGGTTAAAGCTTATGGAAAGTAATGTAAAAAATAATGAAAACAAAAAAAAGCTTCAGAAGGAAATTGAAATGAGCTTTTGGTAAAACCAGCAAGATTCTTGTTTTCAATAAATTATGGAAATTGCCACATGGCTTTGGTATCGATGGTTCAAATGTAGGAAGTCAAATGCATCACAGTTCCCTGGTTCTGTTGCTGTCTGGTTTCTCATGGCTGCATCTCATTTTTGAATGGCAGTATCATACCACTGCTCTGAGCACCGTGGCAGTAGCTAAGCTTTAGCCATCATATCAGAGGTTTGAGGCAGAGGGAAGTCACTTAATATTTTTATCTCATCAGGCACATGTTTGTGATGTGACTCTCACACTGAGAGAGCCTTTCTTCCAAATTTGCACTTTCCCACCCTGACGGAAAAATTTACAGCTGATGTGGGAAAGGGAAATGCCATTGTGCCAAAGAGCAGTTAATTATGTAACTCATCCCATGTTTTCTTTTACTCTTTCATGCCAACTGCCTTAGTATTTAGCCTCATATGCAGGTTTTCAGGTCAGGCTAAGACAACTGTCAGTTTTAAGCACTGCGTGTACAGGAAAGAAATATTCTCATAGTGGTAGCTGTGATGGCAGCAGAAGGTTTCTAAGAACCTGGTAGGCATGTTATACCATTGATGTCGTCTCTGACCTCTGTGAATAGTGAAGTGAGCTATTACAAACAGCTAGTCCCCCACAAAGCAAGTATTGGTTAGGGAAAAGCAACACTAATTTAGACTCTATGTAATAAGGTTTCTTTACTGTTTAAAGTTAATGAGCTTTACAAAGTTCTGGGCATAGTATTTTAGGTTCCAATACATAAGGCAAAATAATGTAAATATGTTACTGAAACTAAACCTAAGAATAACCAAACCACACAGATTAGACTGAAAAAAGGAATTCATTCCAAAGGCTCAATGCATTTTGTGCTGATTCCAATAAGGATTTTATGACTTTAGACATGGCTAAGCATAATGCTTTTACATGGAGGAACAGCATGCTGGGTGATGATTTTTAGAAGTGAAATAGCAGCGCTGCTTTTCAGCTGTGCTTGGAGCTGTTTACCACCTTTTCTCCTGAGACTTAATTAAAAAGAATATACTGTCTATCTTCAGATGGAAACACTGTTTTTTGCTTTGATGTTACTGATTACTTATAGGTGCTTAAAAAGCAGATCTATCCAAGTGTCATAATTTTATTTATGACTCGTTATTGTAAATACTGCTACAGTCTCACATGTCATGAATCTCAGCTTTGTGGCCCTGGGAAGCTACAGGAAGTGCTGCCTCAGTTTGTAGACTCAGAAAAGCGACATCCTCCAGAGAACAAGTTGTTCAGTCTCATCTGTTGTCTCAAAGAAATTCCTCTGCCCCCTCCTTCCTGTTGCCTTCTGGATGGGACATGATCCTGTGAGCTTGTGGGATGTTGCTGTTAGCTTTTCATGACAACACTGAGCTTTCCAACTTGCCTTATGCTACTGCTGTGATGCATTCATGCACACACATGTCATGGCTCCAAGCAAAACAATGAAATGATAGCTGAGCTAGTAATTTCACTCCAAGGTGAAGATGCTGATCACAGAATCACATCATGGTAGAGGTCTGGAAGGACTTCTAGTTCAATGCCCCTACTGCAGCAGGTTGCACAAGATTGCCTTCAGGTGGGTTTTGAATCTCTCCAGAGAAGCAGACTCAACAGTCTCTCTGGGCAGCCTGCTCCAGCATTCTAACGCTTGGAAGCAAAGAAGTTTTGACCTAATGATTTACAAGGCATGATGTGAGCTTTGCCACCACTGTTCCTTTGATCCTCAGGTCTACGTGAGTGTTGAAGGGATGTCAGGATGCAACAAACTGCCTGAACACAGATTCTTCTTAAGAAAAGTAAAACCTGGGACTAAAAGAAAGCCCATGTGTGTGTCTGAAAGGTGCAAGGATTATGTGTGTTAACTTTAAGGAGCAAAAAGCAAGAGAAGTAGGTGAGGGAGAAAATATGATTTAATGTAGAGTAAAGCATTCAGAGCAGAACATGTGAAAACTGTAGAAGTGAGGCAGACAGTATGTAACCTGTGATGTCCATGTGCTAGATCAGAACTATTCCTGCAAACACAGTACCCATGTACCAGTCACATATCAGTGAGTGAACTCACCTGGCATCATACTGAGTCTCAGTCATGGCTGTGACACTGGCAGGATCCTTCTTCTCTAAGTGTCCTGCTGTGATTTTCCTGACTGCAAACATAAGGCAATATCTGATGTAGATGATCCTGCTCTGGCAAGGGGGTTTGACTAGATGATCTTTCAAGGTCTCTTCCAGCCCCTGACGTTCTGTGATCTGATGAGTCTGCTCCGCTGTTTTCATGTACTCCAGGAGTCTGAACCCTGTTTGCCCCTTAGAGTCACCAAGGTAAATAAGTTGAAAAGCTAAGAGGTGGGATGTAATTGCAATGGGGGGGGAAAAAACCAACCCAAGGCTTTAACTTTTACATTTGACTGAAAGGTACCTGTAGGATAAATTATCTGCAGATTAGCTTCAGTATGAGAGTTGCATTTCTTTAATGAGTAAAGCCTTTGCTTGACTGCAGAAAAGCCATAGCTTTTTGTATCTCATAGATAGGAACTATTAAATACATATCTGGTACATATGCATTAGTCAAGGATCAAAGCTAGCTCAGCAGCAAATTCTTCCTGTGGCTGAAAAGACTGTAAAATTGCTCATTTTTATATGACATCTGTTGTTATATTTCTGTTAAGTCCTAAGCCAGTATAAACAACTTATTTTCTAGTCGTCTGCTGTTCAAGATGATTCTGCTTCTGGAATTATAGTCTTAACTAAGAGACTATTTCTGGAATAGAAATAAGTTTGTCTAGAATAAATATCAGATATGAGCAGGAAAGACTAGGTCCACCAGACAAGGAATTAGGGACAGTGGTTCAGATGTTCATGCTTTGAATTGTTCATATCAAGAATTCTTCAATCAGTTAAACTCTTTGGATGCAAGTTGTAACAAACTGCCCTTTCAGCTGTAGTACTTCTGTTAGTACTGGACAGTTCACAAAAATACTGAGTAACTACCCTTATAGGTGTATCTGCAGTAAAACACAGCTAAAACCTGGATCATTAACAAGCATGTATGGCAGTTGTGCAAAAAAACATTTATTTTTATATCTTATCTTGTAACCACTTCAAAATAAAGAGTGTCATGTTCTCTCTTTCTCTGGATCCAGCTTCAATCCACTCTACTAAGACAAAACCTTTTTGTCTATCTTCCAATTTAGTGGTCATTGTTTGTCTAAGAAATTATTCCAAAGAAGATATACTGTCTCAGCCCCAGTTTTCCCTGCTGCATTTAAAGTGCTATTACTAGCCAAAAGGAACATGGTCAACTGTTTACTTGAACTTCATATGACAATTTCAGGTCAATGGAGCTGGAGCAGGTTTACGTTGGGAGCGGAACTAAGACTTTTCAGTCCTGAGCATTCACTAAATACTTCCTCTATATTCCTGACTGAGTGTGACATTTGGAACGGAAAAGCACAGTCATATCTGCTCAAATCTATTCAGCATCTAGTGTAATTGCCAAATTGAATCTTGTGGTAACTTAAGTGCTTGATTTATTGCAGCCAACCTGTGAGAGTTCTAATAAAGCTGCATAATATTGGGCTGCTCTGCAAAGCTTGGTATCTGCAATTACATGAGACTATCTCTTTTCCTGCAGAAAAGGTGATATTTGAAATGTGGCCTGAGGGGACACTACTGACTAAAAAGGAGCAGCTGATTTTTTTTTTTTGTTGTTATTCTGGGAGACTGAGCATATGGCCCAGCACAAGGCCAAGCAAGTTTCTCCTTGTGCTTTGCCAACCTGTCTTTCAGTGTTCCCTGCAGTCTTTTCTTCCCTCTTGGCAGGCAAAAGTTTTGAGTGCATCTTTTCCAACTTGTTAGATACAGTGATAGGACATTATGTCTTTATCAAAAATGCATGGAAGTCATGGTCCAGCAGATGTGTGGGCACTGTAATGTGTGTATTAGAAATGCATGGATGTATCTTTTTTCACACAGAATCACAGAGTTGTTAGGGTTGGAAGGGACCTCAACGATCATCTAGTTCCAGCATCCCTGCTAAAGGTAGGGATACCTTCCACTAGATCAGGTTGCCCAGAGCCACATCCTGCCTGGCCTTAAAAACATCCAGGGATGGGGCTTCCACCACTTCACTGGGCAACCCATTCCAGTGTCTCACTGCCCTTATGGTGAAGAACTTCTTTCTCATGTCTAATCTAAATCTACCCTCCTCTAGCTTGGATACATTCACCCTAGTCCTATCACTACCCAATACCCTAAAAAGTCCCTCACCAGCTTTCTCGTAGGCCCCCTTTAGATTTTGGAAGGCCACAATAAGGTCTTCTTGAGCCTTTTCTTCTCCCAGCTGAACAATCCCAACTCTCTCAGCCTGTCCTCATAGTGCTCCAGCCCTCTGATAATCCTCCTGGCCCTTCTCTGGACACATTCCAGCATGTCTGTATCTTTCTTGTAATAAGGATTCCACAACTGGACAGGATACTCCAGATAGGATCTCAAGCGAGTAGTTTAGAGGGGAACAACCATCTTTCTTGAACTGCTAGCCACACTTCTCTTGATGCAATCCAGGATACAGTTGTCTCTCTGGGCTGCGAGTGTACAATGATGGCTCATATTTAACTTCTCATCTGCCATCACTCCTAAGTCCTTTCCGTCAGGGCTGCTCTCATGCTGGTCACTGTCCAGCCTGTATTGGTGCCTGGAATTGCCCCCACCCAGATGCAGGACTCTGCACTTGAACCTCATGGGGGTGAAATAGACCCACATCTCCAGCCTGTCGAGGTACCTCTGGATTTCACAATTTGCGCTGCACTTGGTTCAACCTATTACTATATTTTTCCACTATATTATCAGCTGTTGTGTCCAAATTATCTGCACAAATTAGGAACACTGGCTTCTGCTCCACTGCTTTCTCTCTGCCGTATGGTTGCTTGAGCTAAAAGATGAAGAAAGCATTTATTCGAGAATAAAATGAATTGGCTGCTAAAAAGTTAGGAGAATTGATTTGAGCCTTGCTAAAGAAACCTGTGTTTTTCCTTGACAACATCTTATCTTGAAGGCTGGATCTGTTGCAATTCTGTGAGGCTGAAGCATGACACAAGCTTAGTAGACAAATCCTATGAAATCAAGAGCAAAGGAAAGTCCCCAAAAGAGTAAATACACAGTGGTAGAGTGGTAATTTGATCAGCTTTTCAGGCTAGGATAATACTTTGTGGTGGAGAGCTTATACTTCCAGTGGAGAGCTCAATCACTTAACTATGTTTAGGTGGATTATGCTGATGCACAAGGAAGCATCTCAAATCTCCAGGCAAATATGCACTTTTAGATTTTCTCCACAGCTGCAGTGCTTTTAATCTCTGGTGCAAATGGCTTGCTGAGTTTTCTGAAAGTACAGCTCAAACATACCAGTAATTTGTTTTGGGGACAGCAGGCCTACTGTCCTTGTCCTTTTAATTACACTACCACAGGTGTTTTGGTGGACGAATTATTTGCCACTCTGAAAATGAATCCAAATTCTTGCTTGTGCAGAAGAATCAGGGTCTGTGGTCCATACCTGGCATTGCATGCACTGTGTGGATAAGAAGCAGCTCTTTCTAGAGCTGTTGAATTAAAACAGGAAGCTCAATATTGTGAGTGGCTTCTTAGAAGCAGAGAACCTGTCAGCTCAGCTCTGAGGTTACACAACTCTTGAAGTCTGTACCTAGCTGCAGGCAACAAAATATGGTGCAGTTTCTTTGAGATCAGTGTGCTACTGATTGGTTAAAAACCAGACAAAACTCTAAGAGCAGATCAAGCGAGAGGAGGCTATCTGACAGCAACAGAACCACTCCTGCCACTGTGATTAGCCTGACTTCTCTGAAATTTAGGTATCAGTAGTGACTAATGCAATGGCTTTGTGCAATAGCTTGCCATGACTTTCATGTCTCATCTTTCTAACTAGAACGTAGTGCACTGTGTATCTGAGTCTACCAAGATTCTCTTAGAAATGCGTACAAGAAATTAATTATTCAAGCTCGTTATGGTGAACCTAAAATTGTTGGCAGCCAGGTACAGCAAAAGAAAAGCTTTATAATTCCTTGGTGGAAAGTAGATGCTTTAATATCTGCAGATGGTAGAAAGATGTGCTCCAGGAATAATGCCTCATTTGTCTTGCATTTTCCTGTTGGCATTTTGCTTTTGTCCTTGAGAGGAGCAGCAAGGCAAAGTCCCGTTAAATAACACCTTCATCCTGAACAAAAGATTGCAGGATACTGATGTGATAAAAATGGCAAAGAATCCAACCTCTCTCAGCATGCTGTTGCCATCTACAACTGAGATAAAATACTTATCTCAAATGATTTTCTTTCATCCCAGCTGTGTAATTTTGGGCTCAGAAGGAACTTCAAATCTAACCAGACAGCATTGTTAATTTTCATTATTATCTGTTTCAACAGGACAGTCTGATTAGTTTTCAGCAGCGATTATACTTCTTTCAAGCTTTAAAATAGACATTTCAAAGTTTCCTTCCCTGGGTAAACTGAGTGGGGCACTTTTGTTCAGCCGAATGTATATATCCACACATGGGACAGACTCAGTTACAATCACTGTCACATATAATGCACCAATCTGAGCTCTCAGCAGAAATGACTTTTAATAGCTATATTGTGTACCCAAAGTAGAATCATAGTATCGACCAAGTCAGAAGAGATCTCCAGGATCATCCAGTCCAACCTATCACCCATCCCTATCCAATCAACTAGACCATGGGTTCTGCACTTTGGCCACAACGACCCTAAGCAGCGCTAGAGGCTGGGGACAGAGTGGCTGGAGGGCAGCCAGAAAAAAGGGGATCTGGGGGTACTGGTAGATAGCAGCTGAACATGAGCTGAACATCCTGGCCTGTATCAGCAATAGTGTAGTGAGTAGGACGAGGGAGGTTATTCTCCCCCTGAACTCAGCACTGGTCAGATCACACCTTGAGTACTGTGTCCAGTTTTGGGCCATTCAATTCAAGAGAGATGTTGAGATACTGGAACATGTCCAGAGAAGGGCGACAAAGCTGGTGAGGGCCCTGTAACACAGCCCTGTGAGGAGAGGCTGAGGGAGCTGGAGTTGTTTATCCTGGAAAAGAGGAGGCTCAGGGGTGACCTCATTGCTGTCTACAAATACCTGAAGGGAGGTTGTAGGCAGGGGGTGGGGGGTTGGTCTCTTCTCCCAGGCAACTGCTGGCAAGAAAAGACTGGATGAGGCATTTAGTGCCATGGTCTAGTTAATTGTATAGGGCTGGGTGCCAGGTTGGACTGAATGATCTTGGGGGTCTCTTCCAACCTGTTTGACTCTATGATTCTATGGCACTAAGTGCCTCATCCAGTCTTTTCTTCAACATCTCCAGGGACAGCAACTCCATCAGCTCCCTGAGCAGTCCATTCCAATGGCAAATCACTCTCTCCGTCAAGAACTTCCTCCTAACATCCAGCCTAGACCTCTCCCAGCACAATTTGAGGCTGTGTCCCCTTGTTTTGTTGCTGGTTGCCTGGGAGAAGAGACCAACCCCCACCTGGCTACAACCTCCCTTCAGGTAGTTGTAGACAGCAGTAAGGTTACCTCTGAGCCTCCTCTTCTCCAGGCTAAACAACCCCAGCTCCCTCAGCCTCTCCTCAAATGGTTGTGTTCCAGGCCTTTCACCAGCTTTGTCACCCTTCTCTGGATGCATTCCAGTACCTCAACATCTCTCTTGAATTGAGTGGCCCAGAACTTGACACAGGACTCAGGGTGTGGCCTAACCAGCACTGAGTATTTTAATTTCAGCAAGGTTAACCCCCAAATGGGTTTAGTTCCTCTTAAAATCAGAGTGGGCCCTTAAATAGAACTAAGTCCATTTGCAGAGCCGAGAAATGCCCTCTTGGCTATTCTCTCTCCTCTGACACAGAGTTGTAGATTAAAAAGCTATGAAAAGTAGGTTTAATAGCCATAGCTGGTACTTTGGAGATTGTGCTAATGCCCCAAGCAATGGGGTAGCAGTTCCAGCAGCTGCCTCTAGAGAGAAATTGTGAGTTTGCACTGAATTTCTGGCTGAGCCAAATTCTGCTGTTAGCTTGGAGCTACAATGTCTGTAATAGGACTAATTAACATTCAAGGTGAAAAATCAGTACTTATGAAACAGCTTTTATTCTCTAATATTTATGTTATCAGCCATCATGTAATGTGAACCTTGAGAGAAACAATGCTATAACTAAGAATTCCACTTTAGCTTGAAAGGCTGACTTGTACCACCTAACTTACTGAACAGATTTAAAGAGTCGAAAGTTATCTTCCTCTGAATCCTGTAATTTGGAATTCTTTGCCAGTAGACACAGGGCATTAAAAGACTCCAGCATGAAATCTTCTGGCATTATAACTTCAGTAAATCTGAATTAACTACAGCTCATTTTTTCTCCTTCCTGATAGGAAACAGAGGCACCTCACTAAAATGGTGCACTACCTTAGAAATTGCCATAGTTAGAAACACAGAGTTGGCCCACTGGTTAAATCAAGAGTTGTATAGCTTAGTATGACATTAGCCAGCTGGAGATGATAAAGAAAGTGTAAGGTCTTACATGTATATAATGAAATATGAATATGTAGGTTCTTAATGAAGAGTGTGATCAAAACCTCAAACATGTTTCTGAGAGTGGCTGTGAAATTTCCATCCTCCAAGATACTCAGACTTTAAATGGATAAAGTCCTGAGTTATCTGATCTGATTTTGAAATGAGACTAGTCTTGGGCAAAGAGGGAAGGTACTTGAACCAAATGTTCCTCCTGGTGGATCTCTTCTGCCCTAAATTAACCTGTGTTTATCATATTCTGTGCCTCTGCTTATCTGTGGCAGGTGGAGACTTCTTGACATAGATGTATGGGTCTGTATTTAGTATCCCTTCATGTTTTAATTCTCCTCTGAGAATTTGTCTGTGGTCTTTTTTTGAACGCCTATCAACCTCTGCTACCATGCCACGATTTAGTTCATTAGAAGGGTTAGGTGATGATCCTAGAGGCATTTTCCAGCCTGGTTAATTCTGTGATACCAACAACATTTTTGAGCAGTATTTTACAGCTTGTTTATGCTGCTAGTTGCTGCCTTCAGTTTTCATTGCAACTGCTTGTTTCTTGTGGTGCTTTCCACCTCTTGTGTTACAAAGTACAATAAATGTCACTAGTCATTTTATAGACAATTGACCTGTTCCCTATCTTTTGTACTTTACAGGAAGAGAAAGCTGGTCCTCAAGCAGAGATATATTCCCCTACTTACTATTCTCAGAGGCCTGACACACTGCAAAGAAGTTGTAGAGGCAGGCTCCATGCTTGAGCTGCGCAGCCCAGAAGTAACTTGGTGTTCTTTGCTATCTGAATCGCACAGCTTGTTCTTGCTTGCACTGGATGGTTTGAAACATGCCATGGATGACGATAGCTCTTTTCAGCTGGCCAGACCCTCAGGTAAAATGTCCAGAGCTTGTTTATCTTGCATCTTAATTATGCTGAGAGACATATTGTGCTATCATTTCCCTGATTCTGTCTGGTCTTCTGCAGACTTCAAAGTTGTGTGACAAAGGTTATGTCATGGACCAAAATGTATTCCTTGGGTCAATGCCCAGGAAGCCAAGTCTGGCACATCCCACCCTGTGTTTGCATGGGAAAAGAAAAAAAAAAAAAAAAGGAAGTTAGTGTGAGTAATTTTCTTTTATGCAAGAGACACAGGAATGTTCATCCAATATCTCTCAAAATGAAAAGATAGTTTTCTGATTCATCTCCTGTTTAAAGGGAGAAAATCAGAAAAAAAATCTGATTCATCCTCTATGTGAAGGGAGAAAGTCAGAAGACAAAAGGGTGGCTTCTGCTGGCTTTGTTTTCCTCATGCAGACAGTGCTGGGGCTGGGCATCACATTAACAGACTTGTTAATAAAATATTCCATAACTGCCAGAGCAGTTCATGCCTAATGGAAAAATATGAAAATGTCCCATTGGGAAACAATTGCCCTTTATGCAAAATGCATTTCTTCTCTCTTGCCTTTGTTCAAAGAATCTTACTTGGAACAAAAAAAAGCTTGTCCCTTCAGACGTCCTCTGTTTGTGCTGCTTGTTCCCCAAACCAGAGTCATAATCCCTTGTTTGGACGGCATAATCAGTTACACAAATATCAGTTGAGATAGCACAGACAGATTATAGCTTCCAGCAGGACAAGGGAGGATGGGTCAAGCTTTAAATACCTCTGCCTTTATGCAACTGTTTTTCCTAAGGATAAAGCAAGAGAAACATAAACAAGAATTCTTTAGGCAGATGGCCTTTAGTAACCTCTCAGCGGGGCATCAGCAGCTTGTAAATAATAAGTGGTCCAGAGAGCAAACCCTGACTGAAAGAGCTTTCCAGACCTGGGTGCGGAAAGCCTCATTGCATAGCTGAGGATGCTGAAGATGCTATTGGAAAACCTAATGCTACTGTGGGAGGGCAAAAGCTGATAATGAATAGTAAAGAAAGAAAATCATTGTAGAAGATAATGTTCTTGCTCAGTTTTAAACCACAGTTGCACATCTGACTCTTGCAGCTACTTGGTACAGCAGTTCTTAATTTAAGAAGATAAAGGATACCTTTAGGAGCCATAAACCGTAGGTTGCTTCATTTTCTCATTTGATGTGAGGTATCCACTCAGAAAGATATCCTGTCCTTGGTGTAGGTCCTGCTTCTCTTTCCTTAGGGGCATTGCTAAATTTGTTAGGCAAAACAGAAATTTGCCCCATTGTGATGTAAGTATTGGGTGAAGTGTGGTGTGTGACAAGAAACTTGTTTCTAATCCAGATCCATAAATAGATCTTTGAGAGTCCTTAGAAACACAGCCTATTTTCCCAATAAATTTCTGTTTATATGTATGAATGAGCTAAACAAATGAAAGATTAGAATCTTTTCCTGATTCTTATTTTCAAGAACTCTTGTTTTCCAAACCACACAAAGGGATGCCGAAGCTGTCCAAGTTGGAATCACTATTTCTGTGATACAACAGCAAGAATAAAATCTGAAGTAATATCTGTAGCGGTTTCTCTTAGACTGTGCTGGAACTGGTACATCTTGAAACTAGCTCAGCTGAATTACTATCTGTTCATTTCACAATCCAATTGGCTGCTATCCATGCATTTATTCAAGGCATACAGAAAGACATTTTCAAGGCTGTGAGGAGTCTGCAGGTAGAGGAAATGCTATGGAGAGTCTTTGACTGAGATGGAGACTATCTTACTGAATTAGGTGTATGGAATTCAGCCAGCAGTAGCTATAAATGCAGTGCAGGTAACTTGCCCCAGAGTCTGCATGGGTGGGATCACCATCCATTATTTTTTGTATTATTTGATCTATAACTGGAAGAGGACATTGGTCAAGACTTCCCAATGAATTCATTCTTGTCTTGGTTTTCTAGCAATTTTTTAAAGCCAGTTTGGTTACTTGTGCAGCAAACAGTGCAGATAAAATTCATTCTTGCATCTTACCGAGGCCTTCATCTCAGGTCTAACATGTTAGGCACTGATGGATTTTAGGCAGAAGCCAGAAATTAGTAACAGAAACAGCTTGATTGCACTTGTGCTATCAGATAACTGTCTTTGTAGGATGTTTGAGGGCCTGCTGCATAGAATTTGAAGATGACAACCGCCTCTTTAATATTGAATACGAGATACTGTGTGCAGAGTGGTGAATCACAGCTAATCGTTTCAGGTATTCAAACTGGGTAGGAAAACTGCAGCTGAGTAATCATTGCCATACTGGAATGATTGCCACTGGAGGAGTATTCAGCATATAAATGCATGCAGAGTTAAATGACTGTTTTTGCGAAATGTTTCTGTACTTGGCTGAAAAATTCTAGTGAGTAAAGATGCTTTTTTTCCCCCTGAAAAAAAAACCAACAAAACATCATAACTTAAAATCCAGGTTGGAATCATTAACCTGAGTCTTTGTGAGATATAATTCTAAACTAGCCTTTAGCTCTAGCATCTCACAGTGATAAATGGACGCTTGGGGAAGATGTTATGAGAAATTAATTAGGAAAGTTGTCTGGCAAAGTTCTTTTTTTCACCTTTTACCAACACACATGTAAATTGTGTAGGCTGCATGCCCAGTGTGGGTGTAAGGCTTAGTTATGATTCAGCTAAATGGAATGTAAATGAAGCCTCTCAGAATGAAATGAGTGGGAACATTTTGGACTTTCATTAACTTCATCCTGTAAAAAAGATAATTCAAATTTCTGCTTCTACCTCCTGAAAGATAGTTTTCAAAAACCTGATTAGAGAAGGGTAGAACTGAGGCTTTTGTTGAACGTAAACCTTTGGCGAGAAATGCCTATAAAGTTCTCTTATCTTTGGTGCCAAGCATGATTTGAGAAGTGAAACCTTGAATGTCTGAAAGGCATAGGCAAATTGAATTTAACATGGAAAGCTTGCCAATAGCTGGAGACAGACACTGTCTCTAAGCTGAAGAACTATTGGAAGTGGTAGTCATTTTTAGTAAAACTGATATTCAGATAAAGACACTTTTATAACTTCAGCCAAGGGCCCAAGCGTGATTGTGTGAGGTAAGCACGAGTCAGCTGGGCTAACTCACCACCCTTGTAGTACTGAGCTAATGAAGAGTTTAACCACAAGCTTTACCCATAGTCAACACCAGGACAACATTTGACACAATTGTAAGAATGACCTGATGCTGCAGATGGTCTTGCAAGTCTAACTCTACTTAATCAGATTTTATGAAATCCCAGGTCTTTACAGGCTGAGAGAATTGACTCTCTGCTGTCCCCCACTGTTCTTTAAACTGCATTTGATGTGCTGAGCAGGTAGAATAATGCAAGCAAAACAGTATGTTGTGTACTGAGTAATTGTATAGTCCACATTTAATGATGGCACCTCCAAACTTGCAGTATTTGCTTAAGATACATTTGCTGAAAGCATCACCAGAAGACATAATCACATGTGTTATACCACCAATTGGATGCTGATGAGGAGAGGTTATCAAATGAATTCAAATGTAAGTAAATATGGTTGGACTTGGTGATCTTAAAGGTATTTTCCAACCTAAATGATTATATAGTTCTAGTTGACACGATGAGGCACCTGAATCTAAGATCGCTTTCTAAACCAAACCCATGATAGCAAATAGTGTTTAAAGTTGGCTGTTCCAACAGCACATTGTTTGCACAGGTCTTTCTTTCTTGAAGGAGGAAAAGCTGGTTGCATGCAAAGATGGCAGGGCAGGATAGAGGCTGGACAAGCTGTGGCCGATTTCAGGCATGTAGCTGTCAAGGTATCTGCTCTATGCACGAGTGCTACAAGCCTGGACAATGGCAGGAGAGTACAAACCATGGCAGAATACAGAAGACAAAGCAGATTTGCTGTGGGGCTATAACAGTTCCTGGAGCAGAGCAGCATGCCACGTGCAACCTCCCTGGGGACAATGAGAAAACTGTGACAACAGCGAAAAGGCAAAAAGTCCTCTGCAAAACCAAGTGAGAATACGGGATAAATGCTACTTGCAAGCTCTCTGTTGGGCTCACATACACAAAGCTAGGCAAACATGGGCAGTACTCAACACCTATGACCCTGAAATACATTATATATATGAATGGTAGAAGACTTACAGGGAGCAAAGGTGTGTTAATCTCTGTGTTACATGGCAGGCATGAGCCATTAGATAAGGTTGAAGAGTCTGGCCTTCACTTCATGAAAGCCTAGAAGAATGATTATGCTCTTTCTTTAGTGGGTAATAGCTCAACGAAACAGTAGCTTACAGTGTGCTGCTGACTGTCCTAGCTGTGATTTACTCTTCTGCAGCACTTTAGCATGCTCCTGGTTGTCAGCCTTGGGACTAGCTAATATATTTACGCTCTTCATGCCTTAAAGCTCATCTTACAGCACGTGTTCTGTTTTAAAGGAGTGAAGGTGCCTGAAGTTAGCCTGATATCTGGAAGTTGGTCTTTGTATTTAAGTGCTAGCTGACTGAACTAAAAATGCTGCCTAATCAAACTGAAATTATCAAAGTAAAGGTCTGTGGCACTGGCATTTCTGAAGCCACAAATGGACCTGGCTGGAAAAAAGCACAACTGGCTAGAAACAGAGTCTGGGACAAGAGAGAGTCAAGATTGTTTCCATGAGCTGAGAAAATGGCCAAGCCACAGCTGCTGGTCTTGTCTGGAGCAAACAGCTGTAGAAAACATTTTGCTGTGCAGCAAAAGGGCAAATATTAGGATGCCATGTAACTCACTTGTAGTTTGGCTTGCATAGCTGAACTCTGTGTTCAGCTCTTGCTCTCCCCTTTTACCAGCATTATTCTTAGGGGTGAAGCAAGAACAGAATTTTTCCTGCTGGCACACAACCATGGAGCTCCTGATTTTATGGTTGAATGATAAAGTGCTTGTTAATGTTATACCAAAATCCCTGTGTGGAGGCTGTCGCCTAACACCTACATGGCAACAGAATCAACAGGGCTAGGTATCGGTGCCAACCTTCAATAAGCTAAGAGAATTAAAGAAGTATGAGGAAAAAAAATACTGCTAGATACAGCTCTCTAGAAGGAGGTGTGACTTTGGACAGTGGTTAGAGAGCTGGGTGAAAAGACAGTGGCCTGCTATGCTTTTGGCTTGCAAGGAGAAGAAAGTAAATCTTACGGTTGTGCTTACATCAAAGAATTAATAGGATTTAAGCTGACCTAGCACAAGCTAAACTCTTGCTCAAGGGAATACCACTCTGTGGATGCAAGAGAACACCTTCAAGTGAGAGATTATTTTGATGCAAATAACGCTGCGATTCACAAGTGCCTTTTTGAAATGGAAATGTTGGTGTACAGCTCTGATGCTGGGTAACCACACGGAAGCAGAAGTATCTCAGCATCAGGATCTGCTGCTCCAGTGATCCCCATTGGTCTGTACTCCCACACTTCAACAGAGCAGTGCTGGGAGTCAGGTCTAGGCAGAGCATTAGATACAGCAATTGAGTAGAAATCCTCAAATTCTCATTACCTCAGTACATAGAATAATTTCATAGGTCCTTTATATATATATATATATATATATATATGTATATACACACATATATTTAAACCAATGATAAGTTAACAAAGTGTTAGATCTTACCAAAAATATGAAACTTCAGACATGCTCATGACATAGTATTTGTTTCTTGTGGTACTTTTTTTTTGCACACCTCCCCTCCCCCCCCTTTTTTTTTTTTTGGCACTAGAATAAATTCTCAATATTCAGAACTGTCCCAATGTTTTCTTCCTGTGGATTTCTAAGAGCAGCCAGATCTAGAGATCAAACAATTGCAGCATTTGAAGAGAGAAAGGGTTGGGAGCACCACTGTCATCATGCACAGCCGGAAAAGAATTTTTTGCACCAAAAAGATCTGTTAATGAATTCTGAGTATTTATAGCTCTGTGAGCTTTCCTGCAGAGTTCATCTCCATGGGAAGTTATTAGCTCAAAAGCGAGCTTAGTCACAAGCTGCTTATAAGGAATATTTCTCTTCTCATTTCAGTAGCCAGTGCTTCTATGACACAGTTATTTACTAGTTGAGGTGCCAGTACCACTCACCTCAACATTTATTCTTTTGGTTATACTTGTCTCCATGAGGAAAGAGCTATGCAACCATGGCAGGCTGAAGAACACATGCTATGTATGAGTGGGAGAGGAGAGAGATGCTGCTTGCCCAGTAACGCTGTATTTCTATTGAGCAGCAAAGCAGGGGTTCCCATGGCAAAGGGAGTCAAACCCTAGGAAATGCATCAGTGCTAATGTGGTACATGTTTTTTTCATCTATTTACTGTTTTATCTGATCAGTGGTTTCTCAAGCAGATATGCCTTTTACAGTCCAGGGTGAAAGGGGTGTACATATGTCAGCACAGTAGAACAGCTTGGAGCGTGAACTGATATTAAGGCCATTCATGCATGAGGTAATTTGTTTTATAATAGCAGCAGAAAGCCTGCTCATGCATTGGTGAGGTGCAGCAGCCTGCTAGCCATCGGGGAATTAAAATGCTGGGTATGCTAATAAAGATGGATATGTTAATAAAGATGAACTCACACCCAGATGGATTTTATTTGGTTTATGACTATGTAGAGCCTTCCCATTTGGGACATGAATCTTTCACCTGTTTTTGTAGGCATCTTTCTGCAGAAAGTTGTGTCTGAAGAAGCCATGCCCCTTACCCATGATTGGAGCTCTTGGAGTAGATCTGGCTACATTGCTCCTACTGGAATGCACCCACACCAGCCTGCAAGTGGCAGCTGCAGCTCAGTTGATATGATAGTTTGTTCTCTTCAGAGCTATTTGTAGCCTGATAATGCCCTTCAGGGATCTTCAAAGAGAAAGTGAGAATTAAGGAAACTGAAGGGCTGAGCCTGGATAGCATTTGTGAATAGGCAAAACTAGAGTCTTCCATCTTAATTCTTGTTTTAGTATCCTGCTTGTGTGNCTATAGTTCTAGTTGACACGATGAGGCACCTGAATCTAAGATCGCTTTCTAAACCAAACCCATGATAGCAAATAGTGTTTAAAGTTGGCTGTTCCAACAGCACATTGTTTGCACAGGTCTTTCTTTCTTGAAGGAGGAAAAGCTGGTTGCATGCAAAGATGGCAGGGCAGGATAGAGGCTGGACAAGCTGTGGCCGATTTCAGGCATGTAGCTGTCAAGGTATCTGCTCTATGCACGAGTGCTACAAGCCTGGACAATGGCAGGAGAGTACAAACCATGGCAGAATACAGAAGACAAAGCAGATTTGCTGTGGGGCTATAACAGTTCCTGGAGCAGAGCAGCATGCCACGTGCAACCTCCCTGGGGACAATGAGAAAACTGTGACAACAGCGAAAAGGCAAAAAGTCCTCTGCAAAACCAAGTGAGAATACGGGATAAATGCTACTTGCAAGCTCTCTGTTGGGCTCACATACACAAAGCTAGGCAAACATGGGCAGTACTCAACACCTATGACCCTGAAATACATTATATATATGAATGGTAGAAGACTTACAGGGAGCAAAGGTGTGTTAATCTCTGTGTTACATGGCAGGCATGAGCCATTAGATAAGGTTGAAGAGTCTGGCCTTCACTTCATGAAAGCCTAGAAGAATGATTATGCTCTTTCTTTAGTGGGTAATAGCTCAACGAAACAGTAGCTTACAGTGTGCTGCTGACTGTCCTAGCTGTGATTTACTCTTCTGCAGCACTTTAGCATGCTCCTGGTTGTCAGCCTTGGGACTAGCTAATATATTTACGCTCTTCATGCCTTAAAGCTCATCTTACAGCACGTGTTCTGTTTTAAAGGAGTGAAGGTGCCTGAAGTTAGCCTGATATCTGGAAGTTGGTCTTTGTATTTAAGTGCTAGCTGACTGAACTAAAAATGCTGCCTAATCAAACTGAAATTATCAAAGTAAAGGTCTGTGGCACTGGCATTTCTGAAGCCACAAATGGACCTGGCTGGAAAAAAGCACAACTGGCTAGAAACAGAGTCTGGGACAAGAGAGAGTCAAGATTGTTTCCATGAGCTGAGAAAATGGCCAAGCCACAGCTGCTGGTCTTGTCTGGAGCAAACAGCTGTAGAAAACATTTTGCTGTGCAGCAAAAGGGCAAATATTAGGATGCCATGTAACTCACTTGTAGTTTGGCTTGCATAGCTGAACTCTGTGTTCAGCTCTTGCTCTCCCCTTTTACCAGCATTATTCTTAGGGGTGAAGCAAGAACAGAATTTTTCCTGCTGGCACACAACCATGGAGCTCCTGATTTTATGGTTGAATGATAAAGTGCTTGTTAATGTTATACCAAAATCCCTGTGTGGAGGCTGTCGCCTAACACCTACATGGCAACAGAATCAACAGGGCTAGGTATCGGTGCCAACCTTCAATAAGCTAAGAGAATTAAAGAAGTATGAGGAAAAAAAATACTGCTAGATACAGCTCTCTAGAAGGAGGTGTGACTTTGGACAGTGGTTAGAGAGCTGGGTGAAAAGACAGTGGCCTGCTATGCTTTTGGCTTGCAAGGAGAAGAAAGTAAATCTTACGGTTGTGCTTACATCAAAGAATTAATAGGATTTAAGCTGACCTAGCACAAGCTAAACTCTTGCTCAAGGGAATACCACTCTGTGGATGCAAGAGAACACCTTCAAGTGAGAGATTATTTTGATGCAAATAACGCTGCGATTCAGAAGTGCCTTTTTGAAATGGAAATGTTGGTGTACAGCTCTGATGCTGGGTAACCACACGGAAGCAGAAGTATCTCAGCATCAGGATCTGCTGCTCCAGTGATCCCCATTGGTCTGTACTCCCACACTTCAACAGAGCAGTGCTGGGAGTCAGGTCTAGGCAGAGCATTAGATACAGCAATTGAGTAGAAATCCTCAAATTCTCATTACCTCAGTACATAGAATAATTTCATAGGTCCTTTATATATATATATATATATATATATATGTATATACACACATATATTTAAACCAATGATAAGTTAACAAAGTGTTAGATCTTACCAAAAATATGAAACTTCAGACATGCTCATGACATAGTATTTGTTTCTTGTGGTACTTTTTTTTTGCACACNGCTTCTATGACACAGTTATTTACTAGTTGAGGTGCCAGTACCACTCACCTCAACATTTATTCTTTTGGTTATACTTGTCTCCATGAGGAAAGAGCTATGCAACCATGGCAGGCTGAAGAACACATGCTATGTATGAGTGGGAGAGGAGAGAGATGCTGCTTGCCCAGTAACGCTGTATTTCTATTGAGCAGCAAAGCAGGGGTTCCCATGGCAAAGGGAGTCAAACCCTAGGAAATGCATCAGTGCTAATGTGGTACATGTTTTTTTCATCTATTTACTGTTTTATCTGATCAGTGGTTTCTCAAGCAGATATGCCTTTTACAGTCCAGGGTGAAAGGGGTGTACATATGTCAGCACAGTAGAACAGCTTGGAGCGTGAACTGATATTAAGGCCATTCATGCATGAGGTAATTTGTTTTATAATAGCAGCAGAAAGCCTGCTCATGCATTGGTGAGGTGCAGCAGCCTGCTAGCCATCGGGGAATTAAAATGCTGGGTATGGTAATAAAGATGGATATGTTAATAAAGATGAACTCACACCCAGATGGATTTTATTTGGTTTATGGCTATGTAGAGCCTTCCCATTTGGGACATGAATCTTTCACCTGTTTTTGTAGGCATCTTTCTGCAGAAAGTTGTGTCTGAAGAAGCCATGCCCCTTACCCATGATTGGAGCTCTTGGAGTAGATCTGGCTACATTGCTCCTACTGGAATGCACCCACACCAGCCTGCAAGTGGCAGCTGCAGCTCAGTTGATATGATAGTTTGTTCTCTTCAGAGCTATTTGTAGCCTGATAATGCCCTTCAGGGATCTTCAAAGAGAAAGTGAGAATTAAGGAAACTGAAGGGCTGAGCCTGGATAGCATTTGTGAATAGGCAAAACTAGAGTCTTCCATCTTAATTCTTGTTTTAGTATCCTGCTTGTGTGTGCCTTCTGCAGTCTCTCTTTTTTTTTTTTTAGATTTCTCAGTGAGATTTGCATTAGAGGAAAGCCTTAAGACCAAGCATTGCCTCACTGACTTGATGCCCTTCTAGAGCACCTTTCAGGAGCAGTATGTCAAGAAAACTGAGGTTTTATTTTAAGCACCAGTTGTATTCCTTGCTGTCTAACTTAATGAGAGAACTTACTTTTTCTTTTCACAAGGTGCACAGTCACTGTTTGTGACTTCAGTCACTGACAGTCTTGTCCAAGAGGGTTTCAATTGATATTGACTAATTATAGCAGAACACTCACAAGTGCAATTGATATGTTGAAGGGCATTATGGAGAATGCCAGTGCAGGTTTGTGTAGTGTGGCCATGAGGTCAAATGATGCCCATGTGTGAGCATGCCATCAGTGGCAATGTGTAGAGTTCCTTGCCAGAAAAATCCCTGAGCTTTATTTCCAGGATAAGCTGGGAACCCAGGTGAACCCCAACACAAGCAATGCTCTTAACCCATGGAGTGCAGCCTCAAACATAGCAGCAGAACTCAGTACTGGGAACAGGGCCTGTCAAAAAACCAAGACAAGGTGAGTTGATCACCAGGGATGGAGTCCGCACAGGGGTACAGGAGTAGATGGGGCCAGAGACAGTGCTAGGGAAAAGCTACTTGCTTGTGGGAGTCAGGTACAGCTATCATGTAGCTCAAGCCAGGACTGGACACACAAGTATGAGCTGAAGTGGAGCCTCTGAGCCAGGAGCAGGAGAGCATATAGACAGCCCTGTACAGGGGAGTTAGGGCCCATTGGTACTTTCAGGGCACTGGCAAATTATCAGCAGAAACCCTTCTACCTGAAGCTTAAGTCAAGAACACATTGAATTCCTTCAGTTAAGGTTTAAGATTATTTTGAATCAGAGTCACAGAATGCTTTGGCTTGGAGGGGATCATCGAAGGTCTTTTAGTCCAACCCTGACAGCAGTTAATAGGGATATCTTCACCTAGGTCATATTGCTCAGAGCAGCTTCCAACCTGACCTTGAATATTTCCAGGGGCATCTAACCTCTCTCTGGGCAACTTGTACCATTGCTTAACCACACTCCCTCTGGCTAGTCTAAATTTCCCTCTTTCAGTTTAAAGCCATTGCCCCTTGTTCCATCACTACACATCCTTGTTAAAAAAGGTCCCTCCCCAAGGGCTCTGTGAGCCTTTTTAAGTACTGAAAGCCTGCTGTACAGTCTCTCCAGGCTGAACAAACCAAGCTCTCTCAGCCTTTTTTCATAGCAGAGGTGTTTCTACTCTCTTGTTTTTTGTGGCCTCCTCTGGCTCTGCTCTAAGTGGTCTGTGTCTTTCCTGTGTTGAGAACTCTAGAGGTGGACACAGTATTGCAGGTGGGAGCCTCACCAGAGGGAATAGAGCAGTAGAATCACCTCCCTCGACCCTCTGCAGCCTTTTGATACAGCTCAGGATACAGTTGAGTTTCTGGGTTGTGAGACCGTGTTGCCAGCTTATGTGCAGCTTTTACACCACTAGTAGCCCCAAGTTCTTCTCCACAGGGCTGTTCTCAATCCCTTCATCCCCCAGCCAGTATCATTCCTGAATTGTCAGAGTAAGAACACTTTATTCTGTGTCCTTTTATTCTGTCATACAGGGAGCTACAAACACTGACTCATCTGAGTTCAGAGAGTTTATCACTCGGTGCTTAGGCTGCCTTAGCCATTGCAGAATCAGTGAAGACTGCAACATGAGGCTCCCCACAAACCCAGCTCCTAGCAGCCTCTGCCTATTCTGTGGTTAAAGCCATTAGCTGGGCTCCTTTACCAAAAACGCTATGATGCCACTCATTTACTGTCACTGGATGTTATTAACTGTTGCTCAGGACCCCTAAGGGTGTATTTTCTTTTATTAAGTATGCTAAATGGCATTCCAGACAACCCTTTGGGAAGCTGAAGTTGACTTGAGTTCTTGGTTGGTCAGGCAGCACTGTGATTCACTAAACCACAGCAGCTCAGTTAAAGACAACCCTGCAGTGCCTGAGTTTTCATGCCATTGAATCTGTCAAAATGTGGTTCATGAACCTGAGACTCTCCAATACTGACATCTCCACTTGCAATGGGATTCACCGAAATGTTTGCTTAAGTCTGTGACCCCTCTTGCCAGATTGCTGGGCTGTAGAGCGTCAGCTTTTGGCAGATTTATTTCAGTTGTGATGTAGACTGAAGACTGTGTGCTACCTTAAATGTTTATGAGAACTGAACAGGCAATCAGTCTTATTTTACCAAGAGGGAGAACTGGAAGTGCAGATGTTTTTACGGCTAAAAGGTCAGCTTGAATCACAGAGTGCCGCTAATAAGCCTTGTCACAGGCAGACCTCTTATGTGATGCCTGAATTGATGGGCGCTTGGCTCCAGACAAAACATGATCTGCTAAACCATTGCTCTGATGGTCAGCCTGAGAAATAAGACTCCTAACCTTCGTTTACCTCCTTGATGTTACTCTTTATGGTGCTTCTTTCTTTTCAAGACCAGAAGAAACTTATCAGCATGGAATATGGGTTCCCAAACGTCTTCATCTCTGTATCTTAAACGCGGGGACAAGTCTGCCAATCCACAAAAAAACATATGCTGTGTCAGCACTGACTACTAAGAGACAACAGCTCCAAATAAAACAAGGCAGTGACAAGTTTTTAATGCTGCTGTAAATCACCTTGAAATGAAGCCTTACATGGAAAACTACAATGATGCAAACAGGACCCAGGAGCTGGCAGTATTTCATAGTTTTGTTGCAATCGACCCACACGAATCTGGCTTTATTTCTAGTTGCGCATCCAGGTTTTTACCTCTCAGCCTTGCTGGTGTCTTGTGTTGGTATCAGCAGGAGCCTTTATCAAGAACTCTTGTCTTTATATGATACTTTTTATAGAATTGGGCTGCTTGCCATTCAAGGAAATTGTCGTTTCAGAGGAGTTCGAGTATAAGTTCAGCATAACTCATTCTCTGAGAAGATTAAGAAAAGCTTAAATCTGGCAGCATGACTACTTTGGCTGTAAAAAGCAATGAGTATTTCTTACCCAATCTGACAGATAAAAACCCTAGGACTCATTTGGTTTTTAATGAAAACCAGAATGTCACTAAATATAAATCCAAACTTTAGCTGTCTTCTGCAAAGGAAGCACGTCTCATTGTAACCTCTAGATAGCTACTATTTGTCCTCTTTAACCCTCAGCTAAAGAGAGCAGAACTGTATAAGATGCAGAAGAACGGCAGCAGTGTTTATTTCCTCTAATGAGGAAGCTATGAAATGTTCCCTTGCTGAATCACAGTTAAGATGTTTGTGTAGGAGCCTGGGGCAGGAAGCATCAGATAATTCATACTTCTGTTTTCCAAGAGAAGCTAAAGCTTTAAGTGGAACTGGATTGTAGAATCATAGAATTGTTTAGGTTGGAAAAGACCTTCAAGATCATTGAGTCCAACCATTAACCCAGCACTCCCATGTCCCTCAGCACATCTACATATCCTTTAAACTCCTCCAGAGAGAGATTCCACCATGGCTCTGGGCAGCCTATTGCAGTAATTGACAACCCTTTTGGTGAAGAAAGTTTTCCTAAAGTCAAATTTAAACCTCATCTGACACAACTTGAGGTGCTTTCCTCTTGTCCTATACTTGTTACTTGGGAGAAGAGATCAGCTCCCACCTCAGTACAACCTCCTTTTAGGTACTTGTAGAGACTGAGAATGACTTCCCTGAACCTCCTTTTCTCTAGGCTAAACAGCCACAGTTCCTTCAGCTGTACCTCTTAAGACATGTTCTCTAGACCCTTCACCAGTTTGATTGCACTTCTTTGGACTTGCAGTTATACAGTAGGCTCTGAGGTGTGTCCTGTCAAACTTCCAGAGGCTGCTGACCGTTTCATTTGTGCAGTGCACAAGCTGTGCAATGCCATTTGGGCAAAGAGGGAGGATTTGTGCAAAGCAGGAGGAGTTAGGGTACAAATGTCAAGTGCTCCTGTCTTGCATGCTGTCACTTATCAACAGAGGAATATCTGTACGGCTAAAGGGCAACTGCTCAGTTATCAGTCAATGTGAAGGTGCAGACTTGTGTTAAAAGCTGATTATTTTGTGACTGTTTCCATGTATGAATTAAAAATCCAATTATAAAAGGCTGAGAGCTTAAGTTGTTAGCTTTATGATACTGACTGCTTCATATTACAGACAATCTGATGCCTCCAGAAACAGATAGCAATATTGAACTTTTACTTGTCCAAATATTATCAGATGCATTCAAATGAACAAATATTCTTCTGTGCACTTTTTGTTCTCCCTTTTTTTTTTATGGTTGGAACTGAAAATCTAGTCGATATGTGTCCCTTTTCTCCTGCAGAAGTCATTCAGCTTTTAAATGGTATGGAAGAAAATGGATTATACTGGACTAGAGCACTGCCCAAACCTTTCCTCAATATTTTAAGGAAGCCAAGTAATTGTTTGCTTAGCTGACAATGGAGCTGGGCTCTCCAAAAGCCACAGTAGTGCTCCAGGTGATAATGGCAAGGTAATAAAATTGGATCTTAACTATTTGTAGGCAGGAGGAAAATGGTATGGAATTAATATTTTGTATTTGAGTTGGTGTTTCAATCTGAGCTTTTGTCTAAGCATGCACAGAAGTTGTTGGGCAAATAATACCAATAAAAATTGTTTAGTGGGTGCCAGTAAAACAAGACTACTTGCTGCTTCCGGTCAATCATCACGGTCAAGACCCTCTGTGACAGAAGTTATGAGCTGAAGTCATAGATTTGTTCTCCCAACCAGGTTAGAAGAGACTTCCAAGATCATCCAGTCCAACCTAGCACCCAGCCCTATCCAGTCAACTAGACCATGGCACTAAGTGCCTCATCCAGTCTTTTCTTCAACACCTCCAGGGATGGTGACTCCACCACCTCCCTGGGCAGCCCATTCCAATGGCAAATCACTCTCTCTGGGAAGAACTTCCTCCTGACATCCAGCCTATACTTCCTCCGGCACAACTTGAGACTGTGGCCCCTTGGCCTGTTGCTGGTTGTCTGGGAGCAGAGACCAACCCCCACCTGGCTACAGCCTCCCTTCAGGTAGTCAGTGTGTGTTTTACCCTGATGGCAGTACTTTCCTTGGAACACATGAGCTGGTTTACTAAGTTTGCCCTACTTGGACTTAGCAGCATAAATCTTTAGTACCTTTTTGTAATCTGGCTACTGTAAGGCTTTGCCCTGTACGGCTAACCTGGTGGGGTTACTTGAAAAAAATGTAAATGTGTGACTGAATATAATCATAGAATGGTTTGGGTTGAAAATGACATCAGACATCATGTAGTTCCAACCTCCTGCTGTAGCCAGGGACACCTTCTGTTAGACCAGACTGTTCAAGGCCTTATCCAACCTGGCCTTGAACACCTCCATGGAGAGGGCATCCACAAGCTCCCGGGGCAACTTGTTCCAATGTCTCACCGTACCTGAGGTGTGTGTATACTTCCCCAAGGTTTAACATTTGTTTCTTGGTGGAAGTGACTATCAGTACACCAGATTTGGAAGTATTGATTTCGTGACAGGACTGTGTGATGGTTTGGGTGTTCCCCGGCCCCCCCAACTTTAGAAATTACCCAGACTAGACTCAGCCAGTTCTGGAAATACGAATGAAGCTTATATTTACAGCTAGCACAATATACAAGCAGATATTTACAGTAGATACAGTTATAGACAGAAATATACAAGGTAAAAGGTAATACAGAAACACAACTCCCCTCCCAGAAACCTGAGTCCCCAGGAGGGGCTCTCTACTGCCCCTTCACCTTCCCCCTACCCCTCTCAACCTTACCCCAGTCCCAAGGAAGAATGGAGGTTTGGCCAGGGGGTTAGGAAGCAAAGTGGATCAGCCAAAGAAAAATGGAGGATGAAGTTAGAGAGTAAGATACAGCTCAGCCAGTTCCCCAGCAGAAGCAAGACTCCCTAATCTATGTTTTGCTTTTTCTTCTTATACATCTCAGCAAGCCTATGAGCGAAGTAGACATCACCACTGTTTTCCTCTCACAGCCTGTAATCTAATTCTTCTCACCAAAACATTTTAGCTAGCTTCAAACTAGCACAAACTGTGTCTTGACTTTTTGAAGACCTAACCTCCTGTCTGACACTCTCTGATCCTCACTTAAAGAACGCTTTCTTGTGAATCAGCTGAGAACCAAGCCCTAGACCGCTTTGTAATGGTGCTTCTTGTTCTGAGCAGGACTTCCCATGTGTTCACACCTAAGAATTTGTACTTGCTCCACTATCTCCAAGGATCTCAACTCAACTTTTTGACTTTTACTTGCAGATTTGTAATTTGAGAGAAGGCCAGCGTGGAAAACTCCTTTCCCAAAAGGGAAAGGTGACATGAAGATGTCACTTCTGTGAATAGAATAAAAGTTTTAAGTGTTTCTCCATTATCAGTAACAATCTCTGGGTTGCAAAGCTGGATGACTAAGGCTTTTACATTCAAGGGCCTTAAAATGATCTGCAGCTGGGAAAATGTATGGAGCTATCTTAAGCATATCAGTTTTCTCACAGCCATAGTTTATCAATAGCAAGACAGAGCCATACTCTGTTCTGCTTACATGATGATCCCTTACCACTACAAGCCACTGTGTAGGCTTGTACATGCCAGTGTTCTTCCACAGCAGTTTCCTTTTCTCCTGCCTGCAAAGACATCTTTCAACTCTGTAGTGTGTATGCCACTGGTGAACAGCGTTTAAATATCTCCAGTTGGAGGCTGAGTCACAGCTCCAAATGCCCTATCACAGAACAGAGCCAAATTCATGCCTGATCAAAGAGTGAAGTTAAATAGTTCTGCTCTGGGAATCAGTTCAAGATGGGACCAGGCCTTATTCAAGTCCTGATTGCTTCACTGTTTAGAGAAGAAAAAATAAGTGCATGAAACTGGGCTGAAGTGTAACTGTGAACAGTTCGACTATTTAACTGGAGTGCTTGGTATGGAGCACCACAGATTTCATAATAACTTTCATAATTCCTGTTTTGTCCCTTCCATCCACAGAGGGGAAGCATACTGATGTATATTTTCTCTCTCTAGTTTTTTTTTCTTTTTAGTTTTAAACAAGCAATTTTTAGGCTGTGCGGGAATAGAGTAAGTAACTCGGTTACTTTCAAGTAGGTATTTCCAAATACTCTAAAAGCTAAAGTGCTCCCACTTACTGTGAGCTGGCAAACATTAATATGTAAATATGATCAATTCTGCATAAATTTGTATTAGTGACACAAATACCACATAGGATAAATCTGTGTCAGAAGTTAGTGCCACATCCAGTTGGCAGCCAGTCACTAGTGGTGTTCACCAAGGATCAGTGCTGGGCCCAGTTCTGTTCAACATCTTTATTGATGATCTGGACCAGGGGATTGAGTCCAGCATCAGTAAGTTTGCAGATGACACCAAACTAGGAGCAGGTGTGGATCTGTTGGAGGGTAGGAGAGCCCTGCAGAAGGACCTAGACAGGCTGGATGGGTGGGCAGAGGCCAATGGGATGAGATTTAACAGGACCCTGCACTTGGCCACAGCAACCCCAGGCAGCACTACAGGCTGGGGACAGAGTGGCTGGAGAGCAGCCAGGAAGAAAGGGACCTGGTGGTACTAGTAGATAGTAGCTGAGCAGGAGCCAGCAGTGTGCCCAGGTAGCCAAAAGAGCCAATGGCACCCTGGCCTGACNAGGTACAGGCTGGATGTTAGGAGGAAGTTCTTCCCAGAGAGAGTGATTGGCATTGGAATGGGCTGCCCAGGGAGGTGGTGGAGTCACCGTCCCTGGAGGTGTTGAAGAAAAGCCTGGATGAGGCACTTAGTGCCATGGTCTAGTTGATTGGATAGGCCTGGGTGATAGGTTGGACTGGATGATCTTGGAGGTCTCTTCCAACCTGGCTGATTCTATGATTCTGTGATTCTATGATTTATGACTGCCTGCAGTTGGTGAGCTGCCAGTCTCACAAGCAGTAGTGCTTTCAACAAGAGTGATAGTAAGTCTAAGCAAATAAATATTTGCCCCAAGTTTGAAGTAGTTTCAGTTTGTGGCCTGGGAAGCAGGAAAACCCTTCTGTTGTCAATTCAGATCATGTAAGGGAACTTAGAAAAACTGACAGCAGTTCCGAGTAACAATTGTCAGGGTCTGCATTGCAGGAAGGCATTCGCTGAACTCACAGTACTGTTGACTGCTGCTGTGTCATAGAGGGCTCTTTGTTACAGACCTGACTCTCTGGGTGGGGTTCAGAGAAGCTGCTGAGCCATGAAAAATTCAGGTTAAGGTGACCCTAGTGCTACAGTTCATAGTCTCGGTGTTCAGGCTATTTTTACCTCATTACCAGTCTGTGCGAAGTATGTGGCTCTCTAGATATGCTTGGGTAGCATGCTCTGGTGATGCAGTTTATCAGTCAAGTATAATAACTGAGTGAGTCTGTACAGGCTGTGCTGGCTGACATAAATCCTGTCCAGAAGCTGTTCATGCATTTGACCTGGCTGATGATGAGGCAGGTGGAGGCATTGATGGCCTGTTGGTTAACTGGTTCACTGCATATATTTGGTAAATTGGTGAATATATATAGATCCTTAAGTAGTCACTTAGGCTTATTCTAACTGTTGATAGCTTGGTAGCTTGAAGTTGATGTATGTGATCTCAAAAAACATTACATAAATACTTCCTTATTTACGTAGTACAGAAAAGTTGCTTTTACTCACAGGCACAAAATGCATACAAGAAGCAAGTAAAAGCTGAAACTTGCTTTCTAATACTTAGTACCTGCCCCAGGAGGATGAAGTATAAAGAAGAGAACACTTCCATGTGTACCTTCATGGTATCATTTGAAAATCCCTTGCTACTGTTCCCCTCATGGCAACACTAGGGCAGAAATCTTTGCTGGGAAGCTCTCTTCATATGTGGTAAGAGTGGAGACACTGTTTGGTACTACCTAGCTTGCAATATCTGCTTGCAATATCCCTGGCTCTGACATTTCCAAATTGATGTGACTGTCACCCTTTAAAAAGGGAAATATGTAAGAAAGGGAAGGAGGAGTGTGACAGCAGGCAGGGGAAGGAATATCTATGCTACTGTCCTCTAAAAAGGAGAATATCTAGGCTGCATGGCTTCCATAAAGTAAAAATACATGACCAACAGTGTGTATTGCAGCTGGGAGGATGTGAAAGCCTTCAGCAATCAAGTGTAAAGGTCATCTTGGGAGCAAATGGCTTAGCCAGGCTCTAAGCTGAGATGTTTTTCTGTCTAGCACTTTTTACTATTCAGCACCTCAAAGTGCAAGAAATGTTGAAGTACAACAGTACAATGCAAGATGGTGCATCCTGGCAACATGAATAAAGGATTGCCTTTGTGGATTTCCAGTGAAAACGTTTTCAGAGACTTGAACCATTAGAGCAAATGTTTTGAGTCAGCTGAGGGGCTGAAGTCCCACAGTACTTTATGGTGCAGTATGCAAAGATAAAGGCTTTTGCCAAGAACAAAACAGGGAACAGAAGAATAAAAGTGTTGTTCATCAGACAGCTTAGCCAGGATCTCAAACCTGAACTAGGAATGGGAAGTGTGGAAGTGAAGCTACCATCCCACTAAAGAAGTGGAATGGGTGGTAAATGGAGGGTAGGTCTCAGAATGAGATTAAACGGAGTGTATCATCAAGAGGAACTTCAATCAAAATGTAGTAATGACTCTGAAAACAGCTAGAAAGGGCATCCTGTGATGTGTGTGTCTGGAAAGGAGAAGGAAATAATAGGTAGTTGCCAGTAATGAGGTAGGACAACAAGCATTGTAGTTTAAAGGGCACACTTCTCTTTTTGAACAGTTGACTCTTTGCACTACATGTCAGTTACTTACTGAAAAAACAGAATTCAGTTTCAATGAGGAGGTACTGGAAAATGTTCCCCTACTGCTTGTCTTATGGCTCTTGAGCAGGTGAGCTTGTTGATAATAGCACACTAATAAGCCACTTGACTGGCAGAAGCATCTAGAAAAATCAGTTCAGGCTTCAGTGGAAAAGACTTTGATGGCATGGAGGGCAGCAGAAAGGCAAGATGTAGCTGGAGGAGAAGTACAAGCAGAAACTCATCTGTATGAGGATGGTGGACAGAGCCTCAAGCAGCAAAGACAGATTTCCTGTAACGTGGGCTTCTGTTCCTGATATTTAATTTGTTAAATGCAAATGTGTGTGCTTCACTGCCAAGAATTCTGCATTTTTTGAGCAAGAGGATATGACTTTAAAGCGATTTGAGAGACAGAGGTTAGAAGGCAGGTCATACCAGGTCATGGGTAAAGTCTGAAGACAAATGGAGATTCAGCAGAGAAGAGTTGGAGTAGGAAGAATGACCAATTGGAAATGAAGCTGCAAAAGTAAACTTTTCCCTGAAAAAAGCCAGATTGTTTTTCATTCTAGCAGGAGTATCTCTCTTGGTTCTCAGGGTAGAACTCCATTTGGTGGGATAGTAAAGAAAACTACTAGTTCTCTGGGGAAATATGACATGCCAGATGTCCAGACACCGGGTGAAGTGCTGCGCTCTTCCTGTTGAAGTCAGATGTAAAGATTTCGTGGACTAAAGATACAGAATCATAAATAACTTCTACAGATCTGAGAAAAACATATGCAGTGTCCTGTGCCCATGAAGTCAGTGGGGGCCTGAGCCCAGTTCCTGTTGCACCAACACTTTTGCAGATGCCTTGGCTGGGTGACAATGTGTGTTCACTGTTGTCCGGTTCCTGCAGTTTTCTCCACTGAATGGAAACGATGGTGATGGAGAGATCAGAACCTGCTTCATGCAAAGGTGAATCATACACCAGCTGGGTACTATTCATAACTGCACTGAAAATTCTCTGCTAGAGGAGGCATGAAACTGAAGAACAGGAGGGGGCGAGCTGCCTAGAGTTTGCAATACTCCCCTGAGACCAAGGTTTACTTGCTTCATCTCTTGATGTAGAAAGCCTTGCAGCCTGCGGTTTCCTTGGATGGATATTAGTGTAACAGATGCTTGCTTTGAGAATGATACTTATATGTTAGCTTGCATATAATAGTTAAAACTAAGTGAATGGAGCACAGAGCCCTTTAAAACCACACATTCCCCTTATAAAAACTTTGTTCAGAAATGACCTTGTTGCCTCACAGCAGAAGAATACAAGACTCAGCAGTAATGGTTTATAGCACAACAGTGGTTTCAGATGCTGCCTGGCACAGTACTAAATGTGTTCAGAGGTACTAAGAGAAAAATTATCTTATCATAGACACCGATGGCCAGCAATGGCTCTTTCCATGTGTTTTGAGGATGAAGTTTTGATCACCGAGTGTTGGATTAAGGACCATGTGTGCTAGTTTGAAGCTAGCTAGAATGTTTTAGTAAGAAGGACTAGATTACAGGCTGTAAAAGGAAAACAATGGTGATGTCTCCTTCCCTCATAGGCTTGCTGAGATGTATAAAAATAAGAATCAAAACATAGATAAGGTACTTCTGCTGGGGAATTGGCTGAGCTGCATCTCTAACCTCACCCCTCTCTGCTGTTTCTTTGACTAATGCACTTTGCTTCCTAACCCCCTGGCCGAACCTCCATTCTTCCTTGGGACTGGGGTAAGGTTGAGTGGGGTAGGGGGAAGGTGAAGGGGTGGTTGGGACCCCCTTCTGGGGACTTAGGTTTCTGGAAGGGGAGTTGTGTCTGTATTACCTTTTTACCTTGTATATTTCTGTATATACCCGTATATACTGTAAATATCTGCTTATATATTCTGCTAAGCTGTAAATATAAGCTTCATTCAATTTCCAGAGCCAGCTGAGTCTAGCCTGGGTGATTTTACAAAGTGGGGGTGGGGAACACCCAAACCTTCACACCAAATTTGGGATATGAAGATGTTTGAGTGAGTGTAATAGTAATTAGGAATAATAATACATATTTAGACCTCTGATAGGAGATCTAATTTGCAGTTCTTTTGAAAGAATAGGAGGAATTATCTTTTTCCAATCCTGGTCAAGGGTTAAAGGCTCTGGCAGTTAGCTTTGACTTGAGAAGGTCATTTTATTTCCTAGTAGGTCACTTTTTGGCTCAAAAAGATTATCTGGAGAAGAAGGGGAGATGGAACAAACCTCCATTGTCCATTTGGTTGTTGTCAACGATAAAACATAAGAGAAATTGAGCTTTAAGGCTAACAAATGACACAACTATCTAGGCTTTAGAAGGAAGGCTGCCTGGTTTGTTTTGCTAGCTATCTGTATATTAGAAATATAAACCACAATGTGACAGTATTCCTACAGAAATCTGAGTAACTTCTTTTTTTGCTCGCCAGTATTCTCTGGTGACTTTGTAGCCTTCGCACTTGCAGAGTGCCATTGGGAGGATTAAGTCATGATTTGCCAGTCTTTGACACAAAGTACAATGTATGAGATTTACAGGATATCATGCCAGGACATGCCAGAGAAGCTCTAGGAAGATGGAAATGCTTGTGGTTTTATTAAGAAATGTTAGGAATGTGGAGTATTTCATTTCAATAAATGTCAGTCTCTAGCTTCTGGCTTACTACTGCTGAGACAATTTCCTCTTACTGGAGCAGAAGTCTGGAAGGATAACAACCAAGCTAGAAAATGCTGGCTATCATCCTCTGTCATGAAATGGAGGAAAACAGTATCTTGAGGGTTTTTTGTATTTCCAGTAATTCCATCACTTTCGAGATATTGACAGAGGAGTAGAAATTGTGGTTGATAATAGAAAATAAAGTGTTTTAGCCTTTCAGAAGCCAAAGTTCACCCTGAATAACAAGGTGGCATGTATTGCCATAGAGTGCTTACTGAGCAGAAAGTCAACAGCAAAATATACAGAAGCCCATAACACTGCAAATGCAATTCATAAGTTTAGCAGAAGAGCTGGCACCAAAAAAGTTGGAGGAGAGGAGAAGGGTATCGAGGGAAGAATGAGAGGAGAAGCACATAGAGGAAAGGAGAGAGGCAGAGAGATGACAAACTATCAGATAATTCAAACTCCTTCCCCATAGATACTTGCATCCACATGATGAGTACTTTCCCCTGAGAGAGCTGTGACAACTCAGATGTTTCCCAGGTGTGCTGGTTTGAGGCTAACTGGAATATTTTACTGAGAGAAATTAAATCCTTAGCTGTGAGAAAAACAACAACAAAAAACCCAACAGTACCCTATGGCATTCTTCTGCTGAGAAATGCAACTAATCAAAATATAGATAAGACACTCACTTCTCACACACTTCTCAGTTAGTTGTCAGTTCTGCTCCTTCTCTCTGGTAGTCTGTGTGGTTGCATCTGCCTTAACTCTAATCTGACCCAACCCTTTTTAAACTCTAACATTGTTGTCATCTTTTTGACATCTCACCTCAGTTCTCTTAGATTTATCACATGATATATATGGGGATTGATCCAGTTATTACTTCTGGGGGGGAGGAAAAGAGGGGGAAGAGGAGAGAAAGTTTGGGTTGTGAGCCTCCTGGCTGTTTTGGGAGTGATTTTGTGTTTCTGTGTTACTTTTAACTTGTATATAACTGTAAATATTTGTGTATATTGTGTATATATATGCTTGTAAATTATGCTAAGCTGTGCTTAGCTTCCTTAACTTCCAGCCGACTAACTCTAGTCTGGTGAATTTGGGATGGGGGGGGCAGGTAACTCCTAAACCATCACACCAGGTCAAGATGTCCATCCCTGGTTACTTGCTGAAAAGTTTCCAGTGTTTGTCATCTGTGGACAGAATTAAGCCTTCTCATCTGTTATCCCTGCTTATCTATTGTTGGCTCTTGCTGAAAGAGCCAAATACCTACTCAAAGGCTACCTGAGTGGTAAATGGGGCCATGCATCTGTAGAGGCACATGTTGCAGAGCTAGCTGCCCAATGCAAATGCTTGGTGTTTTGGCCTTCGTTGCAGTCAACTGGAATTTGCAGCTTTGTGGCCAAACAGTACCCAGACAGTGAAGGACATTTTAATACCAAATCCACGAACAAATCAATTTACCACAGTAAGCTACTTAAGGGGCCCATCTGGTAGCTGCTAATTTACAGACTGGGCCATCTGCCACTATCACAAGCTGGGAAGATGAGAAAAGTTACCCAACATAGCCAACAGTTTAGGTCTGTTTTCTTTTTTCTTTCCCCCCCTCAATGCTGTGTTTTGTTTTGCTGCTAACAGACAGCAATGGCAGCGGTTTCTGCTCTGAAATCCAGACCTTGGATAATCTTGTGTGGCTGGGAGATGCTGCTGCTGTGACTCAGCAGTGGTCCCTTGGTGTGTTTATGCAGCATTCAAAGCTGCTGACAGCAAGATAGTTTGGGAAGCTGTGTTTCTACTCAGCTCCTGTATATTTTAGCTTGATGTGACAGGATATGTGGAAAATGTATTTAAAGTGTGTATTACTAAAGCCTTACTCTTTTTGGTTGCAGAATGCCTTCTGCTCTAATGGAAGACAAGAGATAAGGCTATGAAGAACAAATCTGTTAGGAGGTGCAGATTTGTTCTCCGTTTGTGTTGGTTTTGAACACATGTGGGGAGTGAGAGGTGAAAGTAAGTTGCATATTCTTTGGTAAAGGTCAGTTCTCAAGAATGATATTTCTGCAGTCATTGCAAAATGTGCCATGTCAGTATGGGGTTGGTCAACTACTGATGGTGCTCAGGAGGCCACCACAGCCTGAGAGCACAGCTTACTCATGTCTGGAAGAGGACACAGCCCCTGGCTTCATCCATCTCCAGAAATGCTCATCTCCTGCAGCTGGGGACTCTCCCCTGCATAAGTGAGCTAATGGTTGTTTTTGTTCAAGTTTTATGTGAGTAGGTCTTGTCATCTGCTCTTGGTAGATGCCAGTTCTTACAGTGCTTCTGACTTGGAGACAATTTTCTGTTTGAAGGTTATGTGGGAAAGTTGAGCTAAACGTCTTACAACGCCAGAGAATTCTGACTAGGGAAAGTCTTAGTCTGAATCCAGTTTTTCTTTAAGGATAAATTTATGTGCACTTCAAAAAAGACTGACATTTAATCCACGCTTGTTTTGTGCTAACTGGATAATATTTTAGGCTTTGGCAACCTGAGCTGTAGAAGTGGTGGCATACAGGATTTACATGTTCTTCAGTTGTTAGGTGGACAGATGGTGAAAACCGAATCAGTGCAATAGGCCCAACACTGATCTTCTGGAGGTTTGACCCTGAGAACTCCTTTGGGCTTCTCTGGATTAAGATGGCTGGTCATCTGAAGTGGAGAAAAACTCAGCCAGAACAAAGTCATACAAAACCAGCTTTTTTTGTTGACAAGGCAAAGACCTAAAGCCTTTCCTTATTTCATGAGCATAATGGTATTCAACCTACCAGGACAAAAGCTTTCTACTGGAAGTTTGGGGTTGAAATTTCTTTTTCCTCTGAACGTGCTTTTCCTCTCTTACTGTGATTGAATGTGTTATCCTTAGGGGGCACATTAATTGAATTCTCTATCAGACTCTGCTTTAAGAACTGGGAGGGCCCAGAGGAAAGATTACCAATAGGGGTCCTATGGCTAATGTGATTAAAAATTATTTGGCTGCAGAAGAGAGAATGTTGTTGTTCTCTGTTGTATTTCTCTGCAAAGAGATAACACTGATGCTGACTACAGAAGCGACAGGTCATACATGTTTAATTTGAACAGCTATAAAAAGAAACCTTCAGTAGGGCTTCTCATTGGGAATTTAATAAATAAAAGTTATTACCATAGCTCAGTATAATCCCAAGGCTATCTCTTCATGTAGTCTTCTTAGAATCCAAGATATCAAAAAAATTAAGCTGGGAAGTTGTTGTGTTAAAAGCAGATTAGATCTGAAAGGTGGAATTATGCCATTTTTTTCTCCTTTTTTCCCCCTCATTTTTTCATGATGGAATGTGGGTGCTAAGCACTGATCTGTCTTGGCCTCACAAAACTCATGTATCAATGTTACCTGATTGTATTACAGCTGGAGACTAAGGGCTCAAAGGGAAAGAAACATCTCAAGGTTACCCTAGGTATCCCTGCAATAATTGTGGTGGGTGTTATGCTTATTAAGCTCCTATCATCTCTTGGTATTGCCTGTTGGAGTCATAAAGACCACGATGGCTTTTTTGTGCAATGGAAAGATCCTTCAGGTGCAGCTGATTGAGTCAACACAACAGTGAGGACAGACTTTGCCACAGCTGTGTCTTGTTTCTCAAGAAACTATAAACGAGGCTGAAATGCTTGATGCAGCTGTAGCAGGGATAGGAAGAAGGGAGGGGAGAATTGCTGGTTCTGAAACCTAGGCATGGGTTGGGTTTATTTTTCTTTGTTTCCTGGTCTAGTTTCTGTGTTAAACATGAGGCTGGGAGTGGGTTTAATGTGTTTTCAATTCTAGGATGCTACTGGAGGGCTTTTCTGCCCAGTTGCTGGGCTATTGGGAAAGCTAAAGAGCTCTGTGGTTTTGTGACAAACCACTGACCCTGCTAGAAAATGCTTTAATATTTTAGGTTTACACCTGAATGTGAAGCCAGATAGTCAGGTACACATCCCACTGTGCTGTAGGCTTACAAAATGCCTTTCAGGAAAATTATCTGTTTTATTGAAGTCTGTGGTTTATTTTTGCCTGATTTGGTCAAGAATGCACTCCTGAGAGAACAACTGCACCACCTGCACTGTTTGGACCTAAGGAAATTTGTCACAGTACCTAGAACAATAATTTCCTCCTGCTATGATTCTGCAGCTTTTCCACCTCTCTGATTGTACACTGTGAGTATGACTGAAATGATAAAACATCTGCTGCAAATAATGCTCAGCTATTGCATCAGTGTATAAAGGCATCGAGCTGGATGCAAGATGTCATAGTAGACTTCACCTCTGGACCTAAGTTGAATAGCTACTCAGAGTTTATATGTTTGCTGTGTGTACAACTTGGAAATGATGGTGAGAGGGGCTTTAGCCTTGCGTGTGTGGGTTCTGTTGGCATTTTTCAATGAGAATAGACCAACACAGGCTCTTTGTTTCTTGTTCTGGAAGATACTTCACAAGCAAACAAAGCTCCTTTGTCTTTTGATTAAGTTAATCACTGACTTATTGTTGTGTTTATTGCTTTCCTTATTGTAAGCTTATTTGCATAATAAAATTTCAGGTGTGTCTTGAAGCTATGTTTTTAATTTCTAATGTGAAAGCTTTGTTTTCTTGTTTTATGGGCAGAGTAAAGTCTTGCCCTGTTTGAAGTGTTCTGAAAAGTCATGAGCAGAGATGTGTGAAAACTGTCAGTGTGACCTCAGCTTCTGAACTGCAGGCATTTTTACACAGTGAGGGGGAAGATATTTGCAAGAGACATGCCTTTAAAAACTGCTTAAGAAAATAAGTAATTTTCCTCTGCTGATCTAGGTCCCTCTGTTTGCTGAGGATTATCGCTGCCTGTCCATTACTACTTCTGTGTGTTGTGGCTTGTAAAATGTAGAAACTCAAGGGATTGACAGTGCAGTAATCCAACAGGTTCTAGTAATGTGTTGTTGTCTTTCAATTGGCCATCAGCTTCTTTCCCTGATGCAAAGAGCAAAGTGCCAGGTCACAGTGCTTGGCTTTGGGGTGCCTAGAGCAACCCATTGGAACTTTTTCCCCTTTGTCTTTAGGAAATAAGTCTAAGTTACTCTAACACAGACTTCTAGGGTTTTCTTGAGGCCAGTGTCTTGTTTGGTCTCAAACTGCTGTGAATAAGAAGGGGCATCTTGGAGGCAAGAATGTGTACAGCTGGTAATGGATCATCTCTCTGGTAAATGAATTATAGAATCATGGAATGGTTTGGGTCCAGAGGGACCTCCAAAGGTCATCTATGGATGGGATTGAAGTACTACATACAAACCTAGCTGAGAAATGCCTCTTCTGTTCAAAGGCTGCATTAGAGATGAAATGGTGTGCTTTGTGTAAGAGGAAGCAATGGGAAATGCAAGAATTGATTTTGGTACGTAGAGGAAGCTGGTGTGGCACATATGATGGGAAAACTTGCAGTAAATGTGTATCTTCCTATGCTGACACCGGTTTCAAATGCCAATGTGAAAGGTAGGGCACTGAGCATTGCCAGTTGCCCATTTTCTCTAAACTGGACACTGGGACATGTGGTGTGCCTGTCTTAAGAGGCTGTGATGGTGTTATGCTATTAGTGATGCCTGTGGGAGAGCTGAGCAGAAATGAGTAGAGGACTTACTCCCAGTGACAGCTTCCTAACTTGGCTCTCCATTTGCCAAATTAGAAATAACTCTGTTATGATATGTTTTTTCCAAACTCCTAAATACAGCCATCTGAAGGGGACAAAGCCTTTGTTTTTTTCAGAGGTTATGAGCTCTTAGCTGCAGTATGTTTAGAGCTTGGCGAATGCTTTCCCCAGGCTTAGTAGAAAAATATCATACATGGCAAAATGACTTGTTTTAGGGCTGGTGTGAATCTTGAAATGAAATAGTTCAACTTAATGAAGCAATGCAATGTTATAATAAAGCTGCCAGAAAAGAAGGAATGTAGTTGTGTTCATTATTGCATAGAGTAAATCTTTCAAGCTCCATGCAGAAGCAGAGGCAGACCAGAATGCAAGATGACTGTCTTATTTTCAGGCTCAGCAACATATCAGGACCTTGTGATAGGCTACTGCTTGCAGTATGGGAAAAGGTGGTCTTTCTATCATTTCCCAGCAAAATAATGTTGTTATGCCCCCAAAGGAATAGGTCTAGTTCCAGTGTATTTGTGCTTAACTGGTATGAATTTGAGTTGGATCCTCTGTATAGAGATTTAACCTGGTCCTTGTTGAGTAATGTATGCCCTTGCTTAGCTCATTTTCTATAATATGATTCCTCTTAATCTCCCTTTTGCCTGGGCTTCCTACAAAAGCTTTATGTACAGGTATGCCTCTGGCTGGTGTTCACAGAAACACAGAATGTGAGGCATTGGAAGTGACTTTTGGAGAGCTAATGCAGCCCCCCTGCTAAAACATACTGATCTAGAGCAGGTTGCAAAGGATCCAGATGAGTTTTGAATCTTTCCAGAGAAGGAGGCTCCGCAACCTTCCTGGGTAGCTTGTTCCAGTGCTGTCACCCTCCAAGTGATGAAGTTTTTCCTCAAGCTCACGTGTAACTTCTTATGTTCCAGTTTGTGACTGTTGTCCCTTGTCTTGTCATGTTGCTCAGACTACTCATTACCTACTTGCCTGAAAAGGGAGGTGTTTTTGTACCATAACCTCTTCAAGAGCTTTGGGCCCAGAGATATCTGTGCCTGTGATCCCTTGATTGGTGAACGGGATTGTGGCAGATAACTTTCACCGTTTTTGCGTGGCTTTCTTATCTAGATGTTGCATAGTGGAAGGAGATATTTGTGCAGTGCATAAAGGTATGAAAGAAAGAGTAAATCCCCGTTCCAGATATGAGCAATGCTGTGAAAGGACTTGCCTTGAGTGAAGGAAGAGCTGAAAGAGAACTGGCTCCAGAACCAGCTCTGGGAGAAAACGCTGCTTCAAAGCAGGTGGGAGTTTATCCCGAATAGGAAAGGATCATAGAATTCCAGAATCATAGAATGGTTTAGGTTGGAGGGGACATTAATGACTGTCTGCATGGGCTGCAAAGCTGTTTCCCAGGCCATCAGCTGTGAAGGGATGCGTGGGCCTGTGCAGTTGTAATCTAAATATCTGCTTGCACTGGAATGAGCAGCCTGGGAAAGTGCTGTGAAGAGTCCTGGAGTGTGAAGCCTGGACACATGCAGCACTTGAGCGAGGGAGGAGCTGCTTTTTGGCTGTGGCAGAAAGTGCAGCATGTATCCAGGTTTGTAGCCAGATAGGATTAGCTGTGGTCAGTGCAATGGGATGGAGTGTGCTGGGACTATCTAAGTTTGGAGGCAGTAATTTCAGGTACTTCAAACACTGCTTATTGCACGCTTTGTGCTTTTGAAATGCCATGACTGCTTCTCCATGGGTTCCTCTGTTTTGCTGCTCCACCTGTTGGCCCTGGCAACATCAGTGTCACTTTCTGGCTGCAATTAATAAATTGGATTTATGATGCTTGTGTAATCTGTGAAGAGGAATAATCTCTGATTATTTGTGTTGGTGGTGTCAGATGTTTGGCTTGATCACACACTATGAGGGGACACATCTGGCAATAGGAAACAAGATCACTTTTTTTCTGTAATATTATTTCTTCATCATTAAGCTTTTGTTTATTTTGGGAATTTCTGACGTAATATTAGTCCAATTGTGTCTTCTTAAACTTCTTTTAGGGAACTTCTAAGTGTGGTTTAAACCTAAATTGGATTTTATTTTTCTTCCTGTTAAACTGTCAGTCATTTGACTGTGGTTTTTTGACTACATGATGAATGCCTTTAATTTCAGTAAGAACTTTTTTTGTTGTGCTGTTTCTGCTCATCTTTTAAAAAGGAGCTTAGTGAGTCCTACTGACTCAGGGTATGCAGTCAATTGTGTGGGAATGCCTGGCTACAGTGAAGGTTACTGGTCAGGACTTGCAAGCATATATTCATGAAATAAATCCAAAACCTCTGGAACTATCAGAAGATGTTGCCCGCATTAGGTGATTCAGGAAGTTGCAATCAAGTTAGATGGTGAGCTTCCCTGCTGGGACATCTGCCATACATCCATTATTGCTTAACTGAAGAACTGTGAACCAGCCACAAGTAGCATTTGGAAGCAAATAGTGAAAGAGGATCTGCCTTTCAGATACATCAGTTCTTCATTCCTCAAACAAGGATATTTTAGTAGCCAGTCTCTTTTCTGAACCTCAGCCATTTCGTCAGAATTTTTGTAAGTGGAGCCAGTGTGCAACATTTCTGCTGTTGCCTGCACGAGTGTCCAAAGCTGAACCAGATGCTGCTCAATGCAGGCTCACTTATCTGTTTCCTCCAGCTCTGCAGGGAGGTATCTATTTGAGCGCTAAGAAACGCATGTCAAAACCTGCAGATAATCACCATTCCTGTCCATTGAGGAGAAGATAAACTCAGCCTTGCTGGTATTTCCAGACAGAGTGGACTGGGTGAGGATTTGGCTGAGATTTGCCAGCTGTTCCCTGGTCAAATGAATGAAGGAGGTGTGGGCTGCAGAAGTGTTTCCTGCATGAACTAGAATTCAGCCCTGGTCCTAGCTTAGAGTCTTTGTGCTGTCTGCTGGAGCTGTATCACTAATGAGTTTTGCCTAAAGTCACAGACATCCTCACTTTGAATTACAGTATTGTTTAGTTTGAAAGGGACTATATAGACCAAACCTTCTGCTGAAGCAGGGTGGTGGAGAGCAGGTTGTCTAGACCTGTCCAGATGGGGTTTCAATATCCCCACAGATGGGGACTGCTCTTGCAGTCAAGAATCATCTTGTGTTTGGATGCAGCTTCAGATGTTCCATTTTGTGCCCCTTGCCTCTTGTCCCATCAGTGTATCCTCCTTCATTCTCTCCTATGAGAAACTTGGGCACATTGGTACAATCCTCCTTGAACCTCTTCTTCTCTAGGGTGAGCAGTCCCAGTTCTCTCAGCCTTTTGTAAAAAAAGATACTCCTGTCCTTTATGACCCTGTGCTGGACTTGCTCAGGCAGATCCTTTTACTTGTACAGAGGATCCCAGACCTCAACACAGTATTCTATGGTCTCATCAGGGCTGAGTAGATGGAAAGTGCATTGTCCTGGCTTAACAGATGGTGGATCTAATAAAGCTAAAGGGATACAAAAGCTTGACATTGCTCAAGCTGTCTTCACAATGGATGGACAGGCAGAGATTGTTTAAAAGCAGAGTCTGAGACTACGTGAAAATCCTGATGGCTGAAGAAATTGTAAACATGTGATGAAGAAAACAAAGCAATGAGTTAGACTAGCAGTAAACCATCTTGGGAAAAAATGCTATAGTGAGTTATGAAAGGTAACTGTTTAAAGATTTCCCAATAATTACATTGGGAGGGGGAACAAAACAACAACAACAACAAAAAAAACCCCAACAGACACAACAATATCCCCCTCAACCAAAACAAACAAACAAAACCCAGCAAAACAAAAATCACCAAAAACCCAGTTGTGTAAAAAGCAGGGATGTGCAGGATGAACAAATGGCCACAAAGAATTTGAGGTTCAGATATTGGAAAGGGTGAGAACTTGTTATGGCTCAATAAAAAGGTGAAAAATACTGTTTATCCAAAACTGTAGGGGGCTACTTCTTAGATTTGATATTTCTATTTGTTGGTTCACATGTAATTTGGAGTTGTGAGTCGGTATAGATGTCTAAGACCTGATAGCCAACCTTCCTTTGCAGTGCAGATATATGCAGTTTGAGACTACTAGCCAGGTCTTCAAAGAAGGGTCTTTACCTGATAGTTTACCACAACTGAGGCCTGTGTTAAACTTCACTGTACAGCACCTGAGAGCTCACAAACATGGTAAAAACAGACTAGGTTTTAACAAATCTTGATGGATGTGAGTACTTCTGGTTGTTAATGCATCAAAACTGTGTCTGTGGTAGCATTCACATAACTGTGCTGCTGTAGAGGTTGTTCTTACCAAATGTATCTTCAGTAGCTGAACCTTTCAGGTAATCCTCTGTTCCTGGGTGTGATGGTTTGGGTGTTACCCACCCCCCAGACACTTAAGAAAATCACCCAGACTAGACTCAGCAGCTGGAATTTAAAGAATGAAGCTTTATATTCACAGCTTAGCATAATATACAAGCAGATAGTTACAATATCTACAGCTATATACAGAAATATACAAGTTAAAAGTAATATGGAAACACAACAGCCCTTCCAGAAATCAGAGTTTGCAGGAGGGGCTCTCACTCATCCTTCCCCCTCCTTTCCACCCCTCTACCTCATCCCAGACATCGCCTTATGTGCAAAAGGAGTTTGCAGAATTGTCCAGGGGGTTAGGAAGCAGAGGGATTAGTCACACAGACAGCAAGTTAGGGAGAGAAGTGCATGCAGCCAGAGCACAAGAGTAACTGTGTTATCTATATTTATGTTCTTGTTTTTATACATCTCAGCAAGCCTATGAGTGAAGCAGACATCACCATTGATTCCTTTTCACAGCCTAGAATCTAATTCTTCTCGCTAAAATATCCCAGCTAGGCTCAGAGTAGCACACTGGGAGGCTACACTCTTGAAAATGTCCAAATTCTAGCACCTCCTGCTCATATTAAACATGCATTTAGCAGTGAATTAGGCAGTATGATGGAAAGATGATAGCAGCAAGGATGATCAGCAAATGTTTTCCTTTGCTGCTAATAGTCAGTTTCATGTGTGGCTGCTGAACAGAGCGGTTGTGCTAACTGTGTGAAGACAAGCAAGTGACCTTTGATGCTCTTTCTTAGTACCCAGTGTTGCAAAACAGGCAACCTTCCATGTTTAATCTTCATGCTCTGCAAGCTATGTGTGCAAAAACTGTGCCAGCTGAGATTGCTTTGAGGTTTCTGTTTGTAAGTGTAGTGTCTTTCCGTGAACTGTAAAGTCTGCTCATTGCAATGATAGTAGCACTGGCATGCTTTGCTGCTTGTGTTGCTCTCACTTTTTACACTCAACAGATTTATTAGAACTGCCTTTCCAGATTTCCTATATGGAAGTGTTATACAGCCAAACAATCAAGATCAATGAGTATTCAGTAGCATTTTTTAATGGATGGAATGGAAGCTTTGCTTGCCAAGGCTCTTCATTCCTGCTCCCTTTTCCCATCAATTTAACCTGTGGTCTCTGGAGCATTGGTGTAATTTGACCCTCCTCAAAGCCTTAATTTCTGCTTGACTGCTATGTTGGGATATCACTGCCCAATAGTGGGCTTTGTACTTCCCAATGAAATAAGTGGCTTCTGAAGAAATCCTTCATACACTGACAAGTAATTTTTATTTATTTTATTTTCCTTTGTTGCCTACCTAACGGCACAAGAAAACACAGAGGAAAAGCATGCTAAAACACTAAACAATCTGCACTGCTACTGGAAGAATACCAGAGAATGATGTGACTGCAGCACTGCCTCTGTTACCAGAATATTTGTGCTGAGATTTTGAACTGTAAATCCAATGATATCAAAAGAGGTGGCTATGAGTGCGGTGTAAATCACACTCGGAGGACTAGAGCTGAAATCGCACCGTGATAGTATTCATGAAGGTGTATGTGCACTGCAGAGCATTCGTCAGGCTGCTGTGAGCAAAGCAGTCAGTACTGTATGACCTGCCTTTCTCCCTGCTGCAGGCTTGTGTACCAATCATCTGCAAGCAAGGAGCTGTGTGAAGGGTGGCAGGTTTGAGCAGAAGCATCTTTGAGTTCAACAGGGAAGTGTGAGGTGAGACGTTTTGGGCTGAGGACTGCATTCTGAATTCCTCTTGCTAATATGCATTCTAGCAAGTGCTTGTTAGCTGTTACGTGGATGATGGCACAGTTTGTGTATTTACAGATTCTGATTATGCTTCAGATGAAGAGCTTTAATGGTAGAGTCCCCTATCTCAAAACTGCCATTTCAAAGTAGTGTTATATTTAGCTGGTTTTTATTACTGACAACTTCAGCAGTTGAAATTGGACCTTGGGGCTTCAAAGCAGCTGCTTGGTTAAGGAAGCATTGCTGAATAAAAGCTCCCTGCTCTGTTACCCTCCCCCTGCTTTTCTACACTACCAGCTGTGTCAGCCCAGCAGCAAGGAAGCGAAGTTGGCCTTGAAGTTAATCTAAAGAGGAAAGACAGTGTGAAGAGGAGAGGTGGAGTTAGCCGGCTAAATGCAATAGCAGCCCGCAGTGTGGGAAGATGAGAAAGCAGAAGCAAAGAGAATGATGCTTGAATCTCTGTGTGGGTGAGCTCTTCGGAGCAAGGTCTGAATAGAGGGGAGGACCAAGGAGTTTAAAGAATGAACACACTCAATGAAAAGGCAGGGATTGCACTCCTTTTTCTTTCTGGAATAACAATCAAAAGAAAATGGTAAGGGGGACAAGGAAGAAGTGAGTGAAATCCATGCTGAATTCCACTTAAAATATGAGCCTTTAACCAACAAGGGACTGTGAAATGGGAAGACATCATGAAATATTTTTTTGTGTAATACCAGAAGCAAAGAAAAATAAGCAGACATGTGAGAATACTATAGGCATGATGCTCCTATTTTGCTGTATTCTTCTTCTTGTTGTGCAACTGTGCTCTAAGCTGTCACTGGTGTTTTAAGTCTTGGTGCAGCATTTTAGAGTACAAAAGTCATTGGTAAATGCAATTTATTTCCCTTGGTTTTGTTTGTTTTGGTGGTGTGTTTGGTTTGTTTGGGATTGATTGGGGGTTTTTTTGGTGTGTTTTTGTTGGTTTTGGTTTGGCAGCGGTGTGGGTTTTTTTGTGGTGTTTTGGTTTAGTGTTTTGGGGTGTTTTTGTTAAAGGAGATTAGAAGAAACCCGGAGACAATAGGATGACATTTACTTTCTATAGCACTTCTGGCTTCAATAGAGAACAGTGTGGCTTTTAGCCAAGTCTAACACATTCAAGTTGAACTCCACATAGTTTAGGCAGCTTGAGGTAAATAAATCAAAATCTTAAATGCACTGAGTAGAAATACTCAGTCTCAGAAGGTCACTTTGATCTGCTGCGGGTGACTTGACTGCAGCTTTGAAGGCTTGGAGAGGGTTGAAAGTATTTACAAAAGTAAACAAAATCAGGGGGAAACCTTGTTTATACCTTCTAGGGTAATGTAACAGCTACTCTGCAGTCCCATTTTTGTCAGAAGTGCTGCTTCTAGATGTGCAGTCAGTTCCCTGCAGTTGCTAACAGCTCTACCTTTCAGTAAGGGAGCATTCCCTACCTTTGAACTAGAAGAAGGCGGAGCGCTAAAGCAGCTTGGTCAGCTTTTCCACAGTGCCTGAAGTAGCTTCTTGATGTGGGGTCCTGTGCCTCAGCCAGCATCTTCCCATAAAGACATTGCTTCTATTTGAGATCTGTGAGATTTGCAATTGGATTTGGGCTGGCTGGCTGTTCAAAGAGGGTGGTCAGTGGGACAGGGACATTTTCTTGCTGTGCTGCAAAGCAGCTGTGAGTGCAGCCCCTCCAGTCCAGCCACATCTACCCATGGTTACCAAATCCACAACTGTTTTGATATTCCCAGGTAACCACAACACTTTGCTTGCCCTTTCTTTCCTTTGGCAATGGTGACAGACTAGTGACTCACTAGAAAAAAAAAAACAAACATAAAACTTTCTCCTAAGGATTTTGAGAATTTAATGTGCTTCTGAAATATTTTATTTTGCCAGTCAGGCACTGCTAATAGGAAAGGGCTAAGCCTCAGCGTCTGTCCTGTTTTGCTCATTTTTACTGGGGACTGGAAAAAAGACAGGCTGGTATTTTGAAGTCAGAAGGTACTGTGCCATGTTTGTAAACCTGCTGAGTGTTCTGTTTTGGAAGAAAGGTTGTCCTGGTTTTTCAACTGTCCCCTAGTCTACTAATGACCAGCTGAGAAGGGTACAAGAGCAGGTCCAGGGAGCTTGACTCCAGCCATATGAAGGCTGCTAGCTGGACAAGAGTAAGGAATGTGTATATAGGGCTTTGCATGATCAAAATGAGACTATGTTACTCCTTGGTCTAGTTGCAGCTTTGTATATTTCCCTCTTTTGATGATCAGCTGTGTTCTCAGAAAAACCTTGCTGTTTATCATGATTTCTGCCTGGGCGGGTGGCAGACACAATGAGCCCACACATACTACTCTCTCCTTGCCTCTTGGAGCCTGTGTAGTAGGTCTCTAAGAGTATAGCGACTCGGCTATAAGAGCAGCTTTCAACATGCTGAAATTGCAGGCTTAATTTCAATGTGGCTGGCTCAAAAGCAGAACAGCTTTCTTTCTGCTTTGTCTTCTGGCAGAATGCCAGGCTCCCCCACCTTCCTGCTGTGGTTGCAGTGGCTTTCTGAATGATAGAATAAATCCACTTTTTTACTTCCTAGCTCTCTCTTGAGGGACTCGTGAAAGCCCTGCTCTCTGAAAGGCACATTAGAAGCCTTAAAATGCATAAGAGTATCAAAGTGTGACGTGAGAGAATAATCTGCATAATCAGATTGTTGGTTTTATCTGGGCTTTTTGTACAGAAAAGGCTGTGTATGACATGTTCTGTGTTAAAATCTGGACTGTGACCTCTTCTTTCACCCCTTTTTGGGCTTACTTAGCATGCAACAAATGTCTCTGGCCTAACTGGCATTACTGAAACTTTTGGAGGCTGGTTGAGAATTCAAAGTGATTTGTTGAGTTGCAAAGACCTGAAATAGATAATGGTACTCAATTTCTAAGACAACAGTACATCCTTGCTAGCAAAGAGGTACCAAATGAATAATGGGGCATAATCAGCTTGCCTGGTGAAGTTTCAGGAGTCAGTGGTCAAATGAGTCTCTTGTGGCTCTGTGTTTCTATGATGCCATAAAAAGTGGCATCATAGACAAGAGTAACATAACGAACATAACGAGAGTAGTCTGGGTGGAGCATGGTGGTGATAATGGACATTAAGAAGCCTGGCTGATTTTAAAAACAAGGAGGTTGTGATACATGAGGCTTTATGGTAGGTGGATCAAGGCCAATGCTATAGATATCCAAACCCATGTCTTTGGGGTGGTCCTGATAAAGTTGAATAGGACAGAGTGAAGTACTGCCTATTCTGGAGGTATCAGCAGCAAGGAGGTAAGTTTTCTGGTATATCTTATGCAACCCAGTAAGCTGCAGCTGTGTCAGGGACTTGCATTTACTTGCCCAGAAAGTCTCAAAAGGCAGATGGTGAGAAGATACAAGAGGTGCTACAGAGAGAGACAGGGTTTTGCAGCTGTTGAGATTATCTTTCAATGAAAATCAGTGATGTGTGTGAATGGGCACAAAATTTAGGAAACAATAATGTTTTGTGCTGTCTGTGACCTGTTAGGTGATAATACTGATGAGAGAAACTAGCATTTGATGGCTTATTGCCACAGCCTGTGGAAAGGTAATTCCAGGTCTTTACATCTGTGTGTTACTGTAGGTTTTTAGGGATGATTCTGGAGGTTGTATCCAAAGATTCCTCTGGCTGAACTTCTTTGTGAATTTATGCCTTTTTCCAGGAACACATAAAATAGCCAGCCATTTCTAGCCTTAACAACATATAGCTGTAAGCTCAGCTTTGAAGTTCACCAGTTGCTGCAGCTTCTCGAAGAGGTTAAAATGCTTCTGTGACTGAAGTGACCTGAGAAATTGGGTTCACTACTGTATTCTCTCACCTCTGGGTTGGTGCTTGAAGTTTGAGGCATCTAAATGAGTTGTCCTAAATGGAGGTTTTAAATCCTTCAGTGCCTTTGTTAAAATGAGAGAGCTCAGCTGCAGTTTCCAGGCTGGATTTGCATCTCCGGCTCACAGATCCTCTAAGTTTAAGCTGTGTGCATGTAAATGCTCTCTTTGGTTCCAGGAGTTCTGAGTTGCAGTGAGCACTGCCCACACTTTCCTATACTTTCCCCTCTCCCTTAACTGCTGGTGGGTTGGCTATGTTATTGGTATCTATTTACCTCATCTGTGGTTTATTTTTCAGGTCATTTGATTTGGCAGAACTCTACAAAGATGTATAGAAAAGTAGCTAGCTACAGCTCACCTTGGCAAGCTTTTGCTTCAGTAAAAAAAAATGCGTTTGCTGCTTAGGTCTACCGAGTGGAATGCTTTCTTCAGAGATGTAGAATGAATTCTACTTCTGGCTGATGTCTCTGTTAGTCTATTATTGAAATTAGGCAGCTGCCCAAAAGCCTGCCAAGAGGCAAAACCTACTGCTTGCCATTAAAGCTTTTAACAAATGAGATTGGTAGGTAAACCCATGACCACCTGGGCCCCACTGCTACGAACACGGTGCAGTAGAATTCACATGGACATACATCAAAATCCGGAATGAGTTCAGTTTCCCCAGCATTATTCTGATGTTTTAGCAGTGACCTACTTGAAAATAGAGCCAGTAATGTAATTATCTTTGGGAAACAACTCACCTTCTGTTGCTTCATTATATTTTCCACATATACTTAGTCCATTTCAGAGATGCTGTGTTGGATGGCACACTCAGTTTCCCCTTAATTACTGTTGTGTGGTAATTGCCATGTAATTCACTGTTAGGGATGCAATGTGCATGTGTTCTTGTAGTGCAGTGATTTATGGAACGTAAGCACATTTTGAGTGTTACAGATGTTCTTCACACAGGATTTCTAATCCCTTTAATGACAGAGGTCTTTCACAGCTATTCAGTGTTTAATTTTCCTGCATTTAAGGTCTCCTATAATAACACTACTTCATCATCCAGTCAATATTCTGGAAATTACACTGGCTGGTTGTGGTGTGGCATCTAATGATCCTCATGCTTGCAAAACACAAAATCTGCTAGTGCAGAAATCAGGCTTACTAATAAACAGATATGCAAGTCGGTGTATTTTGGTATTGTGTGATTTGAAGTGCTTTTAATGTCTGTTGGTTAAGGAAAGGTCTGGTCAGTAATCTCATTGATGAAATGAAATGGATTCAATTAAGAGTTAGTGCCTCATCTATGCATGCAGGAGTAGTGACTGTGTAATCCTTTCCTTCTGTCTGCTTAGACGTTAGCTTTGCTAGGGCACTTCTGACAATTGAATTTACCCTAAAAGGACAAAGTACATCTGGAGATTAACTTTGTATGAATTACTTTCATAAATAGGTTGTGACCCCAGAGGGACAACAGAAAAGGTCTTCAATCTTTTACTGTAAAAGCCACACATGGATTTGTAGCACCAGAAACTTAAGTACAGAGACAATGTGATTAAAAGCTAGTGATGGGTGAATGTGCTGGGCAGTCTAGCATCCAGTTGCCTGCAGATGGAAATTTGGAAGAATGAATTGTGCATTCATAAGACTAACATTGGTTCAAGATTTAAAGGTGGTGTTTGTGGTAGGATTTTCTATCTCCAGGAAATTTACTCATAACTTGCTCTGTGAATCCCCTTGCTGTGAATATGTTTTATACATCTGCCCTATCTGCCCTGTTTTGGTGTGTTTCTGGTGACAGGATCATTTGTTTTCTTGTATATATTTTTCAGCATCTCTTCTTCTTTTTTTTTTTTTTTTTGTAGGATGCAACTTAGTGCAACTGTGGAAACAGTTGTCATCCTTACTTCAGCTTCTGCAGTTATATATGGTCATCTCCTTTTTGCCGATACGTTTAACGTGGTCCTGTATAGCAGTTTTGTGTGTGCGTCCCTGTACCTGGGGGAAGAAAACATGAGCAATCTGTCTGTGGCAATGGGACCAGCAAGGTTCTCCAGAGGACTGGGTATCAGGCAGTTCTAGTCAGTGAAAAGTAAAAGGAAAGGTATTACAAAACAAAAACCAGGGAAAAAAAGCATCTCTAGTTCATTGTGGTATTTGCCTTTCTTTTAAAGCTGTTTTTACAAGTGTTAGGCCAATGTATTGTGGTGACAACCAGAAAATGTAGTTTGTGTCTAACTGCCAGCTGCTGAAAGAGTGGTGCTTGCCCTTGCTGCCCTGGTGATTGCGAAGGAAAGGAAATTACAGTCCCAGAGAGATCCATGGCTGATGAAATCAGTTGGAAAAAGGAAAGGCACCCACTTTGCAAAACCTTTTGCAGCAAGTACTGTATGAAGGCTGATAGTAAGTTGCCTGGGAAAAGCTTTCTGAGTATTTTAGTACCTGGAATAATTTTCATCCTGGATATCTGTGATGGTTTGGGTGTCCTTCTTATTTGNCTAAGGAAGAATGGAGGTTCGGCCAAGAGGGTTAAAAAGCAAGGTGAAGCAGCCAAGCAAAGGGAGGGTGAGGTTAGAAAGCAAGATGGAGTCCAGCCAGCAGCCACAGCTTCTCCCCAGCAGGCAAAGCTCCCCAGCGAAGAGAAGAAGCAAGTGAAGTAATCTTTGTTTTGCCTTTCTTCTTTACACATCCCGGCAAGACTGTGAGGGAAGTAGACCTCACCACTGTTTTCATTTTACAGCCTATCATCTAGTTCTTCTCACCAAAACATGCTAGCTAGGCTCAAACTAGCACAATATCTAGGGCACATTTTGTGCAAATGGAAGTTGCACCAGGGGAAAAAAAAGTCTCTAATTTTGTGCCTGTGCTAAGGCATAAATGTTACTCTTGCCATATATTCCCAAATTTAGTAAAACTGAAGTTATTGGACAAAACTCAACTCCATCTGTTTTCAGTGGAACCAAACATGATAAAATTAAGTATGACTAAACCATGCAGGCAAACACATTTTTATCCTGAATTAAATTTGTATGTGGGCTTTGGTTCACCACTATACACAAAGAGTGAAACTGGCTGTGAAGAGGACAAAGAGCTCATCACAAACACAGGCAATTGCTTTGACAAGTTGCACAGGGAGGGCAGTGGCTTTGCTGAATCGTGGCCAGGCAGCTGCATCACTTGCTTTTCTGCAAGCATGCAACTACTATCATTCATTATAAGTCTTCATGTAGTCATAGCACTTTATTAATAGTTTTTTTTTGTATTCACAGTTGGGGCACCAACCAGCTAATGACATGCAAGTCCCATGCTCGTTGTCCTTGTGGCTGCACACAGCTGCTTGAAGCAGGATAGAATGGCAGCAAGGGATCCTTGCCAATATGGTCACGATTTTCCTGCCTCTCATCCTTGGCAGGCCACCTACTCAGTGTTTTTCATTTTCCCTGTGTCCTGATGCTGTCTGCTGTAATCAGTAACTTTACACTCTTTTTAATCATTGTTGTTGGTGGTTTTTTTGTTGGTTGTTGTTTGGTTTGTAGGTGTTTGGTTTTGTTGTTTGTTTTTTTTTTCTTGAGGCTTGTGTTTCCTGGTCTCTGGGATTCTGCCCCAGGATACACACAGACAGTTCATTGCCCTTGGCACGGAGCAGCTTCTGCACTTTGCTAAGCCAGCATCTCTTGTGCAAGTTTTGCAGAAGAGGTGAACCAAGCTTTGTAGGATACTAAGCTGCCAACATAGCGAAGTGCTTCCCCAAGACTGAAGGAAGTTGCTGCTTTTTTATGTCAGCCAAACTGTTTCCTCATGCAATCTGCTTCCCTTTGAGGACAGGAGCAGGTAATCCCTTACAGATGTAGGAGTGATGCCCCTGTCACTGATAAGCTGATGTATCAGCTACCTTTTGTGCTTTGTTCTGTATCCAATATCACTTCTCCTTTCTTAGACAGTCCAGAAATAAACCTCAGCCTGGCAGTAGCTTCTTGCTCATCTTACTCTTTAGGTCCTTTAAGGAGCCTTCTTCCCTGGGGAGAACATCTTTCCTCTGAGCTATTCATCAAGCAAAACATTTGCTTTCTCTATTTCTGGCTGGAATATAATAGTGGATTAACCTTGTGCCAGCCACCAGGTACCCACTAAGTTGCATTTTCCCTGTCCCTCCTCAGCAGGACAGGGAAGAAAATAAAATGAAGGATCTCATGGGCCTAGATAAGGATAGGAATATTACTCACCAATTAGTCATGGACAAAACAGACTTGGGGAACATTAATCTATTGCTAATTAGAAAGAGTAGCACAGTAAGAAACCATGTTCTCCTATTGCCTCCTTCAGAAGCTATGGAGAAACAGTTCCTCCCCCCCTTTTTGTGTGTGTTATCATTTTCCCCCTTGCTGACAGTCAGAAAACATGAAAGTCTCCCCTAAGACTTCAGTAAACCACTAATCTCCACATCCAATATTTTACTCTTTTTATACTACTGATGCTAAGCCAGTAGTATGAAGAGTGAAAAACACTGCTAAGAAGGCTCATTTATGCTCACCACTGTATATACTGGCCACATTTAATACATCTGTTTACCATAAGTGACTTTAAAACATCGTCTTTAGGGTGAGGAGCTTGCACTTTGAGCTTGCACAAACACCTTCCACCTGTAGTTCCGTGTACTTATCTGAGCAATGATTGTCTTTTATACAGTTATCTTGTATCTTTGTGGACTGGATGTTCTGCCAGTGGTAGGAGAGTTGTAGATTCTCTAACGACTCCTTTTTGTGCTGCAATTACGTAGGTTTGTGTAGGAGTGGCAGAAAATAGCAGCTATTTAACACGAGGCAATCCATTCAGCTACAGCCTCAAGAAGTCCTAGTGGTGGGCTCAAGTTGATTAAAAAAGAAGGTTTTCACACAAAGATGAAACTGGTAGGAAGAGGGAGTAGATAGCATTTTTCAATTGTCATTTGTCTGCTTCCTTCAGAAACTAAAGACTCCCTCACACAACATTTTTGTTGCAGTAAATGGTCAGTGTAAGAAGTAACGCCTTCACAGATGAGTGTAACTGGAGGGACTTGATTGCTCCAATCAGCTGTCCTAAAACAAAACTCCAACCTGTGGCACTCCTTGCAGTCTTACTATTTATAGTGTGATCTCAATCTTCTGTCATGGAATCAGAAGATGGGAAGAGCAAGAAAGAGACCAATGTTGGCTTATTATGATCCTTGCATCCAAGTGTTCATCGTGACTCAATTATCTTCCTCCAATGCAAGTATCAAACTTTCTCAATTCACTTACACAGGTTATTTCCATACATCATTTGCAGGCATTTGTTACTGTTGGTGTTGGAATCCTGAGCTAATTCATTTGTTTTTGTGTTTTTGTTTTTTTTTTTTTTTTACCTGTAGTTCTTTGAGTTGCCTGTTACAGTTTGTTTCTTGCAGTTTCTGCTGGTGTGCTAGTACACAGATGTAGGATTACCTGGTGAGATTATTTTTAGAAGTCTTCCATGTGGTAAGTGAGCAGTTCCAAGGTTGCCTGTCTGGCTTGATGATTTTCTTAGTATATTCAGTATCCTTTTGTGAAGGTGGTGGTCTAGACCTTAAATACACCATTGGAAACTGTGTAACTGCTTCACAGTGCACATTTATCATCAGGAAGAGAAACTAGATAGCTTGATTCTTATGGGTGTCCTAGACCAGTCCTCATCTGCTGTATTTGCACTGGAGATGGTGCTTCTACAAGTCCTCCCTCATTGCCCCCACAGTTGTTTTGCTGTGATCTGGAATAACTCCTCCATTACCATGTTTGCACACAATCTACCTGCAGAATAACGAACACATTTCAGAATTGGATCTCTGTCTCTCTGAGGGTCTTTTTATTTCCTGGTGTGCACTCACAATAGCTTTTGTCTAGATGCATCTGTGCAGCAAGGAGCCTGTGCTTCAAAGCCTGACTTTCATGGTACTTTGTGCTATGAAATTCTTCACTGCACAGTCATTTTTCCAGGAAGTGCAGAGAGGATTGATTTGGCCCAGACCTCCTGTGGCAGGAATATTTTTGCATCAACTAATGCTGTGGGAGATTCAGCTAAGGAGATCAGCTTGCCCTTGCTTCTACTGTAATTGCTACTTCTGTTTGATATAAAATGCAGAGAATAAATGTTGGCTTGAGTATCTGAAGAGGTCCCTTCATATTTGAGATAAAGGTGTCTTTATTGGCTGTGATCTCATCTCCTTTCTGGTCCCAAGCATTAATATTAAGTATGCTAAATAGGCCATATGCAACTGGATCAAACAGTTTTTACAGACCTTCAATGTGAATTGAAGCTGTACACCTTTGAAATAGTTAGCTAGGCTTCCTGTTGCTCCCCCTTGCTCCTCCAGTCATTTGCAATTTGTATGGTGCCCAGCTGATAAGTCAGCAAGTGTTATTCAGACATACTAAAAGAGAGTTGGAGTGTCTGTTTTGTCCCCAAACCATTTGTGTTCATGAGCTCAGAACAGAAGCTGCTGATTGAGTGAATTTGAAAACTGGGTCTTGTGACATTCACAGGGATTTGCTCCCTGGAGGTGAGTTGGTTTTGAAGCAGGATACATGTGGATTTGACACTAAAATACTGCAGTTTTGTTGGATGATTCCCTCTGACTTAAAAAACAATTGGTTGAAACCTTCTTGGGAAGCATTAAGAATCTGGTTTAACTGAGTAGGGCTTCTTTTCAGGCTGCCAGAAAACAGAATCACAGAAATATCCAGGTTGGAAAAAACCCTCAGGATCACCAAGTCCAACCTAGAACCTTACTCTACAAGACTGACCTTAAACCATATCCCTAAGCACCGCATCCAAATGGCCATTAAACGCATCCAAGGTTGGTAACTCAAGCACCTACCCGGGCAGCTCATTCAATGCCTGAGCACTCAGTGAAAAAAGTCTGTCCTAATGTCCAGGTTAAACCTACCCAGTCTCAGCTTGAGGCCATTCCCTCTTGTTCTACCTCCAGTTACCTGTGAGAAGAGACCAGCAGCAGCCTCTCCACAACATCCTTTCAGGTCACTGTAGATGGTGATGAGGTCTCACCTCAGCCTCCTCTTTTTTGAGCTAATCATACTCAGCTCCCTCAGTTGGTCCTCACAAGATTTATTCTCCAGGCCCTTCACCAGCTTTGTTGCCTCCTCTGGACCCACTCCAGCACCTCCACATCTCTCTTATATTGCAGTGCCCAAATCTTTAACTCATTGATGACATACCCATGGGAAAAAGTAATCTGAAGGAGTTCAAAATGCAAAGTCAAGACATCTCAGTTTCTTTTGAAAAACTGTTGCTATTTCCCCTGGAATGAGTAAGATGAACTTAAAATACATATTTTAATGAAAAAAAAATTATCTTTAAGCTACATATCTAGTGAAGAGATTCATAACACCACCACAATCCACTCAGAATTGATGAGCTGACGTAGAGGACTTGTCAGCACAAGTGGCTTTAATTTTGTTTAAAAAAAGAGTAGATGTGGTGCTTGAGGCTATGGTCTAGTGATTAAGGATGCTGAGATGAAGATTGGGCTGGATGATCCTGGTGGTCCTTTCCAACCATAGCGATTTATAGTGATTAGATGTTATGCTGAGGGATTTCGTTCCGTCAGTGACTTGTCAGTGTGAAAGTAATGATTGGACTTGATGATCTTGAAGGTATTTTCCAATCTAAGAAATGTTGTGATTCTGTAATTGCCTTATGCTTCATGCTGTTATGGTACTTATCAGTTGGACTAGAGGTTTGAAGCAACCTTCAGAAGCAGGATCAGGTATGGGTTCAGCAGGCTCCGAATGAGCCTGTAAGCCATTAGTGGTATAGGGTCGTATGAGCAGTACAAACCCAACAAGAGAAGATGCTCCATTGCACTACACCCCAAAGGATTGTTAACTAGATTTTAAAGTTAGTTTTAAATACCAACAGAGCTTAGCTGACAGCCATATCAATGAATTGGCTCAAACAAGCTGTTTGTGTAACTGGATATGAGCATTTTATTTAAACACAAGTTGCAAATATTGACCAAACCTCTTGCATTCTGCTGAGCAGGCTATTAGAATTCTATTAATTTTAAATGGGTTTTAAATCTGGATCATTAAATCAACAGGAAGGGCTGAGGCTTTCATTGCTCAACAACATAAACAGTGTTAAACTGTATCAGCTTCCCTGCTGGGATGTAAATATTTTACTACTTTGGGCTTTTTTTCCCTTCTTCCTCTGTTAAGCCTATGTATGTGGTTCACTTAACCTTGTGGTCACAAGTTTGTGAACTCTTATTATCTCTTGTGAGAACATGGCCTTTGGGGATTTTGCTTATGTTTTCTTGTAACAGCAAACCTAACTTAGTGAACACTGAAATAAACTGTTGCAGAAGTGCTGTGTGTTGGAGGAGGAAGCCAGTTGGGCTGAGGTCTGGATATTCTTATCTCACAGCAGAGACATTGAGCTTGAGGTGAGAATGCTTATTGTCAAGCAAGGGAAGTGGGCAGGGGAGCTCACACCCCAGCTCTGTCTAGCTCTCAGCTTGCAGCGTTGGTAGTGGTGATCGAGAATTCAAATATGCATCTGATACTTGATCAGATCCGGTTTCAATGATGTCTGGGACAAGTTAGACAAAGGTACCTCCAAGGCCTTGTGTATCTGAGATTCCTTACTGTCAAATTTTGTCCCTGTGCTAAACATAAAGACTGAGTCTATTAAGAGCCAACTGGCTTAGGAGGATTTTGACAAGGCTGGCACAGCTCAGATGTAGAGTTCAGTACTAAAAAATATTTTAGGCTCCCTGTCAAATGTGTTCTGAGTAGGGCTCAGTGCTACATCACTTAACCTCTGTCCCTAGGCAAGCATAAATCCTCTTCTTTATCTTTTTATGGGCCTGAATTATTATAAGTAGTGGTAACCAAGCTGAGTTTTTTTTCTTTTACATGCACTAATGGTTAATAAAGGAGGTGAGGGAAGTGAGCTAGGAGTAGTGCTACATCCAAGATAGAGGGAAGAAGATACTTTTAATCTGTTTTGAGACAAGAAAGACAGATGCTATTTTGGTTCTTACAGTTTCAGGACCCAGCAGAAAAAAATTCCAAACCCAAACAAGCAAAACCAAAACCTGACACCACAGTTGCATACTTTCTTTCACTGGTACAAGTTGGACACAATCCTTCAGCCTGAAGGGAGGGGGAGTAGTCAGTTGACTCTAATATGTTGCTGTAGAAGAAAAAAGGAAAACAAATAACAAAAGAAAAAGCTCCATTCAGCAGTGCCCAGCCACCCTGTGCTTAGCACTGCTCATACCCAAGGGGCAGGCAGTACTTAGCTGGATGCATTGTAGCCGCTGTCAGTTAAGTCAGTTCCTAGGACTTAAGGTGGATTTTTTTAATGTAAATGTGAATGAACTGTCGACATGAGGGTCTGTCTAGGAGAAGAGACTGAGTTTAACTGCTCCCTTCAGTCAGAGCACATGGATGTGACTATACCAAACTTTGTAGTCTGCTTTGGCATATGCTAGATGATCTCCAAAGATCCTTTGGAAACACCACCCTCCTCCACCTCATTCTGTAATTTCATGACCAGCATCTAGTAATGTGCATCACTTGAGCTGTAGTTTGTTGTACACTGTCTGAAGAACTCTGGACTGTTTATAAGGGAACTCCTGTCCACCAGTGCTCTCTGAGTACCTTTCTTGGAGTGTGTATCTTAAGCAGCTGGAAATCATGCAGTAATGAAGAATGGTTATCTCAGCCTTGGGGATCTGTGTAAAGGGAGACTTCACTAGATAAGCTGAGCTGTTTGACCAGAGTGGTATGCATTTGGTGAAATAACTGCCAGTCTACTGAATGTGTTCTCCAAAAGGCTATGAATATGACAAAGGATTATAAAGAGATCAAAGTGAATTCTCTTACAGGTGTATTGTGACTTTCTCTTGGTGTTCCTGGGATTTGCAAAGAAAACCGTAGTTGGATTTCCAAGGAAGACCAAGCAGACAGGAAGAAAAGGAAGCCTATCTGGAAGGATCTGCTCTAGTGTTATATTGCAAGGGGATGGCGGAGGCAGTCCAGGTGATGAAACAAGGGTTAATTCTCCTTCAGGACTAAATAACCTTGACACTCAGAATTTGGGATCTTTCTGTGTGAGCATTATTGGTTTGGGCCCGAAACACTTAGACTGATCTGAGTGGAGAAGAAAGCACAAGATCTTTCTGAGGAGGCTTCTGGCAGTGCTTTATTGGCAGGTTCTTAACTCAAGTAGTAGACATGGGTGATGATGACTTGTTCCTGCCCAAGGCAGACATGAGACAGAGTTTACTGAAAGCACTGAAAAAACTAACTGAAATATCTGGGACCTGGTGAAACAAAACAAAGATTATGGCAACTGTATGAAGCAAACAAGGTAAGAACAAGCACAAACTGGTCGTCTTGAAGAATCTGGCCTGCCTTGGTGGCTGCTTGCCACTTGGGTGTGATGGTATGTGAGCAAACAGCTGTTCTGGCTCTGCTGGGCTCTGTTACTGCCTCAGAGCTGAGAGAAATGCTCTGAAGATGTGACCTGCTGACAGAGATGGCAATGTGAAACAGCTTTAAGCTTAAAAGCCTTTCATTCTAGACTGAAAAAACATCTTCTGCTGGGAATGTCCTCTGCCTTTTAATTTCTATGGGGTAAATATTGTAGGAAGCTTCATGATCATAGTGCAGTGCAAATACTCTTCTAGGTTGAGTCTAAGCTATGAAGCATGTGAAGAGGAGTGTTGGAAGATAGTGAACTGGGGGTAGAAATCGGTGAGGTTTACAAGTATCGGGCTTGAGCTATCCATGTTCCTCTTAATACCCATTAAAAGAGAAAGTAGAGACTAATGTACAAAAGAAGCATGTGCAGCAGATGGAGAGAGGTGATTCTGCTCTCATGAGACCTCACCTGAAGTGCTGTGTCCAGCCATGGGATGAGGGATGTCTCCCACAACAGGGACAGAAATCAGTGAGTGGATTACACAGTCACACAGAATCACAAGATGGTAGGACTTGGAAGTGACTTATTCTGGTCATCTAGGCCAACTTTCTTCCTAAAGCAGATTCTGATGCACCTGGACAGGCCTGGGCTAGGGTGTGCTGTGTCTTGCCCTGCGGAGGAAGCTGCCTGGAAGGATGGTAGAACAGTACTTATTTAAAACTCCCAGTTTTACACATGCACAGCCATTGCCAAATCTGGGCTTAAAAGCATCACTTTTGCAAGCTGCATTTATTTTTTTTGGTTGTGATAAAACCAGAGGTCTCAACTCTTGATATTTTCAACTAGACACAAGATAATAACGTTCTTGAGATGGAGCTGTGTTGTGTTATTCATGTATGTATTGATTTATTAGTAGAGCATCACAGGAAGTTCTCACTCAAGCCTGTCTGTAGTATGTTCCTGTGTTCTATGAAAGTAGATTTGCTTCTTCCACTCTTAAGTATGGTGAGTCTGCTGGCAACAGCATTGTCATCTGGTTTGTAGTCCAGCCTTGTTAAACCAAGGTGCTAATACTCTTGGATTCATCTGTTTAACTAGAGGAAAGGCTTGAAACAGCAGGCTTCACAGCTCCGTGCTGGATTTGTTTGTAAATGTAGACACTTAACGGTGAAAAAAGGTATGTCATCACTCCACAGCCTGAAGCAGGGTAGCTAAACCTGTGCCCTTAGCACTTTGAAGCCATAATTATGAGTTCAGGCATGCTTGGCTGAAGAAGCTTATTAGCTTGACAGGAGAGGAGGATTGTTTTCCCTGTGATTTCCTAATTACTTAGCTGAACATTTGGTGTCATGCATGCTGAGTGACTGAATGCAGTAGATAAAGATATAATTTCACTTTGGGCAACCATTGTAATTGCTTGGCCAGTAACGTACCTGATCTTGTCACATTTTGCTGCAGGGAGGCGTCCCTGTCTTGGAGATCCTGATGTCTTTTCTGCAGCGTGGGAAGGAAATGAAAAGCAAAATGGCAAGAGTGCCTGCTTCACATGTTCCTGGGCTGCGCTTCCTGCCGCAGTATCCCAGCACCATCCCAGCAGCCCTACGAGGAGAGGCTGAGGGAGCTGGGATTGTTTAGCTCAGAGAAGAGGAGGCTCAGGGGAGACCTTATTTCTGTCTACAACTACCTTGAGGGGTGGTTGTAGCCAGGGGGAGGTTGCTCTCTTCTCTCAGGCAGCCAGCACCAGAACAAGAGGACACAGCCTCAAGCTACGCCAGGGGAAATTTAGGCTTGAGGTGAGGAAAAAGTTCTTCACTGAGAGAGTCATTGGACACTGGAATGGGCTGCCCAGGGAGGTGGTGGAGTCGCCATCCCTGGAGCTGTTCAAGGCAGGATTGGACGTGGCACTTGGTGCCATGGTCTAGCCTTGAGCTCTGTGGTAACGGCTTGGACTTGATGATCTATGAGGTCTCTTCCAACCTTGGTAATACTGTGTGTGACCTCAGTAACATCTGTCACGCGCTGTTTGTCCTTTCATCCTCCTCCCAGGGGTGAGTGCTGTGTGGTGGCCTTGCTTCAGAGGTGCATGCCTTTGGATGTCTGCTCAAGACAGGCAGCTGTCAGGGGGGAGTGTTCCTCCACAGACAAAGCTGCTCTCAGAACTGCAGTGAAAATCTTGAATGGCAATGCTGTTTGCTGGAGGGAGGATAGTTTTGTGGCTGCTTGGAATAGAATTTTGCTTGTGTTTGGTCTGTGGTACAGAGAAGAACTCAGCCTGATGGGAAAGGAGGGCTGTAGAGTTGGGCTTATAATTAAGGAACTATAATAATATCTTGGAGTGGATAAAGAAATCACATTGTAGCAGGCTCCATGTCACTCAAGTGGCCTTCTTTTGTTGCCTGCTGTCAGACGTACTTTGATAACCTTTGCACTGAATCTGCTGAAGCCATCCCTGGCACATCCCCTCTTGCTTGACAACCGTTAGGTTAGAGAGATGGGAAGACATTAAGGCAAATCTCTGCTAGACTGGCAGGTTGCAGGACAGCTGACCCTAGCCAGGAGCACTGCCTTGGGGATTTAATTGACTTGTTGTGCCAGAGTGACTGTTAAGCGACATCGATCACTGTGAGCTAGAGTTCAGCAGTTCATCCTGAAAGATCATCCCAGGAAGCTGTGCTAATGCAGTCTCACTCTGCTCTTTTCGAGAGCTAAAGCACTTCCTTGGAAGCTTCTTAAGAAGTAGGCCTGAGCTTTTGGCCCCATCAGCCTATGAATGATATGTGCGGAGCTGATTGCAGCAGGAACCAGTGTTTCTGAGATGGAAATGGTGCTTTAGCCTGACTGCATTTGGCAAACAGAGGAGCTTAGCTCAGGGATGGTCTGAGGCAATTCCTCTATACTAAACTGCAACGTAAACTAACTGAAGCATGGTGAGGTTGAAAAACTTGGCAAAGCAGTGGGAGTGAGGTATGAGTCAGGAGGCAAGGGGGAGCCCAGTGAGGCAGCACCCTTACTCTGAGCTGCAGTCACAGAATCAATTTGGTTAGAAAAGACCTTTAAGGTCTTTGAGAACAACTATTAACCCAGCACTGAACTCACCACTAAACCATGTCCCTAAGCGCATCTATGCTTCTAAACAGTCCCAGGGATGGTGACTCCATCTCCCTGGGCAGTCTGTGCCAGAGCTTGACAATCCTTTCAATGAAGAATTTTTCCCTAAATCTTCTCTGGCACAACTTGCCATTTTCTCTTATTCTGTTGCTTATTACTTGAGAGAAGAGGCTGATCCCCCATCTCACTACAACCTCCTTTGAGGTAGCTGTAAAGAGCAATAAGGTCTCCCCTGAGCCTCCTTTTAACAACCTCCTTTAAGCGACCCTGGTTTCTTCAGCTGCTTCTTATAAGATTTATGTCCTTGCCAGCTTCATTGCTTTTCTCTGGATGTGCTCCAGCACCTCTGTTACTCTTGTAGGGAGAGGTGAGTGGTCCTGCAGCCTCTGAATATGGCAGAGTACTACCTAAAATATTGGCAGCCTTAGGCAAGGTAAGGAGGTGAAATAGGTCAAGCTCTGAGCAGTAGAAGATGGGATCAGAGACCAGACTGGAGACAGACTATGCAGATCCAAGAGGCTCATTCAGGAGATATGTTGGAGACAAGCACACACCTTTGTTATAACTCAGACCAGTACTATGTGCCCTGATCTGAAAGGAGATCCTGGTCTGTGGATGTAGGTTCAAAGTGGGGCAGTTCAGAGCAATCAAGAACTGATACTGGGGTAAACGATCATCCTTTTGAGGTTTAATAGACCTCTACCAAGAGAGGAAGATGACTGTTGCTGGTACTTACTGCTTAGTTATTTCTTTAGGAACAGACCAATATCCAAAGTTGCTGTATAACACCGCTGACTTGCAGGCAAATCCTTACTGCGACTGAAGTGTTCTTGAAAAATCAGTACTAGAGATTTTCTTGTTTGTTTATATGCTTTCTTTCCCTTTCTGGCCTGCAGTTTTTTCAGGGTCTGAGGTACCAATATTAATTTTGAAAGATCAGGGATGAAATGTAAAAGCAAAGGCCAGACTAGCCTGTCTTTGTTACTATTATTTGGAAGTGTAAAGGATACAAAAGGAAGGTAATTATACCTGTCCTGATGTCCCGGGTCTGGGTGGGATGGAGTTAATTTTCTTCACAGCAGCCTGTTTGGGGCTGTGTTTTGGATTTGTGACTAATGCAGCGTTGATAAGGCAGCAATGTTTTGGCTGTTGCTGACCCCTGCTTGCACAATGTTGAAGATTTCTTTTTCTTGCCCTGAACCTGCCAGCGACTAGGCTGGGGGCGAGTGGGAAACTGGGAGGGGACACAGACAGGACATCTGACCTGAACCAAAGGGATATTCCATGTTGTATGATATTGTCAGCAATAAAAGCTAAATCAAAGCAGGAGGAAAGAGAGATGTCTGTGGTTGTGACATTTGCCTTATTAAGCAAATTACATGTGGTGATGCCTTGCTTCCTGGGAAGAGGCTAAACATCTGCCTGTTGACAGGGAATAGTGAATAAATTCCTGATGTTGCTTTCCTTGAGCATGTGGTGTTTACTCCACCTGTTGAGGTGTCTGTATCCCCACCCACAAGTCGTCACAGACTAGTTGAGGTAGGAAGGGACCTCCTGAGGTCATCTTGTCCAGTCCATCTGGGGTTTCTCTGTAGTGAGCTCTGCATTTCCTTTTCAGGACAGGAGCTGCTTGTCAGGCCACCATTCAAGGCCACAAGAGCTCAGCTTTTCCAAGACAGCTGTGCTAATGAGACAACTGGTGCCAGGTTTCTTTTGCTTCTTGGAAGATCTGTTTCCTTGGTAAAAGAAATGAAGCTGGAAGCATGTGAGCAGTTGCTTTGTACAACTTTTAGAGAAAAAACTCACTTTCATGGTATCAGTGTGGAGCCTTGCATCTGAGAATCTGTATAGTTCTGTATTGCTTGATTCACAGGAGAGAAAGATAAAGCCAGAACTACCTGCTGGACATCCCTTCAGCTGTTCTTAGTTATGCTAATAAACATCTACCAGAGTCTGACCTTGGATGCAAGCTAAATTCTTCTGTGCAAATGTTTGCTGTAAACAATGTACTTTTTATCAGGGAAGTTAAAAAGAGACATGCTTGGTACTGAAGGGAATGAACACTTGCCAAAAGATAAATGCACAGCAGGAGCTGCTTTCCATTCCTTGACTAAGAGAATCTCCCTGCTGCATCAAACATCAGATCTGTTAGCTAGTATATGTGGATTATTCAAGGAGATGTAGTGTCTGTGTGTGTGGTTCTGAATTTATAGGACTGTCAGCAAGATGCTTCTAGCATTTTTAAAAGCTTGGTTTGGTATGCTGTCCACAGCCACCTAGAGCATCCTGCAGAATTCAAAATCTGTGCAGCTGCACTAGTGGAGCCCTAAGGACTCTAGGTGAAAATGTTTTTCATAACAGGAAAAAAAAAAGGGTAGGAAGGGAGATAGAGGTGAACAAAAGAAAAATGTGAAGAAAAAGACAGGATTCTCTTAAAAGGGAATGGCTCATTAAAGAGATTCGAGTAGGAAGGAGAGCATGAAGAAAAGAATTCTTCATGGGAGGATTTATATGAGAAGCTGAGCACTTGAGGGAGAAGACTAGCATAGTGACCTGAGAGAGAAGAGTATCTCTGGGACTAGGAGATTGAGTCCATTCACTTTTTGTTTTATTTGGGGAAGCAGGAATTGTTAGTGGCTGGACCAACATTAGACACTGGACAGAGTCAGGGAGACCTTTGTGGGACAGCAAATGGGACATCTATGGCAGGTTGAAAGAGGTGATTCTGCTGCTCTGTTCTGGTGAGACTGTATCTGGAGTACTGCTCTGGGGCCCCCAGCACAAGAGAGACATGTACTTGATGGTGCAGGTCAAGAGGAAGCCACAGAGCACCTCTCCTATGAAGACAGGCTAAAAGAATTGAGGCAGTTCAGCATAAAGAAGAGAGACAGCTTCAGAGAGACCTTATAGCTACGTTTTAGTATCTGAAAGGGACCTACAGGAAGGTTGGGGAAGAATTGTTCAGAAGGGCTTGGACTAGTGGCTTTAAACTGCAGCAGGGTAGATTTAGGTTGGCCAAAAGGAGGAAGTTGTTTACAATGAGAGGAGTAAAATAATGGAACAAGTTCCTAAGGCATCTGTTTGAAGGCCTGTTCATGGAGACATTCAAGATCAGACATGATGTAGCCCTGTGCAGCCTGACCCTTTGAGGGTTCATTCCAACCCAATTCATTCTGTGAATCTGCCATCCGTGGGATGTTTGTCTGTAGTTTCCTAGTTCACTTTCTTATTAGTGTTACCTCTGTGTCTCAGCCTCAAAACTAAAGGTTAGATGACACTCATGATTTATTATAATAGGAGAGTGGACTTCTCTTCCACTCCAAAGAAATCCCCTGATATAAGCCATTTTCATCAAAAATACAGTGGGTGTATATATATACTTTCATGTCCTTGTTTTTCCAGGCTTGGTACCAGTTGATTCTTACTCCATAGGCTATTTTGGAGGGGAAGAAGGTGGAGGGGTGTTGTTAGAACTTTATAGGTTTAACCAGCTAGTTGGCCTTGATATTGCAGTGGAAATGGGTAAGGCACGAAGTGTAATCTGAGTTGAGACTACTGAAGGTACTTCACAGCTGAAAAGTGAAGCAGTTAGCTAATCGTTCCAGGTCTTTGATCAAAGCAGATGCTGAAGATTGGTAGCACCAGCAGCCTGTGTGGTATTCTGCTTCTTGCTTGATAATGTCTGGTTACATTTTTTTCACTTGCATGGAATAGCAGCCCAGCAAATTAGAAACACTCAGAAAGCATTATGCTGCTCTTAATTATGTAGGAGCACAGACACTATTCACAACAGTAATAGGAAAACTACCAAAGCAAATGCAGCAGACTTAAATGCCAAATTAAGGTCTCGGCTCTTGAATGTAACTAAATTTGCAAGCTGATATTGTACATTGCAAGCATGAGGATTCATGCTTCCCTGAATAGTCCTCTGACTTTATCTACTGCATGGAAAGTATATTTGCAAGTGAGTTCATACATGAACCAGAAGCTGGAGGAATAATTAGACTTTGTATTGAGGTTTAGAAGCATAGAATCAACCAGGTTGGAAGAGACCTCCAAGATCATCCAGTCCAACCTATCACCCAGCTCTAGCCAATCAACTAGACCATGGCACTAAGTGCCTCATCCAGGCTTGTCTTGAACACCTTCAGATACAGCGACTCCACCACCTTCCCAGGCAGCCCATTCCAATGCCAATCACTCTATGAAGAACTTCCTCCTAACATCCAGCCTATACTTCCCCTGGCACAACTTGAGACTGTGTCCCCTTGTCCTGTTGGGAGAAGCGACCAACCTCCCTTTGGGTAGTTGTAGACAGCAATGAGGTCACCCCTGAGCCTCCTCTTCTCCAGGCTAAACTACCTCAGCTCCCTCAGCCTCTCCTCTCAGGGCTTGTGTTCCAAGCCTCTCACCAGATTCATCACCCTTCTCTGGACATGTTCCAACACCTCAACATCTCTCTTGAATTAAGGAGCCCAGAACTGGACACAGTA
>WAAF01007312.1:277746-297514 GCA_013400475.1 Tricholaema leucomelas | reverse complement strand
CTCATCTGCCAGCTCTCTTAGCACCCTAGGATGGATCCCATCTGGTCCCATTGACTTGTGAGGATCCAAGTGTCTCAGCAGGTCTCTTACTTCTTCCTCATGGATTAGAGGGGGACTATACTGGACCCTGACTCCATCTGCCAGTTCAGGAGTCCAGTTGTCCTGCAGACAACCTGCTGCACTATTAAAGATTGAGGCAAAGAAGGTGTTAAGCACCTCTGCCTTTTCCTCATCCTTTGTCATCAGCCTGTTCTTGGTAAGCTCTCCAGGCAAATTCAGGATGCAAATGAGGCAGCAGCAGCACCCCGTGCTACCTTCTTATCCCTTTTATCAATATCCAGCCTGAGACTAATGGGGCATTGGACATGGATTAGCCAATCCCAGAGGCACTTTGCCAAGATTCACCATATTATGTGAAGCCAGGGCTTTTGCCGTCCCCTCCCATGGTTGCCTCCTCCCCAGCACAGAAGTAGGGGGAGCAGGGGCACATGTCTGGGCAAGCCAACATGGATAAGCCCATGTTTGCCCTATCAGGCCTGCCCCCACAACAAGAGCTAGCAACATCCTTGAACTCTTCCTGAGATACCTCCCGTTTTTCCCAAAGGTGATACACTCTCTTTTTTTCCTTTAACTCCTTCAGAAGCTCCTTGCCCATCCAGTCTGGCTGTCTCCTTTGTCAGCTCATCTTCTGGCACAATGGCACAGCCTGCTCCTGCACCTTCAAAAGTTCTCTCTTGAAGTAGGTCCAGCCTTCCTGGACCCCTTTGTTTTTAAGGGCTGTTTCCCAAGGAACTTTCTGAGTTAGTTTCTGAAATAAGATGAAGTCTGCTCTTCAGAAGTCCAGTGTAGAGCTTTTGTTGATGCCCCTCCTGGTTTCACCATATATTGGAAACTCTATCGTTTCATGGTCACTCCAACCACCACATCTCCCACCAGCCCCTATCTATTTGTGAACAGCAAGTCAAGTAGGGCTGCACTCCTGGTAGGCTCATGTAACAGCTAAGATAAGAACTTGTCCTCCATACATTCTAGGAACCTTCTAGACATAGCGTAGTGGCACACTTCTGGATTTCTATTCTCACTGAATTGCTTCTGCTGCACCAGTCCTGCACAGAAGTGAATACACATGTTGCTGTCACAGTGTGACCCTGGCTTTGAAAATTACACATCTTGTGGCTTTAAATTAGTCCAGGCTTCTGGATTTGATCTCTGTCACCCTCTTCATGCAACTTATCAATGTTCAGGACAGGCATGCCAACAGACTGCTCCTGAATTTTGGCAGTGTGAGACTCAAGAGTTAATGAGAAAGCATCACTACTCAATACCTTTCTGTAAGCCATTTGGACCACATAATTTCTGATTTGTGTATGTTTGTTCATCCTGTTACACTTTAATTACTAATTACTACATGTAACTTAAAGCCTAGCAGGTGTTGGAGCTCTTAGTTCTAGAATGAGGTCTCAGTGTGTGCTTCCTATTTTCTCTTGGGGATTATTTGAGTTGTGGTAATAAGGTAGCCAGTTCCACAATTCTAACTGTAGTCACATGGCTCTTGTCAACGTTCTAATTTTTGGATGAGGCTCCACTTTAATTCTGTAGCTGACATCCATAGCAGAGAGTACTACCTGGACATACTCCTGAGGTAAACTTATTTTCATTGCAAATAGTGCCTGACAGGCACTTTGAATGAAGGCTTCAGAGTGGAATGCACTTTCTGCATTATATATTTGCAATGAGATGTGTGTATGTATGAATGAAATAGGGTTTTAACTGCTAAAAGTTCTCATGGCAAACTAGTGGGAAAACATGTCAGAACTGAGGTGTAGATGTCTGTAGCATGCACTTGAGTACAGCTGTCACAAGGCTTTTTGAATGGCAAAACATGAAGGAACTTGTTCTGGTTTGAAGGCATTAACTCTGATAATACTGAACATCCAGACTGCTTTTCTGCAGGTACCAGGGCACATGCATCATTGGAGACTCCTGTGGGCTTTGGAAGCAGTGGCTCTAGTCTAGGTAAATGGAAGCTGGTATGAGGCAGCAGTTCAAATGCCAAAAAATGAGATTTGTCTTGAACACAAGAGAAAAAGCAGACCTAGCCTGTTCATGTTTATGTCAGAATATACAGGCCTGTATTTCTGGGTTATCTATGGAAAAAAAAGAGCAAAGCTCTGGAAAGAATGCAATACAATGGGCTAGCAACAGCTAATTTTACAACCTCTCTTGTCTTTTTAATTCCAGGAGTTGTTTGCGTGTTTGTCTTGGGCTACTGTCAGGGAACCTGCATGTAGCTTCATATAATTGAGGTGAAACTTGTTGCTAGCTTTAGTCTTGCATGTTAGTTATTAACTCAGCTGACTGGGGCTCCTGAAGGATATTTCTCACTGCCAGTCCCAGTTCAGTGTGAAGGGTTTTATGCAACTCTTTAGGAAGACCACATGGTGTTGGGAAATATGGATCTCCTCTGTCCCTGTAAGTGTCTGAACTGCCAATATCTAGGAGATGAAGCAAGTTGTGAAAGTGAACTGCTTTCCATACCTGACCCACTGGGCAGGCTTCCTGAAATAGGCTCTGAGTTGAAAGGGGTGTACTTCCAGCAGTTGCTGTAAGCTTCATGTTTTCCTCATTGGACAGCAGGTTTAAGAGGGGGCTGAAGTGGCTATAAGGTTTTTGTGGCTGCTGAGGGGGATTCAGTGGGTTATCTCTCCTCACAAAGTATGTAATGGCAAGTTAGAAACTGGAGCTTTCTGAACTCATGTCCCCTGCTGTTTATGTGGGGCTACTTTGGCAAAGCTGTGGATTTCCTCATTTTAGTGCAAACAAATTGCTCTGCGTTTAGCTTGTTTCCTTCTCAGAGCTTCCAGGGGCAGCTGAGCACAGGGCTCTGAAATATGGAATGCCTCTGTTCTAGACATGACATAGCATGGCAGGGCCAGTGGTTGCCTGAGACAGCACACAGAAGCTCTCAGCTAGAGGGGCTCACTGTAATTGGTTTCGTATGAAAGTCTTATTTTCCCCCAGTGGCTCTTCATCTGGAGGGAAAGGACTGTGTTGCTGCTGCCATAACATCTATGCAGCATCATACTTGTCAGCTGTCAGCTCTGCTGTTGCTTCATATATTTAAACTCATATTTTGGCTTCTTAAGAGCAGTTAAGAGTGGTGTAGTGTTGCTTAATGTATATTTGCTGCAGGTGACTTTACATTGCTTGGTCATCTGTGGTTAAGGAAGTGATTTCCGTGTTTACCACAGTCGAAAGCTGTGAGCATTTCTGCTGGCAACCTGGATTAAAGCTGTGAGTGCAGCCAGCAATGCCACCTAGCCACAGGTTCTTGTTCAAGTCTAGTATGGGGAATCATGCAAGAGCCAGACTTCAGTGCAAATTTATGCTGGTCCCAGATGAGCTGATTCTCACTTTTGTGCAGGGCAGAGAATCCTGGATAGATCAGTCACATACGTGCTGTATCATACAATTCCTTACTGTAGGAGTTTTCTACTTTGACCATTTTCTTCTGTAACTTCTGAGCTTGCAAAACACTTATTCTGATGGCCTTAGATAACCTGCTCAAAATGTGCTACCTCTGTGTAGATAATTGTATGTTGATCTTTATAAAAGTGATATGAGAGACATACGTCTTGGATGAGAGGGAATGCTCCTCTTTCTATTTTAGTTAAACTTACCACATCTTTTCCTTAGCTTCCAGCCCTTTTTTTCCCTCCTTCCTTTTAGAAAGTATTTTCCATAACTAGGAAGATACTGAGATTCTAGGACTGAATGTGCCACAGGACAAGAATAACTATCATTAATATTGCAAATGCCTCTTTTGCCAGAGGGTGGCAGCGTGAGAGAATTCGTGTTTACTCTTCTGGGAAGAGGAATGCTCTTTGTGTCCGCTGGGGAAAGAAAAAATGCCAGCTGCTGCACTGGTGACTTAGCACATGCACCCAAATAGCTCCACCTTCAGACAAATCAGGTGGTGAACGAGTCAGAAAAATAAGGTTCGGGGTTGGTGGGTTACAATGAATTGAGTGTAAGGTCTGCTAAACCTTCTCTGACACGGTGCTACCTTTGGAAGGAAAAGAAGCCATTGAAGAAACTAGTTGTTAAAATACAAACTGTGTGCATGTGGGAGGAGAGCTAAATGTATATATAACCACCAAGATTTTGCAACTCAAACACGTACTTTAATGCTATTTAAAAGAGTTCAACCAGCAAATCTGTGGTCCTTTCATTGTACTAACTCATGGGGAAGCAGTAAGGCAAAGTATGTATTTTTCCTACTTAAATGTGTTCCATTACATTGTGTTGGTGCAACCTTGTATTAATCAAAATATTCATTGCCTGCTTTTCCATTCTGCTTGTAGAGGTGGCATATATCTAGGCAGGAGACTGAAATATGCATTCAGTCTCCTCTTATTACAAGCACAGTAGTTTTATTCTGTTGGTAAAGCATTAATCTAGTATTTACATATGCTGCTATGTGCAGTGCAAACAAAGGCAGCCAGTGTTCATATAGCAAACAGAGAACTGTGCTGCAGCATGGCATCAGAGCTCCAGCTGTTAGCCAGTCCCTTGTTACTTGCTCTTACGTAAGCACGGGAGGCATATATAGATCAACAGCCTGCTGGGGGTCAGGGTTTGTGTTTGGCTGCCACAGAGGAATTAGCTTTCTAATTACAGAATGGTATGGGAAGAGAACTCTGAAGATCATCTAGGCCAGCGTGCCTGCTAAAGCACTTTCACCTAGAGCAGGTCGCACAGGTTTGTATCCAGGTGGGTTTTGAAAAGTCTCCAGACAAGGAGATTCCACAACCTCTCTGGCAGGCTTGTTCCAGTGCTCTGTCACTCTAAGTAAAGATTTCCATCAAGTTCAGCTGGAACTTTGTGTTCAGGTTTGTGCCTGTTGTCCCTTGTCCTGTTGTTGAAAAGTCCGGCTCTATCCTCTTGATCCCCACGCTTTAGGTATTTGTAAGCATGAAATAGATGCCCTCTGTGTCTACTTCTCAAGCTAAAGAGCTCCAAGTCTCTCAGACTTTACTCCTCAGAGATGCTCCAGGAAATTCCAAGTGACCTTGTCTGTCCTGCTGTGCCTTTCTTCTGCGAGTTGTGCTTGTTCCATGGGAGTTTACTTTTTCTTCAGTGGCCAGTGTCTGCAGGGCACTCCATTCATTCTGCCTTCAGGCCCTGTGTTCTTGAATTCCAGAATCCAGCTCCTGAACATGGTTTCCATCTGAATCCAGTTTGGGACTTATGCCATAGCATCAGTGATGATGGGGACTAATTGCCATCAGAGAGGTTGGGTTTGATTTTGGTTTTTCTTTGTTTATTTTCACATATGTGTATATATTTTATTGTATTATTTTAATTAGTTTTCATTTTCTTTTCCAATCCTTAATTCTCCCTCCCTTATTGCCATTATTTTTCCCTTAGGGAAGGGTTGAGAGCATCTGTCACTCATTTAGTGACAGGTCCAGCCCTAACCCATGACAGTTAGGCAATGAAGTCCTGGTTTCTGACTCTGTATATTCAATCAGCGTTCTCAGGGAAGTCGGAAAAGCAAGGACAAAATCTAACAGGCAGCCTTTTCTGTTGCTTATGCAGGTCAGCACCTCTGTTTAATGAAGTCTGAGGTTTCGCTGAGCTTAGCTGTAACAGTAGATAGCTTTTTGAGGGGAAAGCTCCTTAGCTGGTGATGTGTTTCAGTTGTTTATCTACTGTGGCTAGGACATTTAGCTGAACAGAATTGCTGAAGAAGTCTAGGCTTACCACGTGAATTGCACTATGTCATTTAGCATTTGTTAGCTGAGTTGTGGCCCAAAGCTCACTTCTTTGTCTACCTTCTCATCTAATCCTTAGTTGATCATCTCTTTATAATTGGATCAGAGCGCTAGAGCACACAAAATAGAGCTGAGACAAAATTCCAGCCTGACAGTAGATCACAGAAGCCTCTTAAACACTGGTGGTCAGCTGTGTAGAATTGTAGAATCATAGAATCAACCAGGTTGGAAGAGACCTCCATGATCATCCACTCCAACCTATCTTGCAGCCCTATCCAATCAACTAGACCATGGCTCTAAGCGCCTCATCCAGTCTTCTTTTGAACACCTCCAGGGATGGTGACTCCATCTCTGGGCAGCCCATTCCAGTGGCAATCACTCTCTCTGGGAAGATCTTCTTCCTAACATCCAGCCTATACTTCCTCTGGCACAACTTGAGACTGTGTCCCCTTGTTCTATTGCTGGTTGCCTGGCAGAAGAGACCAACCCCCACCTGGCTACAGCCTCCCTTCAGGTAGTTGTAGACAGCAATGAAGTCACTCCTGAGCCTCCTCTTCTCCAGGCTAAATAACCCCAGCTCCCTCAGCCTCTCCTCACAGGGCTATGTTCCAGGCCTCTCACCAGCTTCATCACCCTTCTCTGGGCATGTTCCAGTATCTCAACATCTCTCTTGTATTGAGTGGCCCAGAACTGGACACAGCTTCTTCCAAGTTTATTATACTGGGGGCTTCTGACTCTTTCTGACAGTATGTACTGCACAGCTCAATGCCTTGAGATGAGGCACCTTAAGCAATATAAGCTTTCTCAAAACTCAGCTGGGCTTTGTGCTCATGAATAAAATATTTCGTTCCTTGTTTTATTTATGCATTTTGTGTGCTGAGATGTGAGTGGTGACAGAAGCAACACCAGGAGACTGTTCTGTGAAATGAAATCAGGTTTTATTTCTCCAGCTGTCAAATGCTTGGTGTCCACACTGGACTGAAATGATGCACTGCTTGTAGCAGAAAATATCTGTCACATGCAAGGCTGTGCAAGTGGTGGGATGTGATACTGTTGCCTTATGACAGGCTCACCAGTCCAGGACAAGCTTTGGTGGTTTCTAGTCTTTTGTGGATTGAGTCAGGGTTGAGCTTTCTGTTGTTACTTGGTCTCTTTCCTGTTCATTCTCTTGCATGTGGCCTCTTGGATCCACTGAAAGACACATAGAGGACTTGGGGGTGCTAGTCAGGCAGAGATGAGAAACTTAGTGCCTTGACAGTGGCACTGCCATTCCCTAGAAAGGAAAACACTATTGTTGGAGGAGAAATGGAATAGTGAAGACTTAAAGAGGACATAAACCCATGGAACTTGATGGGATGCACCTACAAGTGCTGAAGGAGCTATCTGCTGTCATTGCAAGGTCACATTTCTTTGACTTTGGAAGGTCACAGTGACTGCAGAGGTGACTGAGAGAAGTTGCTGAGGCCTGGGACAGATTCATGATTGCTGCTGTCTTCAAGAAAGGAGAATCTGGAGAACTACAGAATTATTATTTTTTTTTTTTTACCTCAATCCTCAGGTATATGATGAAGCTAACTTTGGAAACCATTTCCAGGTACTTGATAAAGGATGAGAAAATGATTGGGGGGAGTAGTACACTAGTCATTAAATACCTAGGTGTGGTGGTTTGGGTGTTCCCCGCCCTGCCACACTTTAGAAATCACCCAGACTAGACTCAGCTGGCTCTGGAAATATGAATGAAGCTTATATTTACAGCTTAGCACAATTTACAAGCAGATACTTACAGTATACACAGTTATAGACAGAAATATACAAAGTAAAAGTTAACACAGAAACACAACAGCCCTCCCAGAAACCTGAGTCCCCAGGAGGGGCTCTCTACCGCCCCTTCACCTTCCCCCTACCCCTCTCAACCTCACCCCAGTCCCAAGGAAGAATGGAGGTTTGGCCAGGGGGTTAGGAGGCAAAGTGGATTAGTCTAAAATGGAGGGTGAGGTTAGAGAGTAAGATGCAGCCCAGCCAGTTCCCCAGCTGCAGCCCAAGTGAGAGTGGGACTGAGAGTGTGTTATCTATGTTTTGACTTATGTTTTTATACATCTCAGTAAGCCTATGAGGGAAGTAGACATCACCATTGTTTCCCTTTCACAGCCTGTAATCTAGTTCTTCTCACCAAAACATTCTAGCTAGGCTCAAACTAGCACACTAGGTGAAAGGACACACTCTTTGTCACCTTCACAGACAACAAACCTGGGAGCAATGACTGTTACACTGAGATGAATTTACTGCCATTCAGAGGGAGATTGACAGGCTGGAGAGGAGGGATCTTGGAAGTTTAACAAAGGGAAATATGAAGTCTTGCCCCTGGGAAGAAATGCACAATGCAGCAGTACTCAATAGGGGCTGACTGGGTGAGGAGCAGCTTTGCAGAAGAGGACCTGGTGGTCTTGCTGGACAACAAGCTAACCAGGAGCTAGCAATGTGCCCTTGCAAAAAAAAGTGGTGAAGGACCTTTAGAAGATCTGGCTGGCTGCTCCTGATCTTGGTATGACCTGTGTCTGACCCCAGCTAGCAGGGTCAAAGCCATGCCCGGCAGGATGGAAGGCCCCAGAGGCTTGCAGATGAGAGGGCTGGATGCAGAGTGAATGCCTTGAGCTGCCCTTGACCCATGAGAGAGTAGTGCTGATGTTAGAAGCTGTAGGTGGTGCCAGCCTGAAAGTGGCAGAGACAGCTCAGACAAGACAGAAAAATGGTCCCTCTACTACCTGTGAGTGCAAAGCCCTTAGAGCAACCCCAAAACTCTGCTTTACACTGAAACTGGAGAGGAACTGAGGGAGCCCAGTGACAAAGGGTTTGCTGCAGAGGGACTTGGGGAACTTGAGAAAGGATCCAGTCACTGTAGCTAAGGCAGATAGGTACAACAGGAACTCTGTGGGGGTCATAAAATTCATGTGAAGGACTGTGTGGATCTTTTGTGGCTCTCTGCAAACCTTAACTTGTCTTTAGGTAAGATCAAGGATGTTTGCCTTACTAAGCCACCTCCAATAGCCCTGGCAATGGGACAGGATAAAGCTACCAGCAGAGAAGCCTTTTCTTGCCGCTGGAGCAAATCGGCAGTTCCCCGCAGCAGAGGAGAGATAATCTTACTGATCCTTGTTAGTGTTCAGGACACTGAGCCTCCTGTACTGCTGCAGGTGGAGTGGGTAACTCTTACCAGAAATCACAAGCTTGCCCCACTGGGACAGCTCAACCTGCAGTCTTAGGCCTGGACAACATTGTCCTTTTTCCCTGGAGCTCTGTCTGGGCCCAGATCTCAGCTGTGCCAAGGGTACTTGTAAGCATGTCAGCCAGAAACTGTCCTCACTCTTCCATACCTTTTTTTGTGGTGGTTTTGTTTTGTTTTGTTTGTTTGGTTTTGTTTTTTTCTTTAAGTTTATTGTAGTGCCTGACCAAAAAATCCAACTTAGAATTAGTTCACTGCTCTCTATTCTGATGTTCCTGTACAGTAGCTCCTTAAATGCATAAGTACACTACATTCAGCAACAGGTCAGGGAACAATAGGTATAAGCTGGAACACAGGAAGTTCCACCTCAACATTAGGAGGAACTTCTTCGTGTTGAGGGTGACAGAGCACTGAAACAGGCTGCTCAGAATGGCTGTGGAGTCTTCTTCACTGGAGACTTTCAAAACCTGCCTGGATGTGTTCCTGTGTGGCCTGGCCTTGGTGATCCCGCTTTGACAGGGAGGTTGGACTAGATCTCTGTAGGTCCCTTCCAATGCTTATCATTCTGTGATTCAGCCTTAAAAAAAACAACACTGCAAATAACGCCCCCCATAACCCAAATCAAACTGAAACACACAAAATACCCCAAACCCACCAACCGAACAAAGCCTGCAGCAGGCTGGTTTTAAGCAGTGCCACTCGCTGCGGTTTGCTTGCTATTTGGGATGATCAGTTTGATGATCTCTAGCAGCATGTTTGTGAGGATTTCCCCAGCAAGCGTTTCACAGCATGTATTCTGTAGCTGTACTGCTATTACAGTGTCTGAGCCACTAATTTTTCAAGTAATAGAAACACAGCAGCATTTACTCCTGTAGATGGCTGAGCATCCACACACTGCACTCCCCATCTGGCTTCTCCTCTTACTTGTCGACATCTAGTGGCAGAAAGGAGACTGAATCCTGGAAGTCAAAATGATACTTGGTGATTCCTACTTAAAAAAGGGCACTGAAACTTGTCTGTGTGATGGTTTATAAGGTTGAAAGGACTGTAAGCATTTTAAATACTCGTACTTGAAAAGAGTTTTGGTTCTTGGTCACAAAAGCAGGTTGTGGGGAGGCAGGACAGGCAAACTGCAACTTGCTTTTTCTTACTGTTGCATTATTGAGGAATAGCTTCAAGATTTGTTGAAACAGTTTTACCTGAATAGGATTGCCCTTTGTTTCATCTTAACTCTGTCTCAGCTGTGACACTCAGCTGCTTCTGCTGTTTATACCCTTTTTTTTGACATTGGTAGTGTTATACTGCTGTTGGCCATACAATTTTGAGAGTAAATGAGAGGTTCTCCAGCAGTTGGAGCAGGCTCCAGCATGGCTAGAAGCATGGTGGGAAAGCAGGTGATTAGTGAGTCAGGGACCAGGAAAAGGGCTATGAAGATGATGAGGGAATTGGAGCATTTATTTTATGAGCAAGGACTGAAAAACCTTAGACCCTTTAGGCTGGGAAAAAGAAGGCTGAGAGGGAATCTTATCAATGCTTATCAGTATCTAAAGGGCAGGTGTCAAGAGAATGGGACCAGATTCTCCTCAGTTGTGCCTCGTTAACAGGATAAGGGAGAACGGGCAGAAACTGGAACACAAGAGGTTCTGCCTGAATATAAGGGATTTTTTTTCCCACTGAGAGGGATAGAGCACTACACAGAGAGGTTGTGGAGTTTCCCCACAGGGCTCTCCTACCCTCCAACAGATTGACACCTGCCCCTAGCTTGGTGTCATCTGCAAACTTACTGATGCTAGACTCAATCCCCTCATCCAGATCATCAATAAAGATATTGAGCAGGACCAGGCTCAGCACTGATCCTTGGGAAACACCACTAGTGTGCTGGTGTGCTGCCAACTGGGTGTGGCACCATTCACCACTACTCTCTGGGCCCGGCCCTCTGGCCAGTTCTTGACCCATATCAAAGTGAATCTGTCCAAGCTAGCCTGAGTAATGTCTTACACAATGTTCTCCAAGGGATGCTGCTTTAGCAGGGAGGTTGGACAGTATGATCTCCAGAGGTTCATTCTAACCTTTGCCATTCTGTATTTATGTGATATGGGAAGGCCTTGGAGATGACATCTGACAAAGGCTATGTGTGAATGGCGGAGGAAAACTGCAAGCAGGGGTTGAGCGGTTTTCATCTTTGCAAGCAGGGCTGCTAAATATATGGATAGTATGACCAGGGTGACAGTTGTTTGATCCACTTGCTGTATTAGGGTAAAAAACCATGAGAGGGTTTGAAAGAGTTGGAGTGTTTCAGCTTGGACAACAGAAGGCTCCAGGGTGACCTTATTATCACTTGTCAGTACTTAAAAGGGGACTATAAGAAAGATGGGGACAGTTCTTTTAGCAGGAGTTGTTGTAGCAGGACAAAGGATGATGGCTTTAAACTAAGAGAATATTCAGATAAGGAAGAATATGTTTACAAAAATATAGGTGTGATGGAATGCTGGCACAGGTTGCCCAGAAAGGTGGTAGAAGCTCCATCTCTGGAAATATTTGAGGTCAGGTTGAATAAGGCTTTGACTAATTCAATCTAGTTGAAGATGTCCCTGCATACTGCAGGGGGAGTGGACTAGATGACCTTTAAAAGTCCCTTCCAACCCAAGACATGTTGTGATTCTATCAGAAGCTCTTTTATTCACAAGTGTTGTAAACCAGCTGGATATTCAACGTGTTGCTGGAGAATCTCTGCTGAAAATACCCTGCACAAAGAAGCTTGGCCTTTATATGAGTCTGACATAGGATGGTAAAGCTTCCTTTTCCGTTCTGTTTTCCTCTCCTAAGGCCTAAAGAGGTGTAGTGCACTCCACATAATGGATGCAAAAGTTATTTTCTAAAAGACAGCAGCCGTGGCAGTGATCTTGTACAGCAAGAAGTTTCCCAGCTGTGCTAGTTTGAGCCTAGCTAGAATGTTTTGGTGAGAAGAATTAGATTATAGGCTGTGAGAAGGAAACAATGATGATGTCTACTTTACTCATAGGCTTGCTGAGATGTATAAGGACAAGAACACAAACATAAATAAGAGAGTCTCTCTCTGGGCTTTGGTCTGAACTTCTTTCTCTAACCTAACCTGCTGTATGTGTGACTAATCCATCTGCTTCCTAACCCCCTGGCCAACCCTCCAAACAACCTTAAGCATAAGGCAAAGTCGGGGGGTAAGGTAGAGGGGTGGGAGGAAGGTGGAAGGGTGGTTGGGAGCCCTCCTGGGGACTCTGATTTCTGGGAGGGCTGTTGTGTTTCTGTATTACCTTTTAACTTGTAAGTTTCTGAATATAACTGTATCTGTATTGTAAATATCTGCTTGTATATGGTGCTAAGCTGTAAATGTAGAGTTTCATTCAATTTCCAGAGGTACTGAGTCTAGTCTGGGTGATTTTTCAAAGGTGGGGGGGGGTAACACCCAAACCTTCACACTGGCATTGTTCAGCTCTTCCACTTATTTTCTTGTGGCTCTTTAAGTCTAAAATATGAAAACAGTGGAATGTTATTCCTTTTCTTTATTTTTGTCCTTTAAAAAAAAAAAATTTGGGGCAAAGCCCATGCAAATCATCATCTTTGATGGAGTTGGAAGGACTGAACTGAACTTTTGCATTTGCCTCAGATACCTCATAGGCGATTCAGATCTGTAGGTTAATGCAAATGCCTTTAAATCTCTGCTTTATTGATGTGGGTTTTATCACCTTTCTAGTACATGACCTGTTTGAGTGGGGTTTCTTTTAGTTTTTTGCCCTTCCCCCCCCCCCCGCCCCTTATGTTCTATAGCCTTAAGGCACAAGAATCCATTTAGAAAGCAAATTGATGCTCTCTGACACTAAGTTTTTGGGGGTTATGTTACAGGGCCCTAATGGAAAGAATAGCTGAAAAATCTCAGTGTGTTTCTGAGCTCTGTAAGTAGATCTCTGCACTTCAAATTCCAAAGAAAGTCCTGACTCCCCCTTGCAACCAGCACATGCTATGAAGCACCGCTGAATGTGGGCTGATGTGCTCTTAGATGTCAGGTAATATCTTTAGAGAGGATCGAAGATCTGGGAGACCAATGAGGCTCACTTGTGGCTTAATTCCAGTAGGCATCTAAGCATCTCAGAGATGTACACTCACTCCCTCTTCCTCCCAGCAGAATGCGGTGCAAAATAAGAGAACCAAAAGCTGTCTGGCGGAAAAGGACCTGAGACTGTTGGTCGATAGCCAGTTGAATATGAGCCAGCAGTGTGCCCAGTTGAACAAGAAATCCTGTATCCTGGCTTGCGTCAGAAATAGTGTGGCCAGCAGGACTAAGGCAGTGATTGTCCCCCTGAACTTGGCACTGGTCAGGCACCTCTCAAATGTTGTGTTCAGTTTTAACAGCTGGACTTAATCTTAAAGGTCTTTTCTTACCTAAACAATTCAGTGATTCAGGTCAGTTGTACTGTTTGTGTGTCCTTGCAATTTCTTCTGCCTTTCCCACCTATTCATTGGGGGAATCAGAGCTGGGAAAAGAGAAAGCCTTCATGCTGTTCAAGCACTGCTTGGAAATGCTCAGAACACTGGTGTGTTGTCAGCACTGTTATAGTTAAAATTCAAAGGATGGCAGCATAAAGCCTGCTATGAAGAAAATTAACTTCTTCCCAGCTGGAGCCAGTGCAGGCTCTGAGGTGATTCAGCCTCCACAGCTGTGTTCAGCAGAGCTGCTAAACTGAACAAGATGAGAGGTGCTGAAACCGTGCAAGGCAGGATGCCTGTGCTGTCTGTCTCCAGGTTGATATTCAAGAGTATTTGCCACCCAAGAGAAGTTGGACTAATTGTTGCTCCTCTTCTCATTACACTTTTCCAGTTCTGTGTTAAAAAACACAATTGCGGTACATGAGCAGAGTTGTCAGAGGGGGAGGGGAAGGAACTGGTCAGGCCACACCTTGAGTACTGTGTCCAGTTCTGGGCCCCTCAATTCAAGAGAGATGTTGAGATACTGGAACGTGTCCAGAGAAGGGTGACAAAGCTGGTGAAAGGCCTGGAACACAAACCCTATGAGGAGAGGCTGAGGGAGCTGGGATAGTTTAGCCTGGAGAAGAGGAGGCTCAGGGCAGACCTCATTGCTGTCTGCAACTACCTGAAGGGAGGCTGTAGCCAGGTGGGGGTTGGTCTCTTCTCCCAGGCAACCAGCAACAGAACAAGGGGACACAGTCTCAAGTTGTGCTGGGAGAAGTATAGGCTGGAGGTTAGGAGAAAGTTCTTTCCAGAGAGAGTGATTGGCATTGGAATGGGCTGCCCAGGGAGGTGGTGGAGTCACCGTCCCTGGAGGTTTCAAAAGAAGATTGGATGAGGCACTTAGAGCCATGGTCTAGTTGACTGGGTAGGGCTGGATGATAGATTGGAGTGGATGATCTTGGAGGTCTCTTCCAACCTGGCTGATTCTATGATTGAACTGCATGTAGGAAGGGAGACAGCAGGCTTGTAGGCACAGCAGTGACTGAGGTCAGGTGGGCAATACTTTTCCTTAGGTGTCTTTCTGGTGCTTGCACAGTTTGATGGTCTGTGGTCAGCTGGGATGAAAGTACATAGAGAATGGCAGTTTTTATCATACTGGTGGTAAAATGCTGGCTTACTGGTAGGGTAATTGTTGGTGTGGGAAGGAGTGTGTGTAGCATGTTGTCTCTGGATGGCCTGGACTTTGTGCAGCACAGCTATTCTGTTCCATACCTAGCTGGTGAATTTGCCTGCCCCAGACTGCATTCCTGTGTGGTGCACTACAAATTAACTGCTGTTATTCCCAGATGGTATCAAGTCCTATGGATTATGCTGGCCAACTCATGGAGCTGAGACTTCCTGTGTGGTGTTCTGAACCTTTACTGTACCATGCCAGGACATCTGGACTTGAATTCAGATTTGCCATGTGAAAGTGGAGCCAAGATATCTTTCCTACTGACATAGTTGTTCTGATCCTTAACTGAAAGGAGGACATGGAGGTCCTGAAAACAAGAGAAGCACAACAAAGGTGGCGAAGGGTCTAGGGAACTAGTCTTATGAGGACTGGATGAAGGAACTGAGTCGTTTAGCCTGGATAACAGAAGACACAGGGGAGACTTTATTGCTCCCTACAACTACCTGAAAGGAGGTTGTAGCCAGGTGGGGGTTGGTCTCTTCTCCCAAGTAACAAGCAACAGGACAGGAGAAAAGATGCACCAGAGGAGATTTAAATTGGATATTAGGATAAATTTCTTCACTGAGAGGGTTGTGAGGCACTGGAGTGGGCTTCTCAGAGAAGTGGTGGAGTCATCATCCCTGGAGATATTTAAAAGGCTTATAGAAGTGGTGTTTAGGAACATAGTTTAGCAGTGAACCTAGAAGTTAATGGTTGGACTTGATCTTTAAGATCTTTTCCAGCCTAAATGATTCTTTGATTCTAAGTCTGTAGAGCAGCTTATGGGCTCTGAGAGGAGGAATTTTGACGCTGGAAGTCTAAACTATTATGAAGAGAAATTCCTGCTTGCTCCATTTGTCAGCTGCCAGGATGACTCTTCTCCTGAATTTATTCTGACTCAACCCTATATGTAGATTTCCTCTTGGTTTTCCTCCTTTGCCTTTAAAATGGTAATAATTGGATGCCCTAGGCAATTTCTGTGACTGACAGCAAGAGAGCCAGTACAGCAACCAAGAGGGACATTGGAGCTGGCTGCTGGGAAGGGAGCAAAGTAGCATGTATGGAGTATATTTGGGTAACAAAAAAAGGTCAGCAGAACTGCTACTGTGCTGAAATCTTGCTTTAGAGGTGGTCTTGATTTTCAATTACTAAGTGTTAAGCCGGTCCTATCACCATTTAACCTCACCTTCTGTGCGATGGAAAATTACTGCCCTTGTGTTCTCTCTTTGTCCTGTCGTAACACTAAATACTCTCCAAGAGCTGCTTATCCATGCTGTTAATGTGTAGTAATGGGATTGCTATTTTAAAAATCGATACAAATATTACACTAAAAAAGAAGGGCTTATAGATTAGTCTGTCAAGAGCTGTTTTAATAGATCTGTCTGACACTTGAGACACTTTCCCCAAAAGTACTCTGATTTCAGTTTCAAATTACTTTTTAAATGTTGCTGGTTGCAGCTTCCAGCCTAGCTAATACAAGTTGTTAGAGTGAAAACCTTTCTCTGCAGTTTCAAAGAAGCTGGAAGTCATAAATGTTTTCATTAGTCTTTCAATTGATCAAGAATGTGTTCTCTCACAAATTAGGGAGCGGCAGCTCCAAACACATGCTTTCTTTTTGTGGTTTCAGCCATCTCTTAGGCTGAAGAAGCTGGAGAGTTGAAGATGATGTGGAAGTTTAGAAGGAATCACTAATAGTGCCAACTGCAGTGTGAAAAGATGAATGATGCTGGCTTGACTGAGACTCTTTTCGAGATGCAAAAAATCGCTGGCAGGTGGTATAAACATTTATCATGAAGTCATCTTTATGATCTTATGTTTGAGCAGTATTTCTTACCCTTCTTATATCCTTCCACTGCTCTGTGTGGAATGTCTAAATGTTACCTGCCTGCCAGTGTACTCACAACCTTTATTTTCTGTGATTCCTAAAGGCCTATTAATTACCAATAATTGCATTCATTTGTCAAATACAAGGCCAAGTCTCCGAGGTGTGCATGCTCTGCTGAGAATCTAAGACCAAAACAAAATATGTTGCCAGCTGCAATAGCTTGAAGATTTGTAAGTCTGAAAAAAATACTCATTAGTTCTCACTCCAATTCTTAGCACTGCTTAGAGAAGTACAAGAGTTTGTTTCGGGGTTATGCCTAACTTGACATCTGCTGCAGTTTCCACTTTGCAAACAGAGAGGAACATTAAACTTAGCACAGTTACTCCCTTATTCTTAAAGTCCATGGCATCGGTGGCAGGCAAGTAGATAAACAGAGGGAAGAAAGAAAAGATGATGGACATTCAGTACTGCAGCTGGGTGGTTCTTTACTCCCTTGGAAATTCTTGATTCTGAGACTAAATGAAAAAAAATTTCTTGTTTATGATGCTCTTTGTTCTGTAAGAGGTATCAGAAAGCTTCCCTGGGGACTATGAGGCTTGCTGGTACCTTGGTGAGTCAAGATGGTTCAGTGAAAGACTAGGTGGTTGTTGCACTTCAATACAGCTAGCAGATTTTGTGATACTCTGTTAGTTACCTTTGAAGTATCACAGAATTACAGAATCCTCTGCTTTTGAAGGGGCATCTGAAGGTTAACTAGTCCACCCCACTGAAGTAAGCAGGGACATCTTCAACCACATCAGGTTGCTCAAAGCCCTGTCTGACCTGATCTGGAATGTTTCTAGGGATGATGCTTCTACTAAGTCTCTGGGCAACTTGGAGCACTGTGTCACCATTCTGATTGACATAATTTCTTCTTTATATCTAGTGTAAATCTCCTTCCCCTTTGGTTTAAAGCTATCATTCATTGTCTTGTTGAAGCAAGCTCTGCTAAAAAGACTGTCCCCTCTTTTCTTACAGCCCCCCCCCTTTAAAAACTGGAATGCTGCTATAAAGTCTTCCTGGAGCTTTCTCTTTCCTAGGCTGAACAACCACAGCAGAGATGTTCCAGCCCTCCAATCATCTTCGTGGCCTCTTCTGGATTTGCTCCCTCAGGTCCATGTCTTTCTTCTGCTGAGTAGTTTAGAGCTGGACACAGTACTTCAGGTGGGCTTTCACCAAGGTGAAGTACATAAATTGAGCTATCATGCTGGTTTATGTGCTCAGGTTATTTTTATGCAAAAAAGCAGGTTGTTTTGTCCTAAATTCAGTGTTTTGTGGAAGGTTGCTCTAAAGCTCCGATGGCCATAGGATCTGTGTGGAATAACTACCTCATCTAGACTTTTCCCAACAGTCCACAACCATTTGGAATTCTTCAGGCTTTAATTAATGTAAAACTGGTTGTTCAAAAGTAGAACTGGTTGTTCAAACTTTGGGTGCCAGCAATGACAACCACAAAGCTAGGGTGTTTGCTGGTAACTGCAGGGAAACAGCCAAAAAGCTGTGTCCAGAGGACAATGGGAGTGTGAGACATCTGGATGTAATGGCAGGAATCACTGGAATGGGTTGTCCAGAGAAGTTGTGGATGCCCCATCCCTGGAGGGTGTTTTAAGACCAGGCTGGACGAGACTTTGAGCAACCTATCTAGAAGGCCATGGCAATGGGATTAGAATTAGGTGATCTTTAAGCTCCCTTACAACTCGAGTCATTCTATGGTTCTGTGAATCTATTGAGCCTTGGAAAATCTGGCAATCTCTGAAAGATCTGTAGTTGTAAAAAGGGTGCATTTTAACACCTTCACTCTTACTCAGAAATAGATGTCTAACATGACTCCAGATCCAGTATAGTTTAATCACACAGTTCTTGATATTTGTCATACATTAGGAAGCACAGCAATCTCAGTAGAATTTGGTAAACACCTATTTAAGGCATTTATCTGGCTTAAAGAGCTCAGAGAACTTCAGCCTTATCCTATCTGCACTTGGGTTATTCTTTAGTTTACAGGCTTACCATCAGGTTTTATGGCCTGCAGGGACTACATTAGATGGCTTATTTACCTACAGGCCAAGGTCGCCCTCAGGCAGAGCCAGGAGAAACCTACAGGTCTTAATGCTTGATATTGCAAGTAGAGAAGTTAATCCCAGCAACCTTCTTTCCCTCATGTTTTGATTTTATTTGTAGTTTGCTCCTCTCCACCAGGTTTCTAGTTCTCCTCATTGGAACTGGTCCCTTCCCCAGTAGCTGTTTTTCAGGACACACATCATTCCTGCTCATGCTGACCTTGCTGGCAGGTGGTGCTTGTGGTTTCTGGCCAGCCCATCGATTAGTGGGGCTGCTGAGGTTTGTTTCTTGTCATTGACTCCACAGTGGTTTATTTCAGGTTTTCCCTTTCCCCCTTGCTTTCCCAGCTGGTAGATAACCTTGCTAGAGTAAAAATTTTATACTCTCTCGTGCTCTCATCAACTGATGTGACTGACCAGGCAGTTCCTGGTCATTCCTAGTTTAAAGCTCTCTTTACCAGTTGTTCTACCTACTGGTAAAAATGCCATTATCAAACCTAGTGGTGGATCTCTTCTCTCCCACACAGAAGCTGATCTGCAAAAAAACCAGAAGCAAACACTACCAAACAACATCTCTGCAACCAGTTGTTGACCTATATATCAGTGCCTCCTTTCTCATGCCCTTCTCATCAGCAGAACTGAGAATGCCACCTGGGTCCTGATGTCTCTGCTTTGCTCCCACAGCTTTGTAATCGGTCAGGTGGCCCAGATCATAGAATGGTTTGGGTTAGAAGGGGTGTTTCCGTTCCTCTTTTTGCTGCTGGTTGTGAATGCAGCTAGAACCTCTGGTTTCAGTGAAAATGATGCTTTATATTGTTCTCCAGTCTGGCATTTGAAATCCAGGGAGTATCTCACAAGCAGCAGTGTCTGCAGAAGCATCTCTCCAGAAGTGTAACTACAGACAAGTCGTGCACTTCACCTTTGTGCCTGATTTTAGGATTATGGTGTTCTTCCCCTTCAAATGGTGAATGGTGTCACATCCAGCTGGCGGCCGGTCACTAGTGGTGTCCCTCAGGGATCAGTGCTGGGCCCCATCCTCTTTAACATCTTCATAGATGATCTGGATGAGGGCATGGAGTCAGTCATCAGCAAGTTTGCAGATGACACTAAGCTGGGGGCAGATGTGACTGAGTTGGAGGGCAGAAGGGCTCTGCAGCGGGACCTTGACCGCCTGGACAGATGGGCAGAGTCCAA
>WAAF01007312.1:214005-271491 GCA_013400475.1 Tricholaema leucomelas | reverse complement strand
CCTCCCCTCTCCCCTCTATGAACACTTTCTCAGAACCTTTCCATCACATTAAGTGCATAAAAGCCTGAGGTGCACAATTGCTAGTTACTCTGAACATTCATAAGCTGAAAATTACATAATTAGTTTTGGTGGATTTCTTTTATTTTTAAGGCTTTTACAAAAAGACTCTGACAGTGTTCTGTTCATACCTATTAATATTTCACACCAAAATGCACTTCTAAAGCTTTCTGGGCTAATATGCGTATCGGAATGATTTCACCCATTGTTCTCCAAATGCACTGCACTCTCACACTTCAGTACAAGTGTCTGCATTTAGGAATCCAAGTTGTTCATAAGGATTTTAAATGCTTGGGAAACAGCACCATAGATAAGAATAGAGGGTTAGGACCTCAGCTTTCTGTGCTGTTATAACCCAGATTTCAAGGCTGCTCTCTGTATGTTTGCAAGGTCACATAATTGTCTGGGATGTTGTTCTCTTTAAGTGAGACTAGCTGGAGTAGTAAGAGATACTTCTAATAGATTTGGACTCTGTCAGTAATCCCTTTTTTAACAGTAAAAATAGCTGCCAGTGCCAAAATATTGTCATTTTGCACTAGGTTATGTTCTCTATTGTGCCATTTAGCATGGCATTGTAGACTGGATAGAAAATTCTGTTACATACCTTGGAGAGGCAAATGCCTAAAAATAACAAAACTGTTTACAGTAATGAATATTAAATCCACGTGACTTCAGCAGCCAGCCAGAAACGTGCTGTTCTGCAAGGTTTCAGATACAAAATGAGCAAGAATCACTGGAGCTGGGTATCTTTTACAAAGCTTTGTTTATCTCTGGCAGTGCACCTGCCTTCTTGAAGACAAGAATAAAGGAGGAGCTACAAAGTGTTGCCTGTTTGCAGAGCAACTGGCTCTTGGGCAGTTGTTTCCACAAAGATGTGCTCTTTAGGCTTTTTCATGTTTCTTAAAGACTCAAATTCCAAAGAAGCTTGGTTATTACATGCTTTTGTTGCCAGAGGCATACTGTAATGGGGCTTATCACACCTATGCTTGAGGTAAGGCTCTGGTATACTTTGAATAGTTTTGTTGACCTATCTCGCAGTGAAGAGTATATTGAGCTTTAATATAACCCAGAATTTAAGCCAACAAATTCTCTATTATAGAATCATAGAATCAACCAGGTTGGAAGAGACTTCCAAGCTCATCCTGTCCAACCTATCACCTAGCCCTGTCCAATCAACTAAACCATGTTGCTAAGTGCCTCATCCAGTCTTTTCTTCAACACCTCCAGTGATGGTGACTCCACTACCTCCCTGGGCAGCCCAATCCAACCCAAAAGAGACCTATTATAATGGCTAATAAGTGTGTCTCAGTGGTCCACACACAGAGAAAAAGAGTTCTCTTTGCTAAAAAAAAAAGTGGTGTGTATATCTATCCTTATCCTTTTTCTTGAGTTGAAGAGATTCCTCTGCTTTATCTCAATGCTTTTGTGGAACTGCTAGAATGCTGACCTGCTGTACTTGTAGCAGCTCCTTAACCAGAGCTAGGAAATGGTAAAAGACACAAACAGGGAATTTCTCACCTTTGCTGAGGACAACTTTAGGAAGGCAGCTGAGGTAGAAGGACAGAGGGCTTGGAATTGAAATGACAGACAAGTATCTTTATTTCTCTCCAGGTTTGTTGTGCTCATGCTAATTACATTCAAGTTGCTTTTGAGGATGAGAAGTGCTGAAGTGTTATCCCATAGTTCACATTTTAATAACTGCCTGCTTTCTGCCCCTCCTAACACTTGAGAAATGCAACAAGCTGGAAAACATGACGCAAGAGTTTTTGTTTCCTCCCCAGTGGTTATGAATTGAGAATCACAACACAGAAAGAGTAATCTCTGACCAAGGTGAATGTTTGCAGTTTGAATAAAAAGGGGAAAAGTGGGTCTTTTGTGGCAAGCAATAAAGGGATAGAGAAGGCAGCTCATGCACAGTAAGTAAACTTTCTGTGCAACTCCTTCAGTGTCTGTTTCGTGCTGAGGAACAGGAACGATGTTAACAGCTTGTAGCCAGAGAGAAATAAATCCATAGGGATTCCCACTGTAGAAATGTTCTCTGTGAATCACTGTGTTACACTTTGTTTCAGCTTCAGTAATTAGTAAGTACCCTGGTTGTTCTGTGACACTGTTTGGCATTTTGTTCTCTGCAGTCCTCCACGGGGAGAGTTTAGATGAGGGAAGGACAGTGATTAGCAACTCAGCAGAAGTAGTGTTTCACTTTTGCCGGTTTGATCCATCCTCCTTTGACAGTGCTGCAAAATTCATCTGTATTTTCACTCGGGCCCTGTTCTGTGCTTCAGTTCAGAATGAATGACCCAAGAATGCTTTCAGGCACTGAATTCTGAGTTAGCTAAGTTGTAAAACCCATACACAAACTTCCAGTAAGACATTGTCTTTAAACAGTGTGCTAATAATGTATGGCTCAAAACTTAGCCAAAACAACTTTGCTCTTAAAAAGGATTTCATGGCCAGTAGTGGTGATTTTAATGCTGTGAGCTCATGACAGTCTTCTTAACATCAAAAATTTGCTTGGTTCAGTGAAGTGAAGGTAACAGTTAAAACCCCCACAAAAGAAGATTTACAAGTTAATATGTTGTTTTACTTCACAGGTGCACTGTCAATGCAGCTTCACCAAGAAAAAGTCCTTTGAGCTCTCACTGCTCCTGAGACAGAAAGTAATTTACTGCAACCACTGAGATGAGTTCCATAGTACCTAGCTTTCTGCAAACTGAACATTGCAGGGTTCAGAAATTCCTGTAATCCCTCCAGGACCTTTTACCTGGAATCTGTGTTTTTTCTTTATACTTTTGAAAATGGTTGAAAGCTTTACTCCTCTGCAGAAGTATCTTTCTTCTTATGGTTTCTGCTCTCAGTAAAATGGAAAATGTTTTCATAGTAACATGAATTCCTGTTTCTTAGTAATACACTTGTGTTACCTTAGTTTGGTTTAATTTATTTTGCTGTATTTTGATTCCTGAATAAATAATGAAGATGGTGGTCCTGAAGGTGAGGGCCCTTCGTTGGTCTTGGAAGCATAGCTCTTTGGCCAGGCTCCATAGATCCATTTGTCTTTTCTATTGCTCTCAGATATTCACCTCTCTTTGTTCCAAAACCGGAGTTATACACTTGATGTCAATCAGGAAAGATAGCAAATTCTGTGCAGTTTGTCAGATTCTCACTGAAATCTCTCCAGTGGAGACAGCACTGATTCAGCTGCAATGCAGTAAATATTGATGTTTTGGCTGTCACTTGGTGAAATTACTGTAGATTTGGAATACTTGCATATGTATCCTCAGACCAAGAATGCAGAATGGCTGAGATGTGTGAATTATTGCCAGTGAGGAGCTCTTGTCTTTGGAAAATATTGGTCATCTTTGCCCAAGTACTCTAAAAATGTTCTGACACATTCGTAGAGCATCTCTGGTTTACATCTGATGTGCCAGATTTTTCCCTGGAGCTACTGGGGGTGTGTGTGTTTGAGAACCATAAAGTGGTCCAAAAATCTGTCTGCTGGCCAGGTTTGCTATGGGTAATAGGATCTGGCAAAGGGGTTTGTTCCCTAGCTCTGCAGCTACTTTATTTAAAGGGATGATTGAGCTCTGTGTTTACATACTCATTAGTTTCTCATCTTGAGAGTAGTCAGGCTAATTTCACAGAGACTTGTGCAGCTATAAACCACAATCAAGATTTATCTTCAGTAATGTTGATGTATGACCATATTGCTGCTGTCTGCCCCTGAAAATTGTTTGTGTGATGACAGATGTACAGAAGTGATTTAGCTCCCTGAAAAGATTAGCTGCAAGTCTTTGATATGTTTCTGTATGTTTCTTAGGAGTACTGGATCCCTTGGATGAATTCTTTTTTTGTGCTTAATATACATGGTAGAGGCAGGTAGGATGCTGGTCCCTAGCCTATGCTGTTCTAGGAGAAGCTCTCATGGGTGATGAACCTGCATCCTACATTGTTGACCCTGGGTTGAGTAAGGAACTGAAAATGTTTGTGGCAGTTTGGCAGCAGACAGCAACTGAAGTGCAAACTGTAGTAGCCTCCAATATTTCAAACTCTTGGCAATTTTTTTGCCATCAGCTTGAAGTAGGCTTTGTAGCTCTGATATGGTAGGGGAAGTGGAGAGATGTGTGTGAAACTACAGACTTCAGTCAGTACTTAATTCATGGGGTTATCATTTTGTGATCCTAGTAATATTGTAAATCTAAGATTCTTCAGTCCATTTACTATTTATTTCTTAGTTGATCCAACTGGCTAACCAGGCCAAGAAGGAAGAAAAATGGAGCAATGAAGTGCATGGCAGCTGCATGTTTACAAGCCAGTAACAGCTGCTAGATGCTGCAGTGTGAACTTAAACCTCTAGGTGAAAACATGCCAATGGAGATGTGTGTATGACAATGTAAAGTGAGACTTCAGGTAAATAAAGCTACTATAGAAGGACAGATTGTTCTGAGGCCAACTGCAGGCTGGAAAAATCCATCTCTGTTCCCTCTTCTGCCAATGCCTGTTGGGAGAACAACTTTTCAGAATTGTTCAGCCTCTTCCTGCTGCTGATCCTTGGGGCGTAGCAGTCTGCCCTGGTGTGACCAGAGAGAAAAGTGCATCTGAGACTTCTTTCTCCTGCTCATGCAAAAGCTACAGAATACTCTTGCTGAGCTTTGTTAGTGCTTGTTCACCTAAATACCTTAACTCACTGACTGCATGCTCGAAACAGTTTCCTATGTGCATTATTCACTCCATTTCGTTTCTTGGTTGAGAAAAGACTGGCGCTGGGTAAGCAAAGGGAGCCCAGTCCATGGCACCAGGTTCTTTAGCTCTGAGATCATGCTTCAGAATGCACTGAAATAGTTTAGAGACACCCCTGATTACCAGGCCATAGCACTGTGAGCTTTTGACCATCAACAGAAGCTCAAAACATCTCAGCTTGTTTTAATGGTTGTGTTTTCAGCAGCAGGCCTTTAATTACAGTATCTACCTGTTTTGTCTTGGGCTTTTGAAGACTGGGGGCTTCGTGATTTCCCTCTGTTGCTCAAAGATTGTGTTTGGATTAGATGCTTCTGCCCTCCAGAACTGGATGTACTTTTTCCTTGCATGCTCATCTACTGTGGTGCCAATTAAAACAGAACGGTGGGAGAGTGCTTGAACTGCTGGGATGGCCAAATATGCCTATAGTGGGTGATTAAAAGATTGTAGAAGGTTGTCCAGCAGCACACAGGATATCTCTGTTTTTTGCAAGGAGACCTAACTGGGATCTCCCAGGAGTCACTGTGAATATCACAGTAACAGAAATTACTCTTTCCAAAGTGAGTAAGTTAAAGGCAGAATAAAACTAGATTACTTTATACTGGTGAGCGTCAGATTTAGGAGTAAGATTGTCTGATTGGATCAGAGTAGCTGTAGTAAAACCTTCCTTGTACTTGCCAGTGCTTCAACATCCTTCTATTGAATTAGATTAATAGGTGTTATTTTAGAACTGTTTCATTATTATCTGATTCATTAAAACCTTATTATTTATTCCCACAAGCATTTTCTTATACTCCTGGCTTTTTAATAGTGCTGTTGATTGCACAAATTAGCTGCAATGTTGGTATCAGTTTCTGCAGCACATTGGCAGCAGGTGGGACAGAAGCATTGCTGTTTTCTTACAAATAACTTGCAACTATTATTTCCTGCACCTTCCTATAATTATGCCTGTCTTCATGATTAATTGGTGAGTAATCCTGCCATTTCTTGCTGCTGTGTATTATCTTTTCCTCTGTGCCCTCCCTTAAAAGGAAAGTATGACACAGATAAAAAAGGTGGGGCTTTGCAAGCTGAAGTATATCAAAACCTTCTTCTTTGAGTAATGATTTCATTAAGATTGCTGGAGCATATTCTGGAGACTTTGGTAAGTCCACCACAGTGGTACATGATTAGGAGTTGATTTTTCTGTACTTATTTTAACATGCTGAAATTGAGGTAGCTGTGCAGTTTCGTATACAGCCAGCTGCTACAGTTATCTTAATACAAATAGTGGTTAGATTTATGTAAAAGCTTTCTGAAAATGGAAGCTGGTCTTGCTTTTTCAGTTGCAGGGAAGATTTTAAAGGCCTATGTATCAAAATCTCTTTAGAACTAGTTTTTTTTTGGTTGCTCCTTTTTTTTCCCTAGTCACCTCCTAGCTTGAAGATTTCCTTGGAATATGATCTTTCAAGTACCCTGGAAGTTATAGTATTAGTCTTATAGTTCAGGGGAATAATCTGGTGTTTATCTAATGGTTATTACTCTCAAAATATGTTAGTTTAAGTCAGCCTTAATGTACTAATCTGTGCTTTTAAAATGTTTTCCTGTGCATTTAATGGGCTGGAAATGTGATAGAAAATGAACTGCGTTTGCCTGTTATGTAGACTGCAGCTGTGTAACATCTTTTAAAGTAGTGAAATGGCTCTGTTATTTCTAACACCCGTGGAGTTAATGAGCTTTGCTCACAAATGCCAGCTAAACACTGTGCTATCAATGCACTTCTTCAGAACTAAAACTTAAAAGTTCTTTGTTGTTACCAGAGCTGGCAATTCACAGTAGCAGGATGACTGCTTTGAGGATGTAGCCATCTAAATTCCTCTGGCAGCATGTTTTTGCAGAAGAGTTGCTGCTGGAGTTTTGATAATTGCTTCTCTGCTTATATCTCATGCCTGGAAACCAAAATGTGCAAAGCTCATGTCTTCCTTAGGGACATGAATTGTCTTGTAGCTTGCTTGCTTCTTTGGAAATGCGGTGCAAGAGCAACTGCTCTTTTATTTACTAGGATTTCCCTGATCTACTCTGAAGTGAGGGTCACACAGGGGAGGCAGCTGTTACTTCCAGGACTCTGAACTCATTTAGAGGGTTTGTAAAAACCCAGGGAGGCCCACAGACAGCCAACAAATGATCCCATACCATTTGTAAGGTAAAGCCAGGCTGCATAACCAGACTATATAGCCAGAATCACTGTTCTTGGTCTTGCACCTGTCAGTGATACCAGTAATTCCAGCTAAGTCCCTAAATGATTCACAGCTGGTTCCTTGGTCCTCACTTCATGGGTGCCCAGCATGAGGCTCTGAAATAGTCTTGGGAATGTGACAAAAAGAAACAGTAATTTGGCTGCTCTTGGCAAGCTGCTAGTGCTTCATATCCCTTTAATGGAGCCCTTCCCATTGGGCCAGCTGTTGCACGCACACCCCATACACTTTTAGGGTTCAGTAGCACACACATATTCACAGATCCCTGGAGCAGCAGTGCACCTTCTTTTTTTTTTTTCTTTTTTCTTTTTTTTTTTTTTTTTTTTTTTGGCTTTTGTTCAGGAAAAGACTTGATGAGGCTTTTAGTGCCATGGGCTAGTTGATTGGATAGGACTGGGTGATAGGCTGGACTGGATGATCTTGGAGGTCTCTTCCAACCTGGTCAATTATATGATTCTATGATTCTCTCTTTGCCCAGCAACCCTGTCTGGAAAGTTGAAAGGTTCAAGGCAAGGTTGGACGTGGCACTTGGTGCCATGGTCTAGCCTTGAGCTCTGTGGTAAAGGGTTGGACTTGATGATCTGTGAGGTCTCTTCCAACCTTGGTAATACTGTGATACTGTGATAATTTAAGGTAGGAGGCTGCAGTGATCAGGGGCAAGGTTTTGGACAGACATGCTCATAGCCCCTTTCATACCCCTTTCTGCCTATTCCTCATTCATTGCTCCCTGTCTGCCTTCCCCTCCTCAGCTAGCAAAGTTCCACTGCCTCCCCTCCCCCCTGATCCTTGAACCTCAGGTTTGTGTCTTTATCAGCTGCAAAGTCCCTGCTTGCTTGAAGCCTCTTGCTAATCCATCAATTACTGTGACTGACCAAGTTTTTTTTCCTTGTCTTTGTCTCCATGACTCTTGATTGCCACATTTGAGCTTCTGTATATTTTGTGCACAGCTTTCTTCTTTTCCTAGTATCCAATCTGAGAAGCCTACCCCATCAGACCACCTCTCTGCAGTAAACATTCCCACATACCCTTACCAATTAGTGTGTTTGACCAGATTTGTGTCTCATCCCTCCCTCATTGTCTTTCAGCCAGGTTTTTCTCTCTGCATGCTCTCTCCTTATGACTTCCTCTTTTTCTCTGTCCTCTTTGCGTTGAAAGGGCCCTTGAGCAGATACCCTTGAAGGAGTAGATGCCCTCTCCTTCCATACATCCTTGCAGTTTCTTTATAAATAAAGACACATTTCTAGAGATCTGAAGAAGAACATGAGCAGAGCAGTGGCCTCTTTGGATGTCAGTTACAGTTCTGGTGTTTTGTTGTCTTGAACTATTTTAATGAGTTTGCCACAAAGTCTTTTCCTGAATCTGGACCAAAGGTTGCCAGGCTTCTATCCTTGCTCTGAAGATGGCAAGAGCTAAATTTAACACAAAGGAGATTATGAATATCAAAGCAGGAGTATACTCTTTTCTTCTGGTGCTTCTTTTGAGAAACAGCATAGCACCTTTCTGCAATGCTGAAAGAGGAAATAAATTGCTCTGAGGTAGATCTTCTGTCTGAAACCTTGAGCAAGTATATAACAGTCTGACATTTATCTGCAGCTGGAGATAATTCCTGTGATGAAGGCTTAGACAAGCTCAACTGTAGCTCTGAAAGGCACACATTTTGAGAAGTCAGTTTTGGATCAGAATTTGAGAGAGTGATTGTGACGGCAGATGAGACGCGAAGAGATGACACACCATTTGGTTTCAAAGGAAAGTGGAGTTTCGTTGTTATTTCTCTGGGCTGAGAATCCCAAATACCTGTGGTGGGGAGTCTGTGAAAGGTGACAAGGTGCTCAGATGCCTGTGGAGTCCCCACAAAGTGTAACCAAATAGCCAGACGGTGTGCCAGGTTTTCAGGTTTGTGCCTGAGTTGCAGTATGACATGATTCTCAGGTGGCATGCAAATGCACTCGGTGCTGTCTTGGGAGGCCTGAGATGAGGTTTTGTCTGTTGGCACTGGGTTTATATTTTGTAGAGGCTGTGTAGCCTGCTATTCTTCTTTATCTGCAGAGAGCCATGCCTTTGGAATAGACTCTTCCCAGCAGTGTGCCCAGGTGGCCAAGAGAGCCAATGGCATCCTGGCCTGCATCAGGAATGGTGTGGTCAGCAGGAGCAGGGAGGTCATTCTGCCCCTGTACTCTGCACTGGTTAGACCACACCTTGAGTACTGTGTTCAGNTTGGCTACTGGAATGGGCTGCCCAGGGAGGTGGTGGAGTCGCCGTCCCTGGAGCTGTTCAAGGCAAGGTTGGACGTGGCACTTGGTGCCATGGTCTAGCCTTGAGCTCTGTGGTAAAGGGTTGGACTTGATGATCTGTGAGGTCTCTTCCAACCTTGGTGATACTGTGATAACAATGATGCCAGCTCTGTTTGATGTGCTGAGCGCTTGGCTAGCTTTGAGAGAGAGCATTGCTGTTTCCTTAAAGCACCCACGTGCTCTTGAAAGCATTGAAGATGAACACTGATGAACACTGGCTTTCCACACGTGCTGCTTCTAAGTGGTGGAAGTAAGACCTGTGCCTGCATTGAGTGCAGGTGCCTGCTTTCATACAACGCTAAAGCAGTGACTTGTCCCCAACTGTAGTTCCACTAGCTGCTCCTCAGACTTCTGCTCTAGACCTATCACTGGCTTTATTGTTATTCTTTGGATGTGCTTTAGTATCTCCACATCCTCCTTATAGTGAGGGGTCCAAAACTGGACCCAGTGTGCAAGGTGAGGCCTCATCAATGCAGAGTACAGGACAACGATTGCTTCCCTACACCTGCTGCCCACACTATTCCTGATACAGATGAGGATGCTGTTGGCCTATGTGGTGGCCTGAGCACCCTGCTGGTTCATGTTCAGTCAGCTGTCAATCAACATCTCCAAGTCCCTTTTTAATGGCAACTTTTCAGCTACTCTTCACCAAGCTTGTATGGGACTGTTGTGATTCAAGTGCTGGACCCAGCACTTGATTTTGTTGACCTCATACAACTGGCCTTGACTCATTGATCCAGCCTGTCCAGATCCTTCTGTAAAGCCTCCCCACCCTCAAGCAGATCAACATACCTGCCTAACTTAGTGTTATCTGCAAACTGACTGAAGGTGCCCATGATCTCCTGCTGCAGACTATTGATAAAGATGCTGAACAGAACAGGCCCCAGCACTGAGCCCCCTGGAGACATCACTCGTAACTGGCCTCCAGCACTCTTGGCCCTGACCATATGGCCACAATGAAATACTGTGATGGTTTGGGTGTTATCTGCCCTCCACACACTTTGGAAATCATCTAGACTAGACTCAGTCAGCTCTGGAAATTGAATGAAGATTTGTGTTTACAGCTTAGCACAATATACAAGCAGATATTTACAGTATATACAGAAATATACAAGGTAAAAGGTAATACAGAAACACAACAGCCCTCCCAGAAACCTGAGTCCCCAGGAGGGGCTCCCAACTGCCCTTCCACCTTCTCCCACTCCTCTCTACCTTACCCCAGACGTTGCCTTGTGCCCAAGGAAGAATGGAGGGTCAGCCAGGGTTAGGAAGCAGGTGGATTAATCAGGTTAGGTTAGAGAGAAAAATGCAGCCCACAGTCCAGACAGAGAGCAACCCCTGTATGTTTATACTTTTGTTCTTATGCATCTCAGCAAGCCTGTGAGTGAAGTAGACATCACCATTGTTTCTGTTTCACAGCCTGTAATCTAGTTCTTCTCACCAAAACATTCTAGCTTGCTTCAAACTAGCACAAATGCACTTTCTTATTTTCTTGGATTTAAGTCATTCTTTTTTTCAGCAGAAGATGGGAAGGGTGAAAAGGACTTTTCCATGCTCTTCCATCATTTAACAGTGATAAATACAATGCTGGAGACCCCAGGGATGATGAGGAATTTAGGGGAAGTAGTTGTGGACTTCTGCTACACACAATAAACAACACTGAATCAACCTTGCTTACCCTCAACATGAAAAGTTTTTCAAAGTATTTTGAAATGGCTATGAAGTATAAATATCCACCTTTTTTTGGGGAAAAGTGCCTTTTCCTTCCCTCTTTGGGGGTTGCTTACGTCATGCTCTATCATTGGTGTACAATTCCCACTGCCTGTGCCATTCTCGCTTTGAATGCCTCACATAAATTACTTTATACTTGCTAGCTTTTTGACCTTCTAAATTATATATTTACACCAGCATTTTGCATCAGAGCTGGAGAATGAGTGTTTCTGTGACTGGGAGGGATGCTTTTTGCCATGCAGTGGTGGTGTCACCTGAGAGGCATCCCAGTGCATGCAGCAGAATGAAAAAGCAGGACAGGTTCAACAAGGTTCATTGGGCTTCAAAAAACTGAAGTGAAAGGTCCTGCACTTATCTTGGGACAATCTTTGATGTCAATACAGGATGGGGGGATGATGAAATTGAAAGCAGCCTTGCAGAAAAGGGTCTGGGGCTACTGATGGATGAGGAGCTGGACATGAGTGAACAATGTGTACTTGCAGCCCAGAAGGCAAATTGCATCAAAAGAAGTGTGGACAGCAAATTGAGAGAGGTGATTCTGCCACTCTGCTCTGGGGAGACTGCACCTGGAGTTCTGTGATCAGCTCTGGGATCTGCAATACAAGAGAGATATGGACCTCTTGGAGCAGGAGGGTTTTAACCCTGAGCAGGGTATGTTTAGGTTGGACATAAGGAGGAAGATCTTTACAGCGAGAATGGTAAAACACTGGAACAAGCTGGCTAGAGATGGCCCCATTTCTGGAAACATCCAAGATGTGGCCCCAGGCAGCCTCATCTAGTGGGGGGTATCCTTGTTCACTGTAGGTGGGTTGGACAAAATGATCTTTGGGGGTCTCTTCCAACCCAATGCAATCTGTGAATCTGTGAGAAAATGTCATTGGAAAGAGAAGTAGAATTTGAGCTAACCTGATTAGCTAACTCCCTTCCTTTCAGGGAAAGACCTTTTCCAGTGAGATTTTGAAAAGTAACATAAAGAGAATTGAAGTAGTGCTGCTACATAAGGAAAAGGATCTGCTATTCTTTGGTGCAAAAGAAATGATGCTCCTTCAGAGACAGTGAGGTCAAGACAGGTGTCTGCTCCAGAGAAAGCCTGAAGTGTGTTTGGTTACTAGGGTGACTTGCTAACTTTTTGGATCCAGTAGAATTTCAATATGCTTCTTCCTCAGATCTCACACATTGATTATCCTTGTTATAGGAGGGGGCAGAGACCTGAGGGATCAGTGTTCAGGTGTTGCGCCTACAGTAAGCTACTGATGTGTTGATAGACCAATTGCTTTTTATGCTGCACTTTATTTTTTCTGTGATTGAAATGTCTCTTCTTAATATCCCTTTACTGGATTAGGAATTTCTTATTGTATATGAAAGTTCAACAGTACAAGTCCTGAGCATGCCTGTCAGATAGGAAGGGAAAGAGAGCTAAGATATGACAGCAAATTGAATGGAATGACTTATACATTGTGTTCCTTTCTCAAAACATGTTGACATGGAGTTCTTTTTGGGGTGGGGAAAGAAAGAGTAAAGTCTCTGTGGTATGAAATAAGAGAAAATATTTTCTTTGAAAGTTAGCTTAACATCTCAGGAATAAATCCACTTCCTAATTCTTTGAGCTGGATTTGAATAATCTCTCCATTGCCTTTCCGTGGCACTAAGCCATCTTACTGTTCCTCATCTAGTGAAGAAAATGACCATTGCTTCTCTCCTTCATCTCTTCCTCTGCTGTGCTCTTTCAGGTTTCCATGGGCACCATGAGACACCGAAGAAATGGCAATTTTGAGAGTTCCAGACTCCTCTATTCTAGCATGTCTCGAAGCATCGATGTGTCCTGCAGTGATGCTGTGAGTATCTGGTACATCCTTGATCAGCTCGGGTCTTGAGAGTGGGCTACAGTGGTTATATATTGGGTGATGTCAGGAGCAGGATGATTTATTTGTCACTTTTCCCTTTATGGAGAAGTTTTTGTAGCCAGTGATCCTTCAAGGGATGTTTTGTTGGCATGGTGGAAGTGTAAAGATGTGTTTCATTCCTTTGGATCCCTGTAAGTTGTTATTGTCTATTCTTAGTCACTCCTGGCTTTATATATTTTTAAATCTCAACCTCTACAGGGAGCTTGATGGCAAAGGTAGACAATATGCAATTATGGTAAACTTCCCTTTCGAAGATCTGTTGATCACAGGGGTTGTCTGGCAGATTTCTTGCTTCTGATGGGCTTCAACAGGCCTAAAAATTAGCTCTTGGGTCTTTAGCAAGTGGTTCCCCCCATTATTATTTTTTTGTCTTTCATCACTCTGACTTTTACTGGCTAATTAAGTCCTCTTATACTTTCTTCTGAACATTACACTTTAAAATGGTTTTCTAATGGGAATGGCTTCCTCTAAGTGCTGTTTAACTACAAGTGTCCTGTCAAAATACTAAACTATAGCTATGTGTCTTCCCTTTTCATCTCAAGCTAAATCTTGGATTGCAAACACAAGCTGTGCTTAAAACCAAACAAAACCCCCAAAGCTTCAAAACTTTTACCAGCAAGTGAGGCTTTTTTTGTTGTTTGCTTTACCTACTGAGGCAGATTAGGAGTTCATCTGCATTTCCCAAGTTTGAAAGCTTCCCCTGCTTGTGGAGTTTCAGAGTTAATACAAGAGTTAACGGTTAAACAAGCTGGGGAGATTTTGCATTGCACTGAGCTCACAGAAAGCATGACTTTAAGTTGTTTAGGTCTCTTGCTGGGGTCTTTTTTATGTTAAAGTAGTCTCTATCAGAGAAGTTTTTGGTTCTATTTGTTTGTTTGTTGTTTTTTCCCTTGGGAAGAAACATTAATTTGCCAGAGTATTTTTTGCCTTGATCTATTTGAAAAAATACTGCCAAAGCTGTAAATTATTGGAAATCTGGAAACACTTTATAGTCTACACCTACCTGTGTTGTGCCACTGAATTCAAGTCAGGTGTTTTCTATGTGAGTTTTTCTGATTAAAAACTGCAATAAAAATACTCTCCAGCAACTTTCATAATCTCACTAGCTTTTTATGTCCATCATAGAATCAACCAGGTTGGAAGAGACTTCCAAGCTCGTCCAGTCAAACCTGTCACACAGCCCTATTCAGTCAAGTACATTATGGCACTAAGTGCCTCATCCAGTCTTTTCTTGAACACCTCCAGGGATGGTGACTCCTCCACCACCCCCCTGAGCAGCCCATTCCAATTGCAAACTCTTAGGGTATCCAATCTATTTTGACATTCAAGATATATATTTTTTTCCTGAGAGGGGAATCTCTACCTTTCGTCTCTTTAGTAGATATAAAAATAGAAGTATATGGATGCCTAATTGTGATTTTTAAGTAGTCTTTTCTGTCCTGTCAATGCCCATCAGTGCTTCCTGGCTGCCTCCCATCATTTGCTTTGAGGAAGCAGACTTAAGAATTTGCACCAGGTTTCTTTTCACTTATAAACTGACTATGCTGTTACTGTTTCTTCTGGTTAATGAGTTTCCAAAAGTAAACTTTTCTTAATTTATTTTCAAGGACTTGGTCAGCTTCATCCAAGAAAACTTTAAGAAGAGAGAATGTGTCTTTTTTACAAAAGACACCAAGTCAATGTAAGCAGACATTTTTCTCTTGTTTTACAGGTGTGGGAGCCTGGTAGCTGAGGGTATTTCTGTCTGCTGAGCCATGTGGCTGGGATGGGGTGGGGAACGAACTTTGCACTTTTGTTTGGTTGGCTGGTTTGTGTGTGTTTGTTTGCTAAGAGTCTGAACTTTGCAGTGCAACCTCACCTGAGTCTGTCTTGTGCAACTTCTTTGGTTGTCACTGCTAATCGTTCACACATCCCTGGGATATTCTGCACTTGCGGCCAAAGAAGATGGAAGTGTTATGGTTTGACAGGCACCCGGAGTGCATCTCTGGGGTCCTGGTGGATAGCAAGTTAACCATGGCACAGCAATGTGCTCTTGTGTATTAGGAGGAGTGTGTCCAGAAGATCAAGGGAGGTTCTCCTCCCCCTCTATTCTGCCCTGCTGAGACCTCATCTTGAATGCTGTGTTCAGTTTTGGGCTCCCCAGTTGAAGAGGGACAGGGATCTGCTGGAGAGGGTCCAGCAAAAGGCTACAAGGATGATTAGGGGACAGGAGGGCATCACTTATGAGGAGAGGCTGAGGGACCTGAGGCTTTTTAGTCTGGAGAAAAGACTTAAGAGAGGATTTGATAAATGTTTATAAGTATCTGGAGACTGGCCAGGAGAGGGGGGGACAGGCTCTGCTCACTTGCTCCCTGTGATAGGACAAGGAGCAACAGGTGTAAGTTGCAGGACAAGAGGTTCTGCCTCAACACAAGGGGGAACTTCTTTACTGTAAGGGTCCCAGAGCACTGGAACAGGCTCCCCAGGGAGGTCGTGGAGTCTTCTTCTCTGGAGACTTTCAAGGCCTGTCTGGGTGTGTTCCTCTGTGATCTGTGTTAGATAGTATTGTCCTGCTCTGGCAGGGGGTTGGACTCAATCTCTTTGGGTCCCTTCCAAACTGTAACATCCTATGATCCTATGATCTCCCAGCTCTAAGCTATTTTGATGGCATGCTCCATCAATACAATTTTTTGAGCCTACCCCGTAATCTATATTCATGTTTTAATCCATATACATCTACTACTTTTACTAATTTATACATCACAAAGTGTACACAAAAATAGCAACTAACAAAAAAAAAGGTGAGACAAAAAAGGAAATAAACACTGCTTACATTATTTTTAAAATTAAAATATGTCCCACTTTTGAGACTACTGCTTTATACTGTCTGGAATTCAGGTTAAAACTGGAAATTTCTCACTTTTGAGGTATACTACATGTAACTTGATGCAAAACTGGGGGCCTGACCCTCATGCTAACTCTGTCAGCATGCTTCCAGCAGCTCTGTTAAATCTTCAATATCAAATTCCCTGTTTGAAACATAATTGTGGCACTCCATAGGTGTTTTTAGGGATGTAGAACCTGCACTGTTATTGATGTATAAAAATGTATGTATGTATCAGAGAGTTGCACACTTGAAATTTTCCTTCTAATCCCAAATTACAAATTCCATGCATAAGCCTTTGCAGCAGAGACAAGCAGTCATGAGGTTGTGCTCACACTGATGGTCTCTTAAGATATGCTTGCTTCATTTTCAGGCACAACTACCTATGCAATGCTACTTGAGGACCATAACATTGCTTTCCTTTTCTTTTTTATAATCTCCAGAGAAAAGTGATCAAACTAATGCAGCTGCAGAAGTTTTAATATAAAGCTCTCAGTAACCCCATTCTCCTCTGAAGCTAAGAGGAGAAATACTTTGGAGAGAGGAGACAGGGAGGGAGGGAAATTAGTCTAATTTCAGAAAGTCTTACTTAGGGTCCTCCTCTGCCATCTAAAATGGGATGTCTGGCAAAGGGCCAGCAAAGGATGGGAGAGCTGGTTCTTATCAGCTCTCTTCCTGGAAGCCCATTGGGAAAGGTTTGCAAGTCATACTCAATACTTGCTGGGGTTTTTTGTCTGTCTGTTTTTAAGATAAGCTAGGTTCAATTCAAAGTTACAGTGGAGTAGAAGAAATCATGTACATTTTCTCTCCTTCTGAGAGACAAGCAGTGACTTACCTTTAAAACAATCTTTACAGGAGGGCATTTCTCAATCTCATGTTTGCAGGATGACTATAAAGGTCACTGTAAGCACACAAATTAATGCTCTCATCTTAATCCTTTTGGTCAATGCATTTATTTCTGTCTCTCTATCTCTTCTCTCCCTATGTTGTCACCCTGCACATTAAGCAACAGCATTGTTCCTCTTGCTTTGTCTCCCCACCTACTTTCATTGTGCTACTATCAAAATGAATACTGGGCAACTATTTACCTGCTGTTGCTTGTTAACTTAGAGTGTAGGGGCCACATTTGCTCCAGCTTATTGCTGTCAACATTGCTTACTGCACTTGGCTGACTGCAGTCGTCAGTCGGTCCTCCCGTTCATGAATTATGGCCCCATCTCCATGCCATTTGAAGAAGCAGGAATATAGGCTACACAGAAAATTCTGTGGATTGTGCTGCAGCTTTTCCTAGGAAAAGAGTTCTCCCAGCTTTCCTAACTAGCCCTAGATAACTGAAGCACAGATTCTTTCTTCTCTTCATGCAGTGGCACTGTTGGTGATGAGTGCGCTGTTACTGACTGCACACCATGCCCACCTGTGGTGGTGGTGGGGAAAATGTGCTAGGGACATAGCCAACTGCCTGCAAAATCCCAGAGATTCATGGATTCTTAGACTGTCTCCTGAGTTTAGTCAGCAAAATCTCAGAGATCCATTTTCTCTTCATGTGAATGTCTTGGGTGCAATTAGGCATCAGTCAGGCCCTGGGTTTGCAATGGAAAGTGGTTATGCTTGGCAATCATCTTAGTGATCTCTTTGTATCTGGTAAAGAGCACAAAAAAAGCCAAGAAAGCACTTGCACACATCAAGTTAACAGTAGATAAGGTCACATCTGGTAGCGTCTGATGCCACATTCTGGTTAATATTCCTCATTTCTGTGCACAGTTGTAGGGTTTCAACGTCAGCTGCTGGTGATCTAACTTGATTTGTGATAATGAAATAAATTACACATGGAAGCTCCATCCAGCAGTGTCAGCTCCTCTCTCAGCACAGCCTGGCTCCTGAGATGTATGCCATCAGGAGGCAGAGAATCAAAGAATTCTTTGGATTGGAAGGGACCTTTAAAGGTCATCTAGTGCAACCTCCCCTACAGTAAGCAGGGACATCTTCAGCTTGCTCAAAGCCCTGTCCAATCTGACCTGGACTGTTTCCAGGGATGAGGCATCTACCATCTCTCTCGTCAACCTGTGCCAGTGTTTGACCACATGCCTGATAAAAAATTTCTTCCTTGCATCCAGTCTAAATCTTCCCTCTTATGTTAAAACTATCACCACTTGTCTTGTCACAGCAGGTCCTGCTTAAAAACACTGTCCCCAGCTATCTTATCAGCCCCTTTAACAACTAAAAAGCTACAATAAAGTCTTCCCAGAGCCTTCTTTCCTACAGGCTGAGCAGCCGCAACTCTCAGACTGTATATATAGCAGAGGTGTTCTGGTCCCCTGATCATCTTCATAGCCCTCCTCTGGACCCATTTTAGCAGGAAGCAGTGCTTAATATGAGGAGGTGCTGGTCTCAGCTGAGAGTTGGCTCATTTGTCCTGTAGTAAATGCAAGTGCACCCTTGTCCATCTGTTCCATAGCTCCATCTGCTGCTTGGCTTGTTGTTTTGGTATAACCCTGCTTCAAGGCTTTGAACTTGCTGTGACTGCTACTGTAGACACCAGATATTCTACAAGCTCCAAGCTTGTTGCAGAACAACACTTCTTGGAAATGTCCTGATTGAGCAGAAGTTTGAAAGGTGACATCAGCACTAAAAAGTTTCTTTTTGTTGTTGATAAATGTATCAGAGTTTGCTGTCCTGTGCTTGGGATGATAACTGAGTGGTTTCATATCTATTCATTCTTCTTTCAGCGGTAACTTATGCAAATGTGGATACCCTGAAAATCAACATATAGAGGGCACTCAGATTAATACCAATGAGAAATGGAACTACAAGAAGCACACTAAGGAACTTCCTACTGATGCCTTTGGGGACATTCAGTTTGAAAACCTGGGGAAAAGAGGAAAGGTAAGTGACTGTGTGAAAGGTATACATCAGGCTCCTGTTGGGTGCACTGTACTCAGAGTACTGAACTCAGTGCCCGTGGAAGCCCGTGAAAAGCAGGGAAGGTGAAACTAAAGTTGATTTTATTCTGATGAGAATGGAAGTTTTTAGCCTACAAAGGAGACAAACTCAGGCTCTGAAAATAGGTAATAAAAAATAATTTCTCCTGTGTTATTTGTTTCATAGGCTGATGGTGGGAATGAAAAGACATGGTCTGTTTCCAAGCATGGCAGAAGAATGGGTGAATGAGGGTGATGCTCAATTATAATTTTTCTTTTTCCATTGTAACAAGCCTGTAACACAATTCTGAAGTCCTGTGCAAGGAGGAAATAATTTTGCAAGAGGTGCATGATGTCTCATGGGGACTCTGTGCCTTCACTATGTCAGTGTGCAGTTAGTGTCCATTTCCAGTTCCGTTTATATAGAAATGCCATGGTCCTGAGGAGCAGCTTAGTACCCTTTCATCCATCTTCAATGGTGAGCTCAACCTGGTAAGCCTAATTGCCTGAATAAACAAGGTCTTGGTAGAGATCCCTTGTTCCTGACTGTCTGATTTTAATGACAAGGCAAGGCTGGTTTTGGAACATTGCATCTTTTCAGTGTGGACTAACTTCTGCGTTGGAAAGAAAATGATGTGAGGATGGGGTCCAGTGCAACTTTTGAGACAGGAGCATGTGTACCATGCTTTATCTTTGAAGGTGCAGCAGGATCTATGACATCATAACTGTAAGGGCTTTATCTTTGAAGGTGCAGCAGGATCTATGACATCATAACTGTAAGGGCTTTATCTTTGAAGGTGCAGCAGGATCTATACCATCATAACTGTAGGGATTTCGTATCTTTTGGGATGAAAGGCCTTTCTTCAGTGCAGAAGCTGCATGTTCCTTATCACAACTCCATAAAATCATCACTTATGCTTTGTAGTGTCTTTAACGTGTCATCCAGCATCTGCCTACAAAGCTTGCTGACCTACACCACCTTCCTCACTAGCTGCTCTGTTTGCAGACCATTGCAGTCTGTGGATATACACTCTCCTTCCTATGCAGTTTTATCTCAGGCTTTAGGCTGAGGATGTTGTGGCATGTGGGAATGAAGCTTTTGTGGCCTACACTCTCAAAGAATGATGTTGTTTGGAAGAACTCTGGAGTTTTCTAGCCAAAACCCTTCCTCAAAGCATATCCACAGAGATCAGCTTGTTCAGGCCCATAACTAATTGAATAAGATTTCGCAAGGAGGAGATCCTACAATGATGGTAAATTCACTGGGGATAGAACTTCAGAGGGATTATTCTGTATGTTTTCTGCTTTCCTGTATTTTTCCTTGTTGTGGGGACAGTGGAGGAGTGGAAATAAGCAAATAGTTGGTGTTGCTGTTTCTGATGATTTACACTGATACTATGTAAGGAGTCGTATGTGGTTGAGATTACCTGCCTCTTCTGAATGACCAACATTTACCACCAGTGCAGCTTCCTTGAGACCTGTGATGGTTTGGGTGTCCCCCGCCCCCCACACTTTTAGAAATCACCCAGACTAGACTCAGTCGGCTCTGGAAATTTGAATGAAGCTTATATTTACAGCTGGCACAATTTACAAGCAGATATTCACAGTATATACAGTTATATACAGAAATATATAAGGGAAAAAAGGTAATACAAACACAATTCCCCTCCCAGAAACCTGAGTCCCCAGGAGGGGCTCTCAACCACCCCTCACCTTCCCCCTACCCCTCTCAACCTTACCCCAGTCCTAAGGAAGAATGGAGGTTCGGCCAAAAGGGTTAAAAGCAAGGTGAAGCAGCCAAGCAAAGGAGGGTGAGGTTAGAAAGCAAGATGGAGTCCAGCCAGCAGCCACGAGCTCCCCAGCAGGCAAAGTTCCCCAGCGAGGAGAAGAAGCAAATGCCCTAATCTTTGTTTTGCCTTTCTTCTTTTGTATACATCTCAGCAAGACTGTGAGCGAAGTAGACCTCACCATTGTTTTCATTTTACAGCCTATCATCTAGTTCTTCTCACCAAAACATGCCAGCTAGGCTCAAACTAGCACAAGACCATCAAAACAAATAAGGAAAATCAGAGCATGCTGTATAAATTAATCTGGTTTTATGCCAAGTAGTAGAAACAGGGCACTTTGGTAGGAAATAAGACTGAAGGTTTTGAGTAGTGTTTAAATAGATCCAAGTACTTTGTCTATTTCTTGAAGCTTCGTACTACTTTGTTGTAAGCTCTTGCATACCTTTACTGAAAGAAGAAATAGTTCACTGTACTGGAACATAGCTGAGTTCTAAAAGCTTAAATGTTCTTTCCTTAGCTTGTGCCCCACTTCCCACCTCGGAAGTCAGTTTTTGTGCTCGTAGTTGTTTTTTGAGGGCTTTCTAGGCCACTATGCAGTTTCAGCTTAATGCTTATAAGTCTCTTAATTCATCCCATCAGCACACTGGCTGGACTTGCATCTCTGTTGTGCCTTCTTATTTTGCATGCCACAAGGCACCAGCTGATCCTAAATACTGCAAAATATTTTCTCTTGATTGCATGCACAACGAGGAAGACTTCAAGCCCAAGGTAATCTAAGAATTGCTGGCTATTAGCAGTGAGAGAAGAGGAGTTTTATATCCTGTGTTGTGCTTTTAAGGACAGATGAGTCTTAAAAGGTTTGCTGAAGCAAAATTAGATGTGAACAGACCAATAAAATCTCTACGCTTCATAAGCCCTGCTTGCTTATTCTATTTTTTCCCTGCAGTGTTGCTCAGATCTTGTAACATCCAAGAACACTGCAGTTGCTGTATTTTATGTTCTGGTAACCATCCGTATGAAAAATGCTTCTCTGAATACCTTTCTGAGCTCAGCTGCTGGAACGCCGTGGCGCAGTCGCCTGTGTTGCGGTTGTACCGGTCATGGCTGTGGTGCAGCAATTGGCTGTACCAGGAGATGGCGCCGTTGTACCTCGCAGACGAGGAAAAGGCTGAGCTGGGGGTTTCGCCCGCTTGAGTACAGCCTTGCCAACGACTCGAGGTGGCAATTTCCACTCGTTTTCACGGAATGAAACCTAAGTGTTTGGAGTTCTGCACAGCAAGGTTGTACAAGCACAAAATGTGCTGTATGGGTAATTCAGCTTCAGCATCTTTTATGCGTGGCTTGCTTTACATAGGCAAATCCGACTTGTACAGATGAAAACAAGTCAGCCAAGTTGAAATCTTAGTGGAACGAAGGTAGTCACTCAGGTACAAGGTACTCTGTGTTGGTAAGGTTTAGGAGAAATGTCTTCTAACTGCAGAGCTCACAAGATTTGCTGTGTAACAGTTAGTTTTGCTGGCAGACTCCCCCTCTTCTATGCAGAACCCTCTCAGAAAACCACCCAGGTCTTCACTCATGTGGCTGATGCTTTGGAGCAGAAGCTGTGGGAGACCTTTAGCCCTCTGTGGTGGTTTGGGTGTTCCCCGCCCCCCTCCACTTTAGAAATCACCCTGATTAGACTCAGACGGCTCTGGAAATATGAATGAAGCTTATATTTACAGCTAGCACAATATACAAGCAGATATTTACAGTATATACAATTATAGACAGAAATATACAAAGTAAAAGGTAATACAGAGACACAACAGCCCTCCCAGAAACCTGAGTCCCCAGGAGGGGCTCTCTACCGCCCCCTCACACCTTCCCCCTACCCCTCTCAACCTTACCCCAGTCCCAAGGAAGAATGGAGGTTCTGCCAGGGGGGTTAGGAAGCAAAGTGGATTAGTCCAAAACGGAGGGTGAGGTTAGAGAGTAAGATGCAGCCCAGCCAGTTCCCCAGCTGCAGCCCAAGTGAGAGAAGTAGTGAGTGTGTTATCTATGTTTTGACTTATGTTTTTATACATCTCAGTAAGCCTATGAGTGAAGTAGACATCACCACACCATTGTTTCCCTTTCACAGCCTGTAATCTAGTTCTTCTCACCAAAACATTCTAGCCAGGCTCAAACTAGCACACTCTCCTGCATAGCCGTTGGAGCTTGTTAGACTTGGGTTTGCCCTTCTGCAAATACTGGGCAATCTACACAAAATTGCCTATGATTCAGGTCCAAGCTACTCCTTTCTACCCCTGGTATGGGTTGTACAGCCATGACCTTCTTCCAGAAAGTCTGTCAGACTAAACTACTCACAGCAATGAAATTGCAAAAAGACTATTGAATAGCACAGCAAGAAAACCCCAGAGAGCCTTTTACCAAAATGGAGACAGAGTGGTTCCACCTGAGGTCAGTTATTCATCTAATGTGTTTTTTTGACATGCTCATACAACATTCAAGCTTTACTACATGTTTAATAAGATTATGTGTTGTGCTTAAGATGCTTTTATGGCTATCTTACGATAGGGACACCATGCCCACAAAGCTTAGAATTTCTAGTTCATCAAGGCTTTAGCAGCCTAATCAAAATACAGCTGCAATTGTTAGTATTAGTTTCCTTACAACAGTGCTGCCACCGATCCATGATCTAAGCTGTAAATAACGCTATTACCAGAAACTTCTTCGGTGGTGTGTTCATCCTTTCAATGTTCCTCTGAATCCCAAGGTCAGTGCTCTCGCTTTCCTCCAGTGGAAGGTGAGTTGGGTGCCTTGTTGTAGGGGGAGAATAAAGGTGCTTTAGAGGAAGAAAGGCTTCATCACTTCATCTTTTGTCTGCTGGCTGTTGGAGTAAGACTGATTGTACCTTAGGGAAAAAGATGAGCTAGCTGAGAACAGACCCGAACTTGTTCTCTTGTTTTCTCTCACCCAAGTACCTCCGTTTGTCGTGCGATACAGACTCCGAAACACTCTACGACCTGATGACCCAGCACTGGCACCTGAAAACCCCTAACCTCGTCATCTCTGTCACCGGGGGCGCAAAGAACTTTTCGCTCAAGCCCCGGATGCGCAAGATATTCAGCAGGCTCATCTACATTGCCCAGTCCAAAGGTAAAGGCCTGCATATGTGTTGCTCATAACGTGATTGGAGTGGTAGCAGCAAAAAGGGCCAGCAGGGAAGCAGATGATTTGTGTTGTTTCTGCTTCTGGAGTCTCCTTCTCTGGAGACTTTCAAAACCTGCCTGGATGCGTTCTTGTGCAAACTACCCTAGGGGATCCTGCTTTGGCAGGGTCTTGATGATCTCTGGAGATCTCTTCCAACCTCTAATATTCTGTGATTCTGGCTGGTGCACTTGGGGCAAGTGTGACCTAGTGGCTCAGAAGGAACAGGTTTGAGAGACAGCCACCAGATGCCTATGGTAAAGCAAGGTAAGTTGTGTAGCATCTTTTGCGCTCAGCTGAAGAAAATGTGTTTCTTCCGAGGTGAGGTCTTGGGAGGGGATTTTGCTGTTTTATCTTAACAGTAATGCGTTAGGAGGGTGGATGTTCCATGGCATTCCCCCCAGTTTATTGGATGTTGTCTCCAGGGGCCTGGATTTTCACAGGAGGCACGCATTACGGGCTGATGAAGTTCATCGGGGAAGTGGTCAGAGACAACACCATCAGTCGGAGCTCAGAGGAGAATGTGGTGGCTATTGGTATAGCAGCCTGGGGCATGATTTCCAACCGAGAAAGTCTGATTCGCAGTGGAGATAATGATGTAAGAAATGTGTATGGGTTTCTGGGGAAGAAAAGAGGAGGCTTGGCTGTCAGTTGTACAGATTATGTTCATGACTGACCGCTGCTGTGCTAGGCTGATGCTGCCAGCCATATGATGACCGAGTTGAGTGGTCAGTCAAGCTCTGCTTGTATGCCAGGCAAAGCAGATCTCAGCAAAGACTTTGGAGCAATACTAGAAGTGGGTAGATTCAGATTGGATGTTAGGAAGAAGTTCTTCACCATGAGGGTGGTGAGACACTGGAAAAGGTTGCCCAAGGAGGTGGTGGAAGCCTGATTTCTGGAAGTCTTTAGGGCCAGGATGGATGGGGCTCTGAGGAACCTGATCTAGTGTAAGGTGTATTTGCCCATGGCAGGGGAGTTGGAACTAGATGATCCTTGAGGTCCCTTCCAGCCCTGATAATTCTATGATTCTATGAAAATGCTTTCCAGTGAAATACTTGTATAGAAGTAAATCTGTCTGCTAAGTCTGAGGGCAGCTTTTCTCCACCTTACACAGCAATGAAACAAACCACCAGATGCTCTTCCCCAGAACAGGAGGAAGCCACTCTGGTGTTCAAGGTAATTGCACACATAGGGCCTGTTAGGGAACATTTTTGTTCTGGGGTTAGCATGACTGTGTGGAAGGAAGCTCAGGGAGTAACTTCTTCCACAATTACTGTAGCTGCTGTGAAATCCCTACACGCTTGTCCATAGTGAGGATTCCTGTGAGCTAAGACATGTCAAACATGCTGGTGCTGTTATGGATCTTGCTCATTGATATCGTTGTCCCGTGTGTCAGATACACTGGCATAGCTCCTCATCTCTCTTTTCCACTAGATACTATGTAACATGTCTGAAAGCAATCCTGCTAGATAAATAAAAGCAGTTTTCTGAGCACTCTAAAGAGGTTTGAGGGTGATGACCTCAAGAGGTTCCTTCCAACCTAAACAATTCTGTGAAGAGTTGAGATTAAGCTTGCCACAGATTTCGTGTGGCTGAAGGAAGCATGCATCACTTACCAGGATTTCTGGAAGGACTAAACTGTTGCAAATAATTTCCACTGTTCCACTGGCTGCAGTGAAGTTAAGGGAGGACCATTGTAAATGATGCCACTTTTAGAATGCATTCAGTTAGAAAAGACCTTTAAAGGTCATCTACTCCAACCCTGCTGCAGTAAGCAGGGACACCTTTAACTAGATTGGGTTGCTCAGAGCCCTGTCAAGCTTGACTGTGTGTGTCTCCAGGGATGAGGCCTCCAGCATCCTGCTTCAGTACCCTCATAGTAAACAACTTCTTCCTAGCATCCAATCTAAGTCTACCTTGCTCTAGTTTAAAACCATTGCCCCTTGTAAACAGTCCCTTCCCACCTTTCTTGTAGGCCCCCTTCAGGTAATGGAAAGCTGCACTAACGTCTTCCCAGAGCTGTCTCTTCTCCAGGCTGAACAATCCCAACTCTCTCAGCCTGTCTTTGTAAGAGATGTGCTTCAGCCCTCTGATCATTTTTGTGGCCCTCCTCTGGACCTGCTTCAGGAGGTCCCTGTTCTTCTTGTGCTGAGGGCCTTAAAGCTGGAAAGAAACATTTTCTCTGCAAATAATTATGCTTTGTGCAGGATTTCTCTTGCTGTGTTCTGCTGCTGTTGGAACTAAGAGTGACTCCTGAGTAACAAGGAGCAGTTGGTGGCAGATGTCATTGGCTTGTCCTTTAAGGCTTGTGCATGCTCTGTCCTTGGACCTCTATTAAACACTGTGCTTGTGCTTCTAGGGGTATTACTTGGCCCACTACATAATGGATGATCTCAAGAGAGACCCTCTCTATTGCCTGGATAATAACCACACCCATCTCTTACTGGTTGATAACGGCACCCATGGGCACCCAACAATAGAGGCAAAAGTCCGCACTCAGTTAGAAAAGTACATTTCAGAGCGAGTTATCCCAGGTAGGTGTGGGCATCAGGTTGCATGCTTCTTTCCCCTTAGTCCTTACAAGGTTTGGGGCTGATGTACAGTGATTTTTAAAGTTTTTATTTATTTTGGGAACAAAAGTGTAGTGGTAGCATCCCCTGGATAATGAACTGGAGAGGAAGTGTTAACTAAACTGCCTCTTGAGTGCTTTCAGGAGCAATCAGCCCTCTTTAGAGCGATATGGCTCCCTTCTTCTTTTCTTTGTATATGACAACAATCCTTTGTTGAACACAGCAAATGATCAGGTGTCAGCCATTCCACACAGCCCTTCTCTCCCTTCCTGCTGGGCTGTCTGTTGGAAACTAACTCTTCTACATACTTCCCTCCTGGCACTGAAGTCCACATAGCTGAAGCACAGCTACACAGGCTTTCACCAAAATAAGAATTTCTGAGGATGATCAATCCATCTGCAGCCTGATCTGAAATAATTTCTCTTTCAGCCCATTCTTTGCCAAAAGGGGAAAAAAAATAAAAGCCCTGACAGAAAAGTCTCAGTTAAAGAGTTTTTTTTTTTGGGGGGGGGTTACTGTGGGATTTTGGGTTATTTTTATGTATTTGTTTGTTTCTTTGTTTATTTCAGTTTTTTACTGGTTACTTCAGATGAAGCATACTTGCTGTTAGTCATGATGGAGAACCCAGAATCATTACAGAGCTTGCTATATCTCTCGAACACTAGCTCTAGGGGTTATGGGATTTTTAAGTCAGAGCTCTGAATCTTCTGCTTGTGATAAGAGCCTTGCATCTGGAGTCAGCGGTCAGAGCAGTAGGGAAAAACAGGAAAATCGCATTTGGGAACTTGGGCACTAGGAAAAATTCTGATTGCTGTGAGGGGAAAAAAGCATCTGTTAGGGAAAGTTGCCTGAAGCTGACTGTGCAGAATGTTAATGACGACTGATTTTTCATTAAAACCGGGAAGAGCTGTTAATAGCTTTCAAAAAACTCAGCAATGAACTAGCGTCAGAATGTTTGGATGAGCTGTGTGGAAATTCTTTCATTGGACCCAAGAAAAAGTAGTTGTTCAAACCGCTCTAATCAGTTGAATATTTTTCTCCCCCCCCCCTTTTTTTCTTTCTTTTTCCTTTTCCCCCCCCTCTTTTATTTTTATTAAATCTTTTGGCATGTTTCACAGAATCTAATTATGGTGGGAAGATTCCAATTGTCTGTTTTGCCCAAGGTGGAGGAAAAGAGACTTTGAAAGTAAGTTTGTTTCTTCTACTTATTTCCAGGAGCAGCACTAGGGATATTTGTCATATTTAAAACAGATTACTCTTGACAAAGCAACTTGACAAATTAGACAGACCTACAGTCCTATTATTTACAAAAGCTTGCCTAGAACTTGCTATATAAAGATCTTGCTTGCAATTGCATTGAAGCATATAAGTTTTGTTTTGGTTAATGTTTTCCATGCAAAGATTCTACCTCTGACTGACATCCTGGGAAACTGTTGGCTACGACAGTTCAGTTATCCCACTGCTTCTATAACAAATCCAGCACAAAAATGTTTGTTTCTCTTAAGACTCTTAAGACTCTGCCAGTCATGCAGTTCTTGTTCCTTCTTATACAAATGTGCCTAAACTGTGGTTTGGGAAAACTTGTCTTGCCTGTGCTCAGTGAGGATTAGTGCTTTCTTGTAACACAGACAGATGTACTGGAGATGCTTTTGCTCAGCGCTTGCTTGAACTGACTTGTGATTGTTGCTCCTGAGAACTGTGGCCTGCAACTAGTTTAAATCTAGGCAGCTGAGTGAGGCAGGAGGGCTCTGCTGATTCTGCTCCTTCAAAGCCTTGAAGGTGAGGGAGCAGGCATCATCTTCAAATAAATGACGAATGGGAAGAGGATGTATAGACCAGAGAATGCAGAAAGAAGTTACTTGAAACAAGATGTTTAAGTGATGCTTAGGGAAGGGTCTTATGGATATGCCTCGGTGTTAAACCCCAGGATTGTTACTTCCATGTCCATCTTGCAAGAGTGAAGATGAGTGGCCTGAGTGAGGAGAATATGACTAAAGAAGCAAAGGGACCTGGCACCAGGGAATTTCAAGTGAGTGGGATGTGCAGTCAGGCTGCGTGGAATAGGAACAGTGAGAAACAAGTGACTTGATCAGCGAGAAGAGCTGGTGTAATCTGGGATGAAGGACCTTGAGAAAAGGGGCTGGATTTTTTAAGAGATTCATGTGTGATGAAGAGATTATGTCAGTGTTTGCATCATTAAAGTTGAAGCAGGATGAAGGATGGTGAAACACTAGCACAGGCTGCCTAAAGAAGTGGTAGAAGCCTCATCCTTGAAAACATTCATGGCTAGGTAGGATGGGACTCTGAGCAACCTAATCTAGTTTAAGATGTTCCTGCTTTAAAGGTTCCATCCAACCCAAACCATCACATGATTTCTTTTGAAGAGGTAATCTTGGTGCTACCTGATCTGACCAAAACAGTGCTGTTAATAGTGAGGTGAATCAAACAGACTTAGTAGCTATCTTGTCAGAATGAAGAAAAACCTTGTTAAATCTGATGCATAACTCCTAGCAAGAGGTTCGTCTGAAAAGTAACTGGATGACAGTTCAGTTAAGGGTCTCTTGGTTATTTATTGGTGTTACTAGTACATGGAGATATTCTTGTCTACCTTCCTGCTTAATTACAGGTGAAGCCATTTTCTGAAGAATAAATTGAGTCTCTGATCAGGCCAGAGTGACACAGCAGGTTCCATGCTGTGAGCATTTGTCCTTATCATGCCTTGATCTTAGCAGTGTTGGTCAGGGAAGACTTTCTCAGTTTCTCTGACTGGTGCATGATGACAGAATTCAGTTTTAGTACAGAAGTTAAAATGTTTTGAGCTTCTGCTTTAAACCTCCTGTGATGTAAAACATGCCCTTTACTTGGACCCCTCTTAAGAAAACCACTTTGATCTAGCTGGTAGGAAAAAGCATCTTCTTTTTGTCATGGACCCACTATCCAGTTGACAGCAATAAAATGTGTTCGTGGGTTTGATGGCTTCAAGTTGCATTTTTGTTGCTGCTGCTGTTGCAAAACTTCAGAGAGCAAATAGGTGTTCTGTCTTTCCAGTGCTAGAGGGTAACTTGCATTGACTCCTTTTGTACAATTTGTTAGCAGATGGTTTATATTCTGATGACTCTTTTGTCAATGGTCAGGAAGCAAATGAAATGAAGGTTGCCTGTAATGGTCTTTGCTACAGGAGAACTAATGATCGCCTTTCCTTCGTTATTTCAATACCTTATGTTGTTGTTGTTGTTTTTTGTTTAGTTTCCTTACTAATAAGCTATGTACAGCATTGTTGTGTGAGAAATTACATGAGCATCTACTTGGATGTTCAGTAACATTGGAGTTTGATGTTCTCCTGATACCACAGAAGTCATCCCAATGTAAAAGGCTGCTGCTTGTGTGTCCAGCAAGTAAAGCTGGAGTCCTTTTTCTCAGCTGTTCTGTTACTTGAGCAATGCTGCACCATAAACCAGCGATGGCTGTAGCTAGGTAGTGCTGGAATGTGTCCTGAATGTCATTTCCACTTGGCAATTTTCCTGATCTCTTAATCAGATCTAAAATTTGGTGGATGGTGATTTCTGTCTGGCTCTTTGCAGCCCCCTGTCATTAGATGAATGCTGTTTTAAAGTGTTGTCATTGGTAAGGTGTCAGTGGGTAGTGATAAAAATACTGCCCTGGACTATGGGCTTCTGTTTTTTTCACCTGATTAAACCTTCAATCTCTAGACTTACATACTGAGTAACACAGTCAGGCTTCAAGTGATCACCTCTTCCTCTCTCACTCCTTAGTCTATCAATGTGGCCATCAAGAGTAAAATTCCCTGTGTTGTGGTGGAAGGCTCTGGCCGAATTGCTGATGTTATTGCTAGCTTGATGGAGGCAGAAGGCACTCTTGCTTCTTCATGTGTCAAGGAGAGCTTGCTCAGGTATCTGCCTCGTACTATTTCAAGGCTCTCAGAAGAGGAGACTGAAAGCTGGATCAAATGGGTAAGTGTGTGCTACCATAGGGAGCTAGCAAGGCTGGGAGTGGGAGAAGGGTGGAGGAAATCTGAGGCGAGGAGCAGACAGTGCCTTCCACATTATGGATGTTGCTGTCAGGCGGTGCATATAAGAAGTGCAGTGCTCCTTGCCTCGATATATCCATCAGGATTCAAAAACAAAAATTCCAGACTTTTTTGACTTGCATGGACTGGAACAAAGGGAGTGGGCAATGACAGTCCTTTGGAAAGGTAGCACATGTCTAGACGCAGCAAAGCCAAGACCAGATGTATTGTGTGCCAGCTCCTCTGGCTGCTGGCTGTGTCTCTTGGATGATGTGCTGGTGTTGATCATAGAATCATAGAATGGTTTAGGTTGGAAGGGACCTCAAGGATCATCCAGCTCCAACCCCCTGCCACAGGCAGGGACACCTCCCACTAGAGCAGCTCGCCCAAGGCCTCATCCAGCCTGACCTTAAACACCTCCAGGGAGGAAGCATCCACAACCTCCCTGGGCAACCCGTTCCAATGCCTTACCACCCTCACTGTAAAGAACTTCCTCCTAACATCCAGTCTAAATCTCCCCTCAACTGATGTTGCAGTTCCTTTGCATGCCTTGTGAAATTGCAGAAATTGGAGATTTGCACTCACAGTGCTAAATCCTGCTGTACCGCTCAGAGGCAAAGTGTTATTGCTGCTGCCCCAAGGACTTTTAGATTGTAGTGGTTTTACTTCAGTATTCTCCCATTCATCCCAAAAGTTCTTGTCTGTCTTCCTTCACCCCTTTAAGTATTGTGCAGGACAGGTTTCCCTTAGAGTATATGTGGGAAGTTTAGGACTAGAGGCTTGGTCGGTGTTTCTCAACAGCAGCCTGCCATCTCCACTGAGATTCTGTGGCTTGACTCACTAATCCTGTGTACATGGGATACAGTTGAAGGTACAACACTGTATTTACACCAGCAAATTCTGATTGTGCTCCTTTTTGCCTGTTTGACCAGGCATAGAGCCTTCAGAATGTAGTCACTGTTGTGAAGCCATAGGTAACTGCTTGTTAGAAGAGTGCTTTCTGGAAACTGGGCCAACTGGAGAAGTGAGGAGAGCATCTGATGTCTTGGGTTGCTTGGGTCAGTCTTGGAAAATGGTTGTAACTTTCTGGTTACCTGACCTTCAGCTGCACCTGGTTTTAGNAGTGCCATGGTCTAGTTGATTGGATAGAGCTGGGTGATAGGTTGGAGTGGATGATCTTGGAGGTCTCTTCCAACCTGGTTGATTCTATGACTCTGCTCTTTTGAATAGAATCACCTGGTTGGAAAAGACCATAAGATCATTGAGTCCAACCATGATCTAACATCTCTGTGTACGCAGAAAAAAACCCACCCAGTTCCAGTCTTAGTGTTCTGTGATTTTTCATAAGTCTTGGTTGCAAGAACACTTCAGTCCAGTGAACAATTCATTAACTTGAGCTAATTCACTTTCTCAGTTAACTGCCCAATGTTTTATCCTGGGATGTGATTCTCTTTTCTGCTCTTGGTTGATTAACTCTTACCTGTGCTCACAGTAGGCAGTGATTACAAGTTCAATCCTCAGTTCAAATCCATAATAAAGGATGGAAAATGTTATATGGTTTCTTCTACAGATAAGGCCTTTTTTCTCAGCCTTCTGCACCTTGCCCCTGACTTTAAAAAAAAAACAAAACACCCAAAAAACTTAATAACTGTTGCAAGTTGTTTGCAGGCCCCAGAGAAGGCTCTCAAACTTTTGTATATATTTGCTTTAATATAAACCAAGTAAAGCTTCTGGTATTGAAGTTTAAGCAGCTATTGTTTCTGGCAAGGCCTGAATCAAATCTTTTGGTCTCAGAGCTTGGCAAAGCAAGTCCATAGGTCAATCTGCAAGTTCTCCTGGGCTACCACCTCTGCTTGACCCTGTTTTGAAGAGTGGGCTTGGGCTAGATCTCTAGAGCTACATTCCAATCTCAATGATTATCTGCTTCTGTAATAAGAAGGTTACAGGAAAAGGGACAGCAATAGGATCTTGCCTTTAGCAGAGACAGTGCTGCAGAAGTCATGAGGGAGCTTGCACTTCGAGCATCGAGACTGTCACATCCAAATCCAGCCCACAAGCAGACCACAAGCCTCTGATTCCCAGAAGGAGCTCTGCACTGGGGAGCGTGAAGCTGATGAAGGCAATTTTACCTGTGTGGTCACTCCTCACAGCTTCTGCTGAGTGTCTTTGGAGTGTATCACCTCCTGCAGTGGAGAATGGCAAAGATTATTTGTTTTCTGTGCACCTGAATTGAAGGAAATGCACAAATCTTGGCCGTGTGAGAAATGATCTCCAATTTTGACAAAGCACAAGGAGGTAGAAACTGGTCCCCAATGAACTGTCAGACAGTTTTTGAAACTTGTGCTGTCACAATCTGTTTTTACCTTGAATTATTTCCAATTATCAAGATTATAATTTTTTTTTTTTGTTATGATGTTCTGCATAGGGGGATCACAGTTATTTGTTGTATGTTCATAGGATAATTAATCTTGTGCTTTGGTGACTTTAAAATAAAACTCATTACTTCTATCTAGACTTGATGAAATTTTAACTGCATGTAGAAATGAGACCGATGATAAGCAGCTCTGCTATGATAAGATGGGAACTTTATCTTAAAGATACTCTAGGAGATCAGCTACTAAACAGCCTAAGATGGCTTTGAAATTGAACTTTTCATTTCTGTAGATCAAAGAAGTCCTTGAGAGCCCTCATTTACTGACAGTTATCAAAATAGAAGAGGCTGGAGATGAAATTGTGAGCAATGCCATTTCCTTTGCTCTGTACAAAGGCAAGTGATTGTTTCTTCTGGGGTTTTGGTTTATTTTTTAATGGAAGATGTTGATCTTGAACAGCCTGCTTTAAAGCAGTGCCATCTCACTAGAGTTAAGCCTCTGTCACAATGGGACCTTGTTTTCACCTCAAGTGGTGCGAACAGGCTACAGCAGTGTTTTGAGATCTGTAAGTGTGAGTGAGATCAAAGGCATTTAGCAGAGCTTTGGGGATGGTGGGATAGCATCTCTGAGAGCTACAAGTATGTAGTGCAACCAGGAGCCAGGAAACCAAGCAAAGGATCTTTTCTGTGGGTTGCTGCAATGTAAAATCAAGTATATTTTGGTGTATATCTGGATTACTGAAGAAGACTGACTGGCATTCAGCAGGGAGAGAAATATCCAGCTAATTAACATTCAATATGCAGGGCTGCTCCTAACTCTTAACTCATTCAAATCCCAGTGACTTGTTACCATGAGTAATTCAGTCATGGACTCTACTACTCCACCAGAGCAGTAGTACTGGTACTCAGTAAAGGTTGCTGGCTTGACCTCATTTTACTGTTTGTGCTTGGAGAAAGCCTACAAACGTTACAGCTGCTTATGACATTTTTTGTGTAGGGCTCCATTGAGAATCCTGTAGAACTTCTTTTGTGTAGACAATGCAGGACAATGAGGAGCCTGAAGAAAATGTTGTTTATTTTGCTTGATGAGGTGCTCCTGGTAGCTTGTTTGTGACCTATGCTGAACCATAAATATGTATTTGGGCCTCCAGCATCCACTAAAACCCAGTCAGGAAGATGTGCATGAGCCTGGGGAAAGGCACTTGATAGGGGTCTTGCCAGGTAGAGAGCGAAAAGTAGAGATGAATAAATATGCCAAGAAGCTCTTCTGTCTCTGATCTTTTACCTAGAGGATTGTTCCTTCTCTGCAGCTTTCAGCACCAATGAACATGACAGAGATAACTGGAATGGGCAGCTGAAGCTGCTGCTGGAGTGGAACCAGTTAGACCTGGCCAATGATGAGATCTTCACCAATGACCGCAACTGGGAGGTACAGACTACTTCTGGGTGCAGCAATATGGGACAGGGGAGCAGTGGGAAGAGAGCCATTGTAAGAGCAGCCACTCTCTCAGCACCCAGACCTCTCTGATGATATGCAGGAGTGCCTACTCTTCCTTGTGCTGACAGCAGTGATTGCAAAGGTTATTTGCCCATTCCAGAAGTACTCTAAGCTAACCAACAAGGGCAATTGCATACACCTGAATCTGGTGTGAATGTGGCAGCATGAAGGAACATGTGGCAGTTACACACATATGTCAAGGCCTTAGGTAAGCTCTACTTGTTTCCTGTGCCCTAATATTCACTTTTCCATTTCTTCCTAGTCTGCTGACCTACAGGACGTCATGTTCACAGCCCTAGTGAAAGACAGGCCTAAATTTGTCCGTCTCTTCCTGGAAAATGGCTTGAATCTGAGGAAGTTCCTCACCACGGAGGTCCTTAGAGAGCTGTACACAAACAACTTCAGCAGCCTGGTGTTCAAAAACCTGCAGATTGCAAAGAACTCCTATAACGATGCACTTCTCACTTTTGTGTGGAAGATGGTCGAAGACTTCCGAAGAGGTCTCAAAAGAGATGACAAAAATAGCAAGGATGAGACGAAAATACATCTTCCAGTAAGCAATGAGCAGTTTGATTTCACTGTGTGTCCTCTGAAAGATTAAAAAAACAACCATCCTGTTTGGTTTCTGGCATAGCAGAACTTGCTTTAACATTCTTCCCCTTGTCTTACATTTCATATACTGACCCATTTTACAAATGCATGTGAGGGTCATTTAACTACACAAAAAATGTGGGAGTTTATTTGGGTGTTGAGCTGAAATATTTCCTATCCAAGCAATAAATACTCTATGCTTGGAGTGTGTATCAATAGAAGTTCAGAGTCCAGTACAGAGGTGCATAAGGGATTTGGACTCTTATATTTTGGTACAGACTCTTGTATATTAAACCTTGCTTGCTGCAAGGATGTTGAGCACTTCCTGGACTTTAATTGTCAGGTAAAACCTGACTATCGGAGCTCAGCAGGTCAAAACAACAGATCCAAAGTGAGTTTCAAAACTGGAACATGAGCATCGGATAGGAAGCTTTTTAAACCAGTTGTTGACTTCAGAGATGCAGAGCAACACATGGCACTCTGGGGAAGCTTGGTTTGAAAATGCTCATTTGCTGTGAGTTTTCAGCAAAGTTTGTCACTCTCTAAAGGTACATTGCTCAGCAGTCATTTTGAGATGGCTTTGCCTTTATAGGTGTGAATAGGTCTAATGCAAAAAAAGATAGTGCTATAGAAATCCTTTAAGTTCTTATGAAGCTCAGGGTCTTCCTTAAAGCCATAGTGGTATAAAGACAGTATTCTTTTCAGAAGAACTTCATCTGCGCTCACTAAACGTAAAGTGTCAAGTCTTTGTCAACTTTGACCCAAATGACTTTCAGTGCTGACTCCAGGAGAAAAAGGGAGACTGCTTCCTCCACACCACATAGGATAATGCAAGACCTAACTTATATTAGCGTGTATCACAGTATTACCAAGGTTGGAAGAGACCTCACAGATCATCAAGTCCAACCCATTACCACAGAGCTCAAGGCTAGACCATGGCACCAAGTGCCACGTCCAATCCTGCCTTGAACAGCTCCAGGGATGGCGACTCCACCACCTCCCTGGGCAGCCCATTCCAGTAGCCAATGACTCTCTCAGTGAAGAACTTTCTCCTCACCTCAAGCCTAAATTTCCCCTGGTGCAGCTTGAGGCTGTGTCCTCTTGTTCTGGTGCTGGCTGACTGAGAGAAGAGAGCAACCTCCTCCTAGCTACAACCACCCTTCAGGTAGTTGTAGACAGCAAGTGTGCCAAATACCAGATAGCTGAGAGACGATCAGTGGGCTGGTTGTAAAAGGAAGAAAATATGAAGACAGGAGCTTGGCAGGCTAGGATTTGTTACAGTTGAAAACAGTTTATTGACCCTGAGCCTGAAGAGTTGTCGCTCTTTATTTCAGGATGAGTGTCCAATCACAAGACACCCATTACAAGCTCTGTTCATTTGGTCAGTTCTTCAGAACAAGAAAGAGTTGTCTAAAGTAATTTGGGAGCAAGTAAGTTGAATTCTCCTTTGTATCTCATTGCAAACGGCACAGTGTTTCTTGTCCGTGACTTGTACGCCTTTGAAGGCATTGGGTCTATCTTTAAACACAAACCCAACCCACAAGAGATAATTGCTAGATGACTCTGAAGGAGGTTTAATGTCACCCATTTTGGTTTTGGGTGTGGATTTCATACTTTTGTTTCTAATGTCATGTGAGAGTCTGCAGTCCAAGCCAGCTTTTAGCCATAGTTGTATGTTCTCCTCTGTGTTCAAGACTGGATGCTGAGTTCCCATCCATTGCACGCTATGGATATGTTCTGATCCCACATATTTGAGAGAAACTTATTTCTAACTTTTGGTGCAGTCACCAAACACATAATTTGCAGGCTATAGATGTGAGGCTAATGCAAGCACATCTAATGGATGCTTGGATTTCTATTGATCTTTGTGTCTGAAACAGAATGCTTCTTCCCTGCACGTGTAGCTGTTTTGAAAGGAGTGCACCAACATAGTCTGGGAAGTTCTGGGTACATCCAGCTGGTTTAGACTGATGGACAGTGAAAATGGTAGTGCAGCTCATGACACCACAGGATCTCTTTTGTGAATCTTCAGCCAGAGAGATAATGCCGTCTAGATATGCCACATACATAACTATTAAATGTAAGAGCTTTTCAAACTGCTCATAAAGTTGTTATCAAACCAATACATTGCTGGCTACCATTTATTTTGTGGAAGTGGATCTTCATTTACCAGTCATGACTGAGAATTGAGTAGCCGTTGCAAAAAGGGACATGATTTTTAAAGAAAAGATGACGTTCCTTTTCCAGGTGGCTTTCCATGACTTAACTCTCTCTTCACAGACCAGAGGTTGTACACTGGCAGCCCTCGGAGCCAGCAAGCTTCTGAAGAGCATGGCGAAGGTAAAGAATGATATAAATGCTGCTGGTGAGTCTGAGGAACTCGCTAATGAGTATGAGACAAGAGCAGTAGGTAAGTGTCTTCTTCAAGTCCTTTAGAAATGTAATAGGATGGGTCAGAGACCAGAAATTAGTTTCCTTTCTTGGAACATTACTTCTTGTAGTGAACTCCAAGGCTGGGGTGTATCAGTGATTGCACAGCGATGTTTTTATTTTGTGTGAAGCCAAACTGATAACCCTTCTGGTTTTGTTCAGCAAAATGCAAGGCAAAGTAACTCATTTTGCCTGAAATGCTGCCCAGAAATGCAGCTTGAATTATAAAGAAGAGAAATGACATCTCAAACGGAAGTGGAAAGCAAGCTTTATTTAGAAAACTAGATACTCCACTTTAAATGCTTCCTCTTAGTGTCAGAATGTGGGTTTTACTACTTGGAAATTTCTGCTACACCATCTGCTCCCTGTGGGAACTGTATGTCTTGTCTGAACAGGTTGCTTCCAGAGGTGGGTGTTGTGTTTTTTTTTTTATGGGGGTAGAAAATTCCATTCCTTGGGAAGAAAAGCTACCTAGCTCTAATGACAGGACTGAGCAAGAAAGGAACCCAGAAACAGGAAGGGCAATACAGGATAAGGGAAGTTTTCTACATGAGTGATGATAGTAATCAGGTTGAAACAGGAAGGGCAATACAGGATAAGGGAAGTTTTCTACATGAGTGATGATAGTAATCAGGTTGAAACAGGAAGGGCAATACAGGATAAGGGAAGTTTTCTACATGAGTGATGATAGTAATCAGGTTGAGAAAAGCCACCCTTTAAATTTACAGGAGTACTTTTGGGGCATGAGAATAAATTGCAGGTAAAAAGCAAATTGAATTCCTAAATTCTGAACTGCAAAATCCTTATTCTATGACAATAAGCATACAGTTGCTCATTAGGACTTTTAGATCTAGCTCAGTTATTTTTCTTGCTTTGTATGGCTTTCAGTTTTTCCTATTCCAAGGACTGTCAATAACATAGAACTGGGTCCTGCAGTGGCCAATGGTTTCATATTTAATGAGGGTAATGGGTGATGGCAAGAGTAGGGGGATGTTCTGATTTTTTAGGACTTCATTTCCTGAGGGATGATGGTAACGTGTCTCAGTGACTAGTTATCCTGCAAATTATTCAGAGAAACATGTAAAAGAAACCCAGCACAGCTGGCAGATAATAAAGCAGAAGTCAGTTGGTAGCACCCACAGCTTAGAAAGTCAAGCTTACCTGTTGTGTAGGGCTTTGGTTCCTAAAGTTGGAGGGAAATATAACATGGGGTTGTTTCTGGGGCTTCTTGTCTTGCTTGAAGCAGAGAACAGTGAGTTTGTAACTGCACTACTGCAGAGAAATTTGCTGTCACCAATATAAATCTGGTTAGTGACAGGTAAAGCTCAACAGCCCTTGGGTTGAATAGGAGCCCACAGAAATGTTGCAGGAAAGGGCTTCTGTAAGTCTCTAGTCCAGTCTTGCCATTGAAGTGAGCTTACCACCAGGAGTAAATCAGTTCAATCATGGCTTTGTTTAGCCAAATCTTGAAAGTCTCCCCAGATGGCTATTGTTTTATTGCTCCTAAGAGCAGGCCATGTTTGTCCCTTTTCTGGGGCTCATGGAGACTAGAATGACCTCTTGAACTTGAGCCTTATTTTTGTTTGTGTAGCTATCAGCAAAGATATTTCACTGTCTACTAAGGAGTGGAAGGAGGCCACATTGTGAAAACATCTTGTCTGTTACCTGACTCTGTCTCCTATTTTACAAAGTGAAAAATGCTTAATAGAGTTTCTTAGAGGTATTCACATCCCTCAGGCCTGATTATATAGCAAGACACTGGTAAGTGAACAGGTCCCACTGAAATCTATCAAGATCTACCTGCATATTGTAGTCTATGTGTAACAGCAGCCAAAGGTATTGCTGTATGTGCTTTTTCCCCCGTTACAGTAACACAGCTGCTAGTGAAACACCTGTGGAGGTGCCTGTTGGACAGAAGAGATTCTAGTGAAGCCTGGTGGGTTTTAGAAGAGGCCAACTTGCTCATCAGGGCAGTTGTTCTCTGCCACAGATACACCAACAGAATGGCCTTTGAGTGGGAAACATCCAGAGTGTGAAAAATCTTTGGGCAGAATAAGATGCTTGTGAATCTTGTAAAACAACTCTGCTGACAATACATGTCCTAGTGAAAAACATCAGATTCTGCCCTTGTTATTCAATTCTACTGTTGATATGGGACTCCTGAGACTGATTTATAAGTCATCAGATTGGTGCTAAATAAATAAGGTGATACACTGAGTCACGTGAGTGGGAGAAGTTAATATTTTCACTCATTTTTTTTTAGTGCAGAACTCAGCTTAATGCTACCTCTTTGTGAGCTGGTTTGCTATCCAGGCATGAATTTGGTAGGAAAGCTTAATACATGCAAGTGAGGTTGTGAAGCAACACACATATTGTTTTACTATGCTGAAAATGAGGAAAGAGTTCTTGTGTGTGCAAGTTTTGCTATCACAAATGTTATGCTTTGGAAGTCATTGAAGACAACTGCACTCAAGTTGGCGGGAAATTGAGTTAGAAGCTGGAGCTCAGTGTCAGGCTGCCTCTCTCCTCCAGAGCTGTTCACAGAGTGCTACAGCAATGACGAAGATCTGGCTGAGCAGCTGCTAACTTATTCCTGTGAAGCCTGGGGAGGATGCAATTGTCTGGAACTTGCAGTGGAAGCTAAAGACCAGCAGTTCATTGCACAGCCAGGGGTGCAGGTAAGGTCAGTGAAAACAAAGTGCACAGATTACCGTAACTACTGTAATTGGAGTAACTTAAATAGAAGTGAATATTCTTGCTGTGAGAATACTACATCCACAGGAACAGCCTATGAGAGGCTAATGCTCAAACACTGTCTTCATGGAAATGAGAGCCTCCAGGTGAGGTTTCCCAGTCCCGTGAAGATTGAGCTTTGCGTGGCATCAGCATGGCTGTGTCCTGCAGAACTAGAGTCTGCAGTGCTGTGACATGCATCTCAAAGAGCTGGTGGTGGGAACAGGATGTGCAACTCTTCTTCAAAATAAGCAGCAGCTGATCTGTCCACAAATGCTAAGTCACGAGGGGAAGACTTGATTTAGAGCTGTAAATCGTAATGAGCTGGGTGATAAAGACTGCCAGAAGTTGACATAACTCCCATGTAGGCACAGTGTGAATGTACTGCCTGGTGTCATGTAAAGTGCCTCATAAACCAGGTCAAGTCCTGCTCAGCCTCACACTGAGCTCCTCATCATGTGGACTATAGGATGGCTGGACCAAGGAACATGCAGACTGGTGCAGAAAGCCTTTAGTGTTGTTGAAATGGAATCTCATTTGAAATCTCAGGTTTAGGGTGGTTTTTTTTTACTACAGTAAGTGTCATTTAATAGCATTCCTAGGTTATTGTATTGCTGTTAGAACAAATGAGGATGTTTTCTTCTTCCCTGCAGAATTTTCTTTCCAAGCAGTGGTATGGAGAGATTTCAAGAGATACTAAGAACTGGAAGATTATACTGTGTCTATTCTTTTTCCCTTTATTAGGCTGTGGTTTCATCTCATTCAGGTAATCAACTGGCATCTCATTAGCAGAAGCAAATAAGTTAATCATAGGATCAGACTGGAAGGGATTTCTGGAGCTCCACAGAATGTCAGGGACTGGAAGGGACCTTGAAAGATCCAATGACATCCTGGCCTGTATCAGGAACAGTGTGGCCAGTAGGACAAGGGAGGTTATTCTTCCCCTGTATTCAGCACTGGTCAGGCCACGCCTTGAGTACTGTGTCCAGTTCTGGGCTCCTCAATTCAAGAGAGATGTTGACATACTGGAATGTGTCCAGAGAAGGGTGATGAAGCTGGTGAGAGGCCTGGAGCACAGCCCTGTGAGGAGAGGCTGAGTGAGCTGGGGCTGTTTAGCCTGGAGAAGAGGAGGCTCAGGGGTGACCTCACTGCTGCCTACAACTACCTGAAGGGAGGTTGTAGCCAGGTGGGGGTTGCTCTCTTCTCCCAGGCAGCCAGCAACAGGACAAGGGGACACAGTCTCAAGTTGTGCTGGGGGAGGTCTAGGCTGGATGTTAGGAGGAAGTTCTTCCTAGAGAGAGTGATTGGCATTGGAATGGGCTGCCCAGGGAGGTGGTGGAGTCACCATCCTTGGAGGTGTTTAAGAACAGACTGGATGAGGCACTTAGTGCCATGGTCTAGTTGATTGGCTAGGGCTGGGTGCTATGTTGGACTGGATGACCTTGGAGGTGTATTCCAACCTGGTTGATTCTATGATTACCTCTCAGTCAACCTCTCATTTGGATTGCTCAATCCAACCTTCTGCTCAAAGTAGGGTCAGCCACAGCAGGTTGCTCAGGGCTGTGTCTGATTGGAGTTTGAGTCTCTCCAAGGACGGAGACTCACACCTACTCTGAGGAATCTCTTTGAGTGTTCACGACTCTCAGATAAATATATTTAATGACTGAGCTTTTGAGAGATCCTGTCCTCAGTGTGTTCTGGAGTTGTGCCAGTTCGTGTGCCTGAATTCAGTAGATGTAGGACCCTTTAGTGTGTCCTTTGCTAAACTTTGCACCTTTTTCATTTTCACTTTGAAGAGCACAAATCTTTTCAGGTATAAAAGCTATGCTTTGAGACATTATCTCTCTTTTAATTCCTCAGGAAAAAGCCTGTGGAGAAGAGTAAGAAGCTCTTCCTGTATTATGTGTCTTTCTTCACCTCTCCCTTTGTGGTCTTCTCCTGGAATGTCATCTTCTACATCGCTTTCCTGTTGCTCTTTGCCTACGTGTTGCTTATGGATTTCCAGAAGGAACCTACTGTCCTGGAGATCATCCTTTACGTCCTGGTCTTCATTCTGCTTTGTGATGAAGTGAGACAAGTAGGCAGCGCTTGCAAACCAAAAATGCTTAGTGCTAGATTAAAAGCCTTGGGGGTTTTCCCCTCTTAGTAGCATAGGTCAGTGCAGGCTGCTTCTAAGTTACAAGGGAACCACTTTTTAGGAGATATGTTCAGGCAACTCAAGGCACAATAAGTTTTATTTCTCCTGTCCTACAATGTTTAATTTCTGCTTGCATCCCAGTAACTGCAATGCCTATGCACGAAGAGGAATGTGTATTGACTTCGAGGCTGTGCAGATGAACTGATGCCAGTAGTGGTATTTCTCAGGAGTATTTGGCTTGGATTGCCAAAACAGTTTAGAACAGGAAGTTAGACACAACACATTTATCTAGGTGCATACCTCTAGATCAAATTATTCCTGCCTCTTTTCCACACACTACCCCCATTTTTTTTAACCAATAAGCACTGTGTTATGACATGTTTCTATTTATCTTTCAGTCATGAATAGAATTCTTGCTAGTTTTGTGTAGTCCTAAGGACCAGATTTGGACTGCTGCCATTCTTTATGCTGGTGTGGTGTGGGAACAGCATGTGGGGCCGTTTTTTTTTTTAGCCAGCCATATAGTTGATATTCTTCTCACTTCATATCTAAGGAGACATATGAAATATGTTGGTTTTCAGGCAAGCTGGTCTCTACCAACCAGCATTCAAAATAGTGGGAGGATGCTGGGGAGGTCAGAAGAGAAATGAGTGTGCGGTTTCAATGCAGTGCTGCTTTCTGATTGTCCTGTATGGCATTAGAGTCCCCATGAGTGTTTGTGGGTGATCTGCTGGATCAGCTCACCCTGCAATAACCTTTCTCGCATGAGCTCAAATTACATTGCCAAATGTTGATGTTACTGTGCTTAACTCGCTGTGTGCTCTTTTTCCTTTTTGATAGTCAAGGTGGTACCCTGTTTTAGGCAACTTTATTTGCTAAGGAAAATGAGGGAAAAGTAAAAGACTTTGTTTCAATGAAAACACTAATGGAGTGTTTGTTTCTGCTGATTTAGGTTCTCGTGTCTCTGGACCTGTCCTTGCACTTCCCGTGCGTACCCAGCAAAAGTCCTGGGGAAAGCTTTAGGGAGAGAACCTTTTAACCTTCCCCCCCAATCTCACTATTTTTAACTTGAGCAGGCAGAGCAGCTTTTGGATCCCAGTAATCCCATTAATAGCTGGAGGACAGACTGTGCCAGTTTGATTGTGGGAGTGGAGGCAGCTAAAACAGAGCTATTATTGAAGATTTAAAATTCTCTTTAGTCAGTGTCCTGGCTTCAAACCCATTTTGCTAAGGAGCAGAATACAGGGCAGTGTCCCACTCCTCTGAGCTTCTCAGCAAATTTCTCTCTGGCTTCATCCAAGATAGATCTGTGTGTGCACTGGTGCAAATCTGCAGTCAAAACAGTAGTATCTGTGTCCTTAATACCTTTGTGAAAAAGAGGATGCTTTGTTTTCACATCAAAGGAGATGTAGAAGTAATGTTGCCTGAGGTCCCACTGTAGTCAGATAACTAATTGTGGGGAGTAGTCTCTCTAATTAAGGAGTGGTGTGTCTGTGGAAGTGACAGCTACCCCAAATTGCTCCAAACTTAAAACAGATTGTTTCACTGTTCAGAGCTGAACAGTTACTGTCTCTGGACTATAAGAGACTGTTTCACTTCTGATGGTCTTAGAGGTTTTTAACTACACGGACCTACTTTCTTACATCCTATTTAGACCTGTCATGGCAGTAGTGAAATTGGAGATGCCTTTTTCCTGTTATCTTCTTAGCCACATGGATGTAGCCTTCAGTCAGGTGAGTGAGTAGACTTATGGGATGTACAAGAGATCTCCGTTTTCTCAAATGGAGGAGTCTAGAGAGAACCTCTGAACATTAACTCTTAGTAGTGGGAACCATTTAATCTTTGAAGGACTGAGCTGCCCTGCAGTCTTGATTGTTCTCACTTGTTATAATCTTCTGCCTCTGTTATGTCTCTGTTTCTGCTGTGGACCAAAATCTGTTTCCTTTCCTCCATCCACAGTTGTGCCCTTAATAGAAGAGGCATCAGGCTTAAACCTGCTGCATTTAGTACAGCTGCAGTGCTGTGACATGTTTCTTGCTTTGAGAGAGACTTTTGGCCCATGTGTGCCCTGCTGTTCACATGAAACACCCCTTCACTCTCACATATAGCAAGACAATTTATATTTGATTTGGGGAGTTGCTAGAGAGGAACAGGGTGTAAGATATGCTGCCCCCATTTGGCACTCAGCCCTTGATACCTAAGTGATAAGAAAAGGTGTATGTGTGTTCCCAGGGACTGAAATAGTGTCTGGTAACATCTTGAGCCTGCCACCCTGGTAACTGCAACAACTGTCCATCTTTAGCAATGCATCCCACCATGTGAAGAAAACACAACTGTGCATCTGAAATAGCAAAGTGGGGCTCTCTACTTACAGCTTCTTCTGCATTTAGAAGAAAACTCCCCTGACTCTCTGCCTCTCTTAAAAGTACTGAGAGCAGAACTACCTATCTTGGATGTGCCAGTTATAGAGAGATTCACTGATCTACACTGAGCTGATAATTTCAATGAAAATTAAAAATAGTAGTCAAAGGCTTCAGCTATTTTTGTCAGACCTGGTGGAGGTTTCTTCTGGTTAAACTATGTGTCCTCATGAGTCACCTCTGAATAGCCTCTAGCAGTTGGTTCTTGCACAGACCAGTACAGTACCAGTAAGCCTGGGAACAGGCAGATATTCTCACTAGACTTGAAATTCAGAAAGAAAGAGACAGGTACTTAAAATACTAAAAACAAATCTGCATCTTTTGATGAAAGATGCACATGAGTATAGCCAAGGAGAGATTACTGAATGAGCTCTAGGAAGAAAAGGAAGCCAGAAGAGTTCAATTGCCCCAAAACAGTGCCTCCCCACAGTGTTTCATCTGCTCTTAGTTTCCCCAATACTCCTTTAACCTGTTTGACAGCAGACCATTGCATGCTCCAGCAGAGCTACCCCAAGGTCCCCTGGCAGCATGGGAGCACTAAGTATATCAATCTTGGCTCTTGTCATAATGGTTCTTTCCTCTACCCATGCACAAGGACACATGGTGGAGTTAATTCCTTTGAGCACTGTAACCAATGGACTGATATGCTTAACTGAGTCTAGTGAAGAGCTTTATCTTGAAGGCTCTGGGTGACAGGAGAAAATGTCTTTACAGAGCTCTAGACATAGAAACTCTTGACCCATAGTCCTATTAGAAGTTAGTGATAAAAACATGCAGCCAGTGAGGTCTGACACTGTTTGATACATGAAGAGCCCTCTTTTTTTGGGAAAATTAAAAGCAGTTTGATTTTTGGTGTATCTATTTGTGTGGAAAAAAAACCCCAAACTGGGCAGGGAAACAATCCTTACTATTGCAGTGGGTGAAATATTTACCCATGAGGACATCCAATGGGAGGGAGATGAGGGGAAAGTGAATGACCCCCCAGGTCACTGGCCAGTGCTGTGTGGTAGTTACTTTCTCCTCTTCTTCCTCCCCAGTGGTACATGAATGGCAGTAAGTATTTCTCAGATCTGTGGAATGTTATGGATACACTAGCAATCTTCTACTTCATAGCTGGGATTGTGTTCAGGTGAGTAGTGTCTTTTCTTGTGGCCATGTAACGGCTTTTCTTCCTTTCTGGGTTCTGAGTAGAAAATGTTGGGAAATGATATGTTCATGAAACTCACTGTCTTCTGAGAAGGCCCAAAATACTGTCAAGACTTGATTTTGCAAATAGTTCTGAGGCAAATAAAGAAATGAAGTGACTAAGGAACATCTGCATGCAATAGTTTCTCTTTTTTGTTTGATGGACGTTGAGTCTATCCTTGGAGTCAAAGGTGGCTTCCCCAAACTCAGATCTTCCTGGGTCAGCAGGGTAGCCTTTCTTAGAGCTTGGATGGGCAGGTAGAGAAGATGATGATTGAAATAGGCTTAGGTTTCATGACTATGCTTTCCAGACTGGCCTTAGAGACCATATCAGACAGAGCTGCAGGGTGAAATGATTAGTATCTCGGAGATAGAAGTTCCTTGAGATTTTCCCTGGCTGGTATTAATTATTTCATATGGTAACTTGGACTCTGAGCTTTAGTGTCTCGTATTTAAGAGGATACAGTAGTCTGAACAGAATGTTGTTAGCTCACGTGAGCTATTTCACAGGAATGAGGTAACAACCATGACAATGAAACGATGGAAACACATTTTACAGTGCAATTGTTCGTCCGACTGTAGCTTAGTGCTTGTTGCCTCAGTGCAGCAGAGCAGTCATGGCACTGATGTTTTTGGAGAGCTCTGGGAGCAGCAGATTTTTCTGCTGCCAATAGTTTAGGAGTGGAAGAGGAGATACAGCTGTGATGTAGCTAAAACAGGAAGGGTGTAAAGAAAGTGTGTATTAAGTAGGTCTGCCACCTATCACCAGGTGGGAATGGGTGGGAGAAGGCATGTAGTCCTGGATAGCTCTATTCTGTTTTCCTCTCCCCATTTCAGTCTTTCACTGTATTTGTACCTGGTTTCTGCTTTACCCAACACTTTTCTTCATTTTCTTTTACTATCTCCCTCAGGCTTCACTCATCTGATGAAAGCTCTTGGTATTCTGGGAGAGTCATTTTCTGTTTGGACTACATAGTTTTTACTCTGAGGCTGATCCATATTTTCACAGTTAGCAGGAATTTAGGACCCAAAATTATTATGCTGCAGAGGATGGTAAGATTCTGGCAGCTATTCAAGAGATACATACAAATGATGTGATGCCTTGTTTTTCAAGTGAAATTGCCACCGTTCTGATGATGGCAGCATGTTCTCTCCTCTTAAATCTGCTAAACAGGGTTAATTAAGCTTTAAATAGGACCTAATTATAAGAGCAAGGTCTCTTTCTCTCCCTCTGCACAGGGGGAGAATAAAGATCAGGCTAAAGAGCAGAAGAGGAAAGTCATTTCCTGGTAGTTTTTGTTTTCCATGTATTGAATGTTTCAGTGGTGTATTCTATCAATCTTCTTGCTCCCATGAGCATTCCCCAAACAAGACAATGACGATAAATGGTATAGAAGGAGGATTTTTATCTTCTACTGCATCCATCACACAACTAACTGGAGAAGTGGGTGGCGAATGGCTTGGCCAGTTCTGTTCCATGTAGCTGGAAGAGATATTTGCTAGCAGACTGGCAAAGGTAGTAGGAAGAGAGTAGGGTTCCATATGTTACAGATATGGCTTGCTGAAGATATGGGATAAGGAGCATTTGAGAGCTGGACTATGTCTGCTTGAATCTTCCTTCCAGTGCTATCTCTGCACACATGCAGATATACTCTAAAGAACAGAAATTCAATGTGAACTCATGGAGCATTTTGGGACTGGCACTCCACTTGCCATTGCTAGATATTCTGAGGAGAAATTTCTTCCCCTATTTCTGCAGTATTTAGATTGTCCTGTGCCATAGCAAAGGACTGATATGTAATTTGAAACCCATCTATGTGGTGACTATAGGTCACCAGACAATCTGGTCTGCAGGTTACCCAGAAAGTCTTTATTTTGTCTTGTACCACTGCTGCAGAGCCAAAGTCTGGAGATTGCCAGGTCCTAGAGTGTGTTATGATATGGAAGCAACCACACAGGGTTGTTTCCTGTACATATTTTTCTTGTTTGGCCTTCAAAAGTGATGAGTTTTTGAGTAAGTCTAAAAATAAAGATGCTTGGAGCTAGTGAAAAGGCAGATCTTGGTGGAAGTGGATCTACAAGAGATAGGGAAGCTCAACTGGGATGTTACCAGTTATTAGTTATCTGTATATTAAGAGCTAGAAATCCATGAAAACATTAGCCAGTGCCTGAACTGTAAATGCTGGATTGAAACCATCCAGGGTGGCATTTTCAGAAGTGGTGGCTGCTTTTACCTTATCTACAAGATCTGCAGCTGCCTTTGTTGTGTAGCCTTTGTATGTGGACCCGATTTTCTAGGCAGACTCTGTCTGCTGCCAGGGGGCTAACCTGTATTCTGAAAGGTGCCTTGGTTTTATGGTTGCATAAGCACTTTTGAAGTGTCCTGAATGGCAATGGTCAATTATTTTTGTGTGTGTATGTCGGCAACTGTAAAGTCACGAAGCGCTGATCTGAAAACCTGTGTTACAATGGTGCCAACTTGTGTAGGCTTTTCTAATACTTGTTCTCCACCCTGATATCAAATCAGGGAGTAAAAAAGGCATATGGGACTTGTAACCAGGCATGTAGTGGGGCACTGACTTGTTTGTTTGTTGTCCTTTTTCAGATGATAGATGTATTTTTCTTCCTCTTCCTCTTTGCTGTGTGGATGGTGGCCTTTGGTGTGGCCAGGCAAGGCATCTTGAGGAAGAATGAGCACCGCTGGGAGTGGATATTTCGATCTGTCATCTATGAGCCATATCTGGCTATGTTTGGCCAATACCCTGATGATGTTGATGGTACCTATTTCTTGTAGGAAGCTTTGCTGGGTGGGTGTAATACTCTGTCCTTTCAGTGGTTGTCCATTCCGGCACTGATGCCTTTCCTCCGAATAGCAACAAGGCAAGATTTTAGGTCTGATGGGGAGGCAGGGAAGGAGGACACCACATGTACTGTGGTCAATGGCAGTATCTGGGACTGCACTGCACAGGAAGTGTGGGATAGGGCTCATTGTTTGCTTTCCTCTTTCACCCTCTGAGGTACCACCTACAACTTTGATCGCTGCACCTTTTCTGGGAACGAGTCCAAGCCCTTGTGTGTGGAGCTGGATGCCAACAACCAACCTCGCTTCCCAGAGTGGATTACCATTCCCCTTGTTTGTATTTACATGCTCTCAACTAACATCCTCCTTGTGAACCTGCTTGTGGCCATGTTTGGGTATGTACCAAAGATGCAATCATTTGCTTGTAACTTCTGTATCAGTATCCTCCCAAGGAGGTGAACGAAGTCCTGGAAAATTACGTTAATTCTGCACCAGGACACAGCCTGTCTTTTTTGCAGAGTAGTCTGGGCAGGGTTCTTGGCTTGAAACAGACCTCTGAAGTGACAGGTGATGTGGGAAGGTGAACCAGAGTTTATTTAGCTTTTCTCACAGCAGTGTAATCAAAACTGGTACAATGTGCTGGTAATGGGTCGTTGCATTTTACTACTTCTCAAACCATCCTTTGCACAGTGAGCTTAGTACTAATGCCTGTGGTTCATACAGGAGTGAGGGATGGGTCATTGCTTTGCCAAGTGTGAGTTGCTGCACAACTGACCTTCTCAGATTGAACGAATGAGTTATTATCACAGTCTTTTCATGACAGTTTGGTTTTATTAGCCAGAACTACTGCCTGGTGATAAGTGTGTTACTGCTCTGGTGGATCTGCTATTTATTGTTCTGCCTTCCAGCACAGGCAATGAGCTGTATCTCCTTGGCACATACCAGAGAACTTTATCTTGAAAAAATGCCACCACCTTTGCTCTTAGATGGTAAATTGTCTGTGGTCCTTCCAGTCCTGTTTTGGCATCTCATTAGGTGTTAGTCCATGCAGATGGCTCAGTAACTGCTGTCAGTGTCACATAGCCAACACTGATTTGCCAAATAAAAATGATTGCTGTTGTGTTCACTGACTGCATTGGGACCTGCAAGAGCAAACTCTAACTGATCCTCAGGGAAAGGTCTCCTCAGCTTCTTCCAGAAATCTGTTGTTCACACTGGAAGTTTTGACACAGAGTTTAGTTAATAATTGAAAGTCTGTCATATCAGACTTCTGGAGTGTGTTGCCCTCCCATCTCACTTCTGGCTTGTGAATACAGTTAGATTGGTTCTGTGGCTCTGTTCTCCTTATTCTTGCTTTTCTGCTTTACACCCACTTGCAGCACACAAACAATACTTAGAGCCCCTAAGCATCCTTTTTTAGGTCTTCTGTGTTTGGTTGTATTGATGGTACTTTGCAGTGAAACTTGGCAGGAATTTGCTTTGGCAAGAAGAGTGTTTACAGGAACTGCTAAGGACTCCTGGTTTGCCTCAAGAGGATCTCCCTTCTGAATGCCAGTGCCAAATTTTACTGGCCTCATACAAGACATATTACTGTGATGAGTTGAGAATGCCTCACCTTTGGCATCTGCTCTCTCTTCAGCTCCGAATCTTTTTTCCCATGTTGATTTAGACTCCAAAGTTAGAAATGTGGGTTTTGACAAGACAACTAGGACTGGTGTAGCATCCCTATTTATTGTACCTATGACTTTCCAACCTGCCCAGGACCTGAGGACAGAAGACAAGGCTTATATACACAAGAAAGAGTGAAAGAAATCAATTTGCATTAATAAAGGAAAGTATAACTGTAAGCCAGCTCTATCCTAGAAGCCTTTGATCCTTGTTAGAACGTTTGTTTTAGCAGCACTTCTGGTTTATACAGTTGTGCCAGTAAAAACCTAGGTTTTGCCATTTTAACTTATTTTGTGGAAGGACTCAGCTTGAATTCTCTAATGACACTGAGCTGTGCATCATTCATTTTAACAATGAACTGAACAGCAGGAGCACTGGATTGGATTGAAGTCAGGAACCCCAGTGGGCAAACAGCAATCTCAGAGGGCTTTTTTTTGATGCAGTTAGAAATGTGTGACAACATCACAACTGTGATGTTCCCCTTAGGACCAATGTGTGCACAGTGTTTGTCAATCTTTAATAATGCTGATGTCTGACACTGGTCCCACCAGTGTCTCTCTATGTTGTAATTACAATGACACATAAATTTTAACAGACCACCCAACTTTTTCTTGGCATCCAGTAAGCATTAGCTGAAAAGGGTGAATAATACAATTTGGACACTTCTGAAATGCAGGACTGTGTTTGCCTTCTAAAACAATTTCCACCAGGTGAAAGTTCTAGCTTCCCATGTAGTGGTCCATTAGGGTCTCAATGCAGATATTGTGCAAGCATCCATCTGCCAGTTAATATTGTCAATGAAAGGCCAGGCAGTCTGTGAGCTATTTGCTCTTGTGAGTTCTTTTATTTTACTGGGTTCATGCAGTGCTTAGTACAGTAGACTCGTTCCATGCCTGGAGCATTCTTACTGCCTCCACTTAAAATCTCAGGAGCTTTTAATTCTTCTGCTAAATGTTCCATTTTTGAGGGGTGGGAGGTGCTGCATAGAAAGATGTTAGCTGGTGAGGCAATGAGACAGAGCATCTTGTGAAGAAGCATCCTGTTGTCATGTGTCGGGGCTGAATGACCATTGCCTAGAGCTAAGATGGTGAAGATATTTGGAATATTAGCTCCCTGTTCCTAACTTTCCCACTTTGTTTGTGACATCAGGGTTTTTTAATAGTTGGGGTTTTTTTTCCCACCGTCTTTGTTCTTGCTGCTTTCAAGTTCGTCTCTAAAAAGGAAGGCAAATTCACTAACCTCAGTAAAAATTAACAGCTCTGGGATGACTTTACAAAAAGATGTTCTGGTATAATATAGAGAAATGCTGCATTATTTGGCTCTGAGATGGAGTTCTTTGATGAATACCTAATGCTGTATGTATTTTCTTTTTCTTTGCCTGATAGTTACACTGTTGGATCAGTACAAGAAAACAATGACCAGGTGTGGAAGTTCCAGCGTTACTTCTTGGTCCAAGAGTATTGCAGTCGCTTGACTATTCCCTTCCCTTTTGTTATCTTTGCCTACATATACATGGTGATGAGGAAATGTTTCAAATGCTGCTGTAGAAAAGAAAGTAAAGAACCATCTATTTGTTGTGAGTTGGTAATTTTTTTTACTCTGTAGAAGTCAGCTCTCTTTCAGGTGCATTGCAGCTCTTCCATGGCATGCTTCAGGTGGGCAGTTAGTGTTGTGGTGGGAAGTTTTCAAGAGCAATGCAGACTTCAGAAGATGCAGTCATATTGGAAATGAAGAGCACTTTATTCATGTTCTCACTCAAATGCAACTCTCCAGTAACATTGCTCTTCAGTAACATTCAAATCAAAGCCTCTGACTGCTTGCTTCTGAGCTGCAATCTTCCTTTAGTACTCAAGGTACTCTTTGGCATGTGGGGAATTGTACTCCTAACTCCTTATGCTAAAACTCCAGCTGAGCACTGTTGGGGTCCTTGCCTCCCAATAACTTTGGTTGATCTGATTAAAAACCTTTTACATTCTACCATGACTCCTGCTCTAGTTGAGTATTGTACAGAGCTGTCCAGCACTTTCCTGTCCAAGCTATTTCAAGGCAGAATTACCTCATGTATGTAGAACACTTTAGTCTTCAAATTAATTCAATCAGTTTATAGCTGCCCATGCTGCTTCCTAGTTTTGAAAGGTGATGGTTTGGTGTCATCCCCCCATTCCCCCCACCCAATCTGTTTTTCTGTTTCACTTTGGTTTTTCTGTATTAGAGCACTGACTAAATTAATGCAACTTAAAGTCACCTGTGTGGTCTGCATGGAAGATGTAAACCATCCAATTTATGGTCAATATCTGGCAGTGCATCCCTCCTGCACTGCTACCCCAGAGCAGAGATCCCTGTTCTGCTATGCTTGGAGTGTTTAGGTAACTAGTATAAGAGGTGAACTCAGCCTCTGCTTGTCTCTCTACCCTCTGAAGCTGCATTTATTTTTGTCCTTCCTTTCCAATCTTCAAACTAATACAGCTAGTAGCTGTTAGGGCAGCCTAGCAGATCAGTCATCTTCAGAAGCTCTTCTGCCTGCTAGTGAGTGACTGAAAGAGGATAGAGAGGCTCTTGGCCCTCTGGGCATGGCCAAATGGGCAAACCCCCTCAAAAATGCAGGAGTGGTTGAGTCAGGCTTCTAGCTATTTCCCTCTTATTTACTCTGTCAGAGAGCACAGATATGAATTGTTTTAACAAGCTTTTCCCCTCAACAAATGGAGTGCTTTTTCTTTTAAAGTGCCATTCAGAAGCAGACAAGAGAGGATAAGTTGAGTTAATTGACAGACTTACTCCCATCCATCAGCAACCTGACTGCTGCCCTGCAGCACAGCCTAGATTTGTTATCCGTTTAGAAGAAAGATGCCTGCAGTGAGGTATAACATTCCTTAACACTAACTGAATTGTTTTGGCTGTCCAAATCACTGTTTTCTTTTCTTGCTGGGGAGGTTGTTTAAAGGCAGCTATTCCTGCCCACGTGATGCACAGCTGATGTTGCATTTCTGAAAGCAGACAGAAGAATTAATTAGAGCCATAACGTTATTGTGGTTGAACTGGTGACAGGAACTGAGAACTGCATGGAGAAGGCATGCTAAGGCACTGAATGTTGCAAAACCCTGGATTCTCCACTTAGCTTTTATGGACACATTTGGGGTTTGGGTGCTTTAAATGCTTTTGGGTGTGTAAGTGAATATTTGGCTGTATGAAGTTAGAGGAGCAATGAATGGAGGAAATGAGACTTCAATCATTTGCCACTTGTGGGCTTCTTTTCTCTCAGCACACCGTTTTCTTCTTCTTTTTTTTTTTTTTTTTTCATACAACACTGTTCTTAACACATATTACTCTTAATGATCCAATATGAGATAATGCAGAAACAAATGGAAAGTTCAAACCTAGACAGGAACTGTCTGGAATGCCCTGTGCTTGTTGAGGCAGCCACTGTTTGACAAAGCACCTGTGTTAGAAAGACTTTTGGAGCTGGTTAGGGGATTTTGTTCATATTTTCTTTTTTAGCCAACTCTGGTTGCTAGAAGCGTAGAGTAAAATGCATTAATGTCAAAGCTCTGTCACAGGTGGGAAGTGGGGTTGCAAATGCTCTGGACACAGAAAAGGGAGTTATTAGCCCCTGGATGCAAGCACTAACCCAGCTTTTTTTGCGTCTTAGCATTAGAAAGACAAATTTAGTGAAAGTCACTGAATTTAGTGACGTCGTTTTTCTTCACGTGTATTTCTCAGGCTCAAAAAATGAAGACAACGAAATTCTGGCATGGGAAGCTGTCATGAAGGAGAACTACCTTGTCAAAATCAATACCAAAGCAAATGATTCATCAGAAGAGTAAGTCTGCCATTCTTTGTCTTCCCTTTCTTAAACTTGCTATTGAATATTTTTGGTGGAGACAAGTTTTCAGCAGCTCCAGTTGTTTACAAACTAAGGAGCAGATAAATAAACTCAGCCTGAATGTGCCTTTTTGTTTTAAGTAAAATGATGGCTTTTTTGTCAGCTGCCACAGACTCTTCAGAAATAGTTGATTTGGGCTGGGTAAATGCTAATGGCAATATTCTGAGGGTTATAAAGACTTACTATGCACACAGTATCTGGGTAGACATATTAAGCACACTTGTCCCAAGTGTCTGTCACAGTATTTCCCAAAAGATTTCACCTTCCTCTACTTGAGTCTTTCTATTTTAACACCAGATGAGAAAATGTCTTCCTATAGTGTTTTGAGATTTACATCAAAGAAAGCTGTGCTGTAGCTGACTAGTTTTGTAACATTAGAGCTTTAGACCAGGCATTAGGGAAAACATTTTCACCAAAAGGGTTGTCAAGCAATGGAACAGGCTGCCCAGGGAAGTGGTGGAGTCACCATCCCTGAAGGGATTTTAAAGATGTGTACATGCTGTGCTTAGGGACGTGTTTTAGTGGTGGACTCAGCAGTGCTGGGTTAACAATTGGACTCAATCATTTCAAAGGTCTTTTCCAACCTAAACAATTGTATTATTCTATGATTATGTAGTTAGCAGAAAATTTACTGTTAGACCTGGAATATCAAGCGTTCTAACAGCATCAATCTGTATGGAGGCCTGAACTTAAAAGCATGAGTAGGAAAGCCTCTGAGGAGGGGAAGATGCTATTTGGAATGATGGTATTTGAAGTCTGGTGACTTGAACTATTCTTTCACTGCTAAGTCAGGACACTTGGAGATCTAAGTGTTTTCAGAATAATAGGATAGGAAGAAAGCTAGAAAGCAGAACAGTAACCTACTGCTTATAATAGCATAATATTATAGCTAGCTTCAGCAACTTGAGCACCTTCCTTAATCAAATGTAAGGAAAGAGCTGACAAAAATGGGAAGGAAAGACTAAACTCTTCCATGCCCCTTTGTCTGTGCTGTGGGCAGTGCTGTCCACAAGTGTTTATGTTAAGACTACCCAGAGGCACTCAACTCAGCATTGGAAAAGAAGCCAAACAAACGGAGTTTTTTACTGGAAGCAGAACTGTCTTCACAAGAGAAAATGAATTAGGACAGCACTAGCAGTAATAAATATGTTAATATACCTGTAATAAAAGGTGTGCCAAACCACCTGCAGCCCTGCCATCTGGGGAGGATGAAACACTGGTGCTCCCAAGCATGGGGCAGCTGCAGAGGATCTGATTTTTATCTGACCTCTGACTACATGGAAAGAGAGCAGTTCTCTGACAGCTTCAGATTCTAGTTGCCTTAGGCCCACACTTTGGCCAAAGGTAAGGACAAGGCAGACTTCTGCTAGGACAGGTTTGCAAACAGGATGTGGTTAGCCAAGGCTTGTATAACACCTGAACTCAGCCTTTTCTTCTCTGTCATATTTCCATTTTCAGGATGGTGCATCGATTTAGACAACTGGATGCAAAGGTATGCATGTTTCACGCTGCTCTGGGTAAAGTACTTCTGCCTGGTATAGCAGTTACTGCTCCACAAGGAAAATAAGCATCACTGAGAGTCATGTACAGTTTTTCCTGTTGTCACCAGGACCCCATTTTAATTGGGCTTTTTCAATGTGCTCCTTCGCTCCTTTGATTCCATAGGTAGCTTCATTTTGTGCTGGGCAACAAAATAGAAAGACATGTATCATAGTATTCTTTGTTGGATGGTATAGAAGTAAAAATAACTTTTGTGTGTTAAAACTGCATTATTCTGCTGTGTAGCGAGCCCATGAAATACATTCCATACATACTGCAAGGTGGAAAGACCTTTAATTACGGTAAGAATGACCAATACTCATCTGATTTACAGAAGCATCCTATGTTGAAGCAATCTAAAGCTACCAAGCTTCTAGAGAGCACAGAATTAACAAGTATGCTTTGTATGGCTGTGATACTGAAAAGACCTTCACAATGCCGATCGGATTGCCTGTTTTGCCTATGAAGTGGGGAGTTGCTTCGGTGTGAAGCACAGAGTTTTTGGAAGTCCATATATACTTCAAGATACTTTGGATTGCTGTCAAATAGTTTAGATTGCAAAATAATAGCTTGCTTTCATGACTGAAATGGAGATGGTGAGTGACGAAATACATGTCTAGTGATGCTTCTCCTGAAGTTGAAAGGAGATAAGATAACCTTAATCCTCCACTGAAAAGTAACACTCAAGTTGTGCTTCTTATTCTGTGAGGATATAACTTACAGTAAACTGTTATGTCTATTCATGACTTTAGCTTTAGTGACTGTCATGGGTTTACTAAAGTTAGGCGACAGAAATTAAACTCTCAGATCAAATTGGAGAGAAAATACAGAATTGTATTTAGAGAGAGAGAGATACAGCAATAGATCTTACAGAGCAATTTCCCCATCCATGGCAAACCCCCTTGAAGTATTCCCCATTCCCCAAAAAAACTAAATCTATCTTCCCCAGTGCTCCAGTCCTCCCCGCCCCCCAACGCCTCCAGCCAGCCAGGAGGCCTACTGCTTACATGCTCCCGATAAAGTGGCTCCTGCCACACATGCAGGGCAGGAGGAGGAGGAAAGGAGAACGAACTGACCTTGTTGTGAGTCTATAAGGAGAGAGCAGAATTATGGGATTGAATAACAATCTTCTAGTCCCCAGAAAACTTTTTTTAACCCTATAGCCTCAACCTGGGACAGTGACAGAAATTTAGTGAGGCTACTGCTTAGAAATAGTGTCCTTGAGAGCAAAACACTCCATGGATATCTTACTGGCACTCACTTGAGATGGTGTCTTAAAAACATGTCCGAGAACTGAAGTCCTAGGCATGAACCTAAGGTAAGGGGTAAACTTTTCTCTAAGCTCGATGCAGATGTGCAGAGGAATAATGGATTTCAGTTATGACAGCAGCTCCATGTGTTGGAATGACTGCTCCACAAAACTCTACTCATTTGCTGTCTCCACCCTGAAGGGGCAGAAGGAGATGGAGTCTAGTTTGCAGCTTGTAGCTGTCATGATGTCTACCCATTAACTAAGTGAAATACATTGGGCCTCACTGCACTAATTGCATTGATGAAAAGTATCCTTTGAAACATTGTTGCATGTGGTATAATATTTTGTGGGGCAATGACATGTTCCTCATTACTTACTAGCAATTTCTGTCCTGTGAACTGTACTGTTAACACTACTTGGTTTGCCACCACAATGTGACTGCTGAATACAAAAGCAGCTGGTTATTGCTTCTGAAGTAGTGACTGGTGTCCACAGGGTAGCCAGGGAGGCAGGAGCTCAGCCAGGGAGGCTTATGCCTGTTGTTGCTCATGTTGTACAGTATTTCCCAGGGGATGTGTGTTCCAGGGGTGTTTTAAGGTAATTATTACTGCTTGTTTCATTCCTTTCCCTTCATCCTAGGCTGCAATCATCAGTTGGAATGAATTAGACTTTTTTTTTTT
>WAAF01007312.1:0-213986 GCA_013400475.1 Tricholaema leucomelas | reverse complement strand
CCTCCTTTCCTCCCTCCCTCCTTTCCTCCCTCCCTCCTTTCTTCCCTCCCTCTTTAAGCTCTCTGATTTGAAAGGCCTCCTAAAAGAGATTTCCAGCAAAATCAAATAAAGGCAGCCAAAATACAAGAGCAGCTACCTGAGCAGGGTAAGCCATCTTTCATCCATTCTCTACTTTGTATAAGTTATCAGCATTTGTGATGTTAAATAAGTGTATCTCTGGAAGAAATGTTAAATTGTTCATGCTTGCATTGATGTGGTCCAATATTGGAGAAGAAAAAAGAGATAAATTCTCTTCCTCATTGTTTGTTGTTGTGGTTTTGGGTTTGGTGGGGGTTTTTTGGTTGCTTTTTGTTGTTGTGTTTTTTCCTTTTTTTCCTGAAAGAAGACAGTTTTCCATCTGGTGTTTCTAACAGGTTTTTGCATGTTTTTTTACATATCTTGTTTTGCTCCCTTGCCTTTTGAAAAATCTGTGAATAACACAAGGTTATTTTAGCTGTCTTTGTGCTAGAGGCCCCCTGGAAAGTTAGTTGCTGCTGGATCCTTTACAGTTAGTTAATTTTAACTCTGGAAAACATGAAAACAAATAGAAAGGACAGAATTGTGGGTGGGAATATGGTTCATTTGCCCAGGGTCAAAGTGAGCATTATCGTGGATCACTGTAGCCTTCCTATGTTCTATACAATAAGCTGTAGACTCAAAGCCTCCAGAGCTGCAGTTCAGTGTCTAGTCATGAGACATGTCCTTGTTCATCAAGTTCTGCAGAAGAATTGGGCTGAGCTACAGGCTCCAGTGGGATGTGAAAGCCAGACAGAGTATCGAGGGATGAAGAAAATGCTATCTTTAAAGACAGCACATTAAGAAACGTAGCTCTTGACAAGGATAATCTGGAATGACTTGGTCAGCCTCAACATTTAGAGCCTGGCTCCCTCTCCCAGAGAGTCTTTTCCTGCAAGACAACTTATACCTGTGTTGAACATTCCTGAATCAGTTGTCTTGCCATTTTCTAGGCATAGCTTCATATTCACATGACCTGAACTTCAGTCTAGCGATGAACAACTAGCAACCACCTAATAACATTTACAAGGATTGCAAATTACTGGGCTTTATCTCAGGTGCAGTAAACTCCAAGTCACCTACAGAATATGCTCTATAGTAATGGAACTCTGGAGGTCATCTAGTTCAACCTTGCTTCAAACAGCACTGGTTGGTTCAGATCAAAGGTAGACACAGTTTGGAAGGAAAATAGGTTGCAGTTCATAAGAACAAATGCAAAGTTTCCAGTTTCCTGTGAGGAACTGGCTATACAGGAACAAAATGGGGGAAAATCTGACAAGACAGCAGTTCTGCAGGAAAGTGTCTGAAATGGAGTATTTCACTTTCCGTGAGATGTACGAATTATTCCTCCTGCTGCTTATAGTGCAGTGAATCCTCTGTTGGGTAGAGCATCCAGTGCTAGCACTAAGCTTCAAGGAAGAGGATAGGGTGGCTGAAGAGTGTTCAGAACACTGACAAGAGGAACTGGAAATCTTAACAACACAATCTGTTGAAAGGAATGAATGAATTTCAGTTGGATAGCCTGGGAAAGAAAATGCCTTTTTATGATGGAGTCGGTGGAAATGACCTCTCATTATACAGACAATAAGTGCCTTGAAGAGATGGAGTCACTTTCTAGTAAGCTATCTAAATGACACCCCAGTTGTGATCAAACAGGTTTGCATGTGAGCTGTCCTGAGCCTTGGCAACCCACAGCACTAACGTCAGGGTGTGAACAGAGAGATCAGTGTCTCACAGGAAGCAGATGTGTACATTATGTTGCTCCCTCTGAACGGGAGTACTTGTATCTGCACTGACCACCTTCAATACGAGGCCATTCCAGGTGTTTTGCCTGCTGGCGGTTCTTTAGCATTCACTTCCTGACAGCTAGTTTCTCTGCTAGGACACTTTGTCCTGGATGGGTGTTGCAAAGAGATCCTTGATCCCAAGTGATATCATGTTTGGAAGCTGATATCATGAGGTTAAAAACAAAAAGCTGAGGAGAGTTAGGAGCTCTAATTATTTTTTTCTTTTGCTCACACAGGTAGCAATTCATTGGAACAAATTCTCTGAGCTGGCAGTAACCACCAAGCAACTGGTAACTGAGCTACCAAAGTGTCAGTGTCTCAGCAGGAATCACTAGGACTTTTTCTTTTTTGGCTTTTGGATAAAATAGTCCTTTCTGCTCGTTGCACAATGATGGTAAAACATTAGGATGACTGTTTATCTCCTGGCAGGACTCCCATGTTACCCAAGCTCTCCTTTTAACTCTTCTCCCCTGATGTTCAGTGGCAGCAATTAGTTCTTGTCAGCTGCTGTTAAAAAGCACTCCTAATTCCGAGAGTTCTGCTGCTGCTGCCAAAATCACTTTGCTTTTCAATTTCATTCAAAGGAGCCTGTTCATGAGTTTCCTTTAGCCACTAATTGCTTGTCTTCATGAATCAATCTCTATTCACTTTGCTTTGTTATAGTAGCCAGATCTAGCTTGCTACTTGTCTGTCTGTCAGACTTTCTGAGGTTGATGTATTTCAGCATCATTCCCTGCTTTTGGTCTGACTGTGCACCAAATGTGGACTTACTCCTGTGCTACCTAGAACTGTGCAGCAATGCAGAAGCTCAGCTATTAACAACTACACATGGATGAAACATAATTCACTTAAAAAGTGCTTCCAAAGGCTTTGTGTGCTAATTCTTGCTCGTTTCTTAAATTGCAATTTGTATACTGGGAGCATTGCAATTAATTTAACTTGTTCAAACACCTGTTTGTGAATGTTTGCATTTTGAAACGGAGAAGGCATTATTGGCCAGCCTTAAGCATTGTGATGTTTGCTGTGGTGAGGTTGCTCTTTCTGCTTTCTGTCTAACATAGCAGCTGAATTTTGTGGCATTTTATGTGGTATAACTTGGTGCACTACCACTACAAACGGTATTTACTTACCTTTCAAAGAACTGTATCCATCTTCATCCCTGCTGTCTAGGAGTCATCTCCCAAAATATTTCATTTTGAAGGCTCAGGTATTTTCTTTTTTCCTGGCAATGGCTCCCATAGCCTGTACACTTTACCTGCTTCTGTGCACAAGAGCATGTTCCACTCCATGCCTGCTGTGAAAAGATGGTTGGCCCCAGCTGGTGAAGACAAGACAAGATTGTTTTGTGTATTTTGGTGTTTGCTTCAGTTCAGGGACATATGAAGCCTTGTTCCACGTGGAGAATTGTTTCTACTTTAGGGTGCAGCTTACTGACTGAGGAGGCCAGCACATGCACATCTCACTTACTGAAACCACTGCTCTGGTGTCTTTATAGCTGAAAATGGAACAGTCTTACAGTGAAAACTGTGATGAGGCCTAATCAGAATGGTTGTCTCATTCCTTCTTGCTACACATGACCCAGCTTTACTGTATGCCATGCATTACGTGATCCTGGGGGATACAGAACTACCAATGGAAGCATTACTTGTTTACATGGGGACATATTTGTGTATCCTATTAAAAAAGTTTATAACGGACTTGGGCTTTCATAGACCTCTATGGCAGTTAGCTTGCATCATAAATTATGGAATGTTTCCTTTCTAGAAATCTGATGTCTCCTGTATGTCTTGAATGTGAAAATTGTGCTATTAGTTCATTCCTTTCATATATAAAGCCTGCAGTGTACTTGCCAGCAGCTCTAGTGATCTGTTCTCTTGTAAAATGTTGAATGCAGCTTTGAACTCTGTTCTGAAAACTCAAAACCCCAGTGTGTGCCCCTGCACACTGCTGCAGCCCATTGCTGCCTGAGTGCACCCCACATGTGCTTCCTTCGCTCGGTCATGCGGACTCTTTCTCCAGGCTTCTCTCCTGCTCTGAGCCCAGGGGTCCCAACGGAGTCCTGGCCCACTGGGGCTTTGGCAGCAGGTTGGCACCATAGCTCCCCAGGGACTACCCAGCCCTCTGCTCCCTCCAAACTCAGCTTCATTTGGCTGCTGCCTGAGCATCCTGGGTGTCCTAGCAGGGAAGGGGGCAGCTCTGGGTGCAGAGGAGACTCTGCACCAACCTTTCCTTCCCTCCCCTTGTGCTCTCTCTGGCTGGCACAGCACTGCAGCAGAGCAGACGAGCACCTGCAGGACTTCCTGCCAGACCCGCAGAGCCCACAGGAGGCTATGCGTGAGGCAGTCCTCGGGCTCCTTGGTATGCCACAATGCCGGGGTTCCTTCCTGCCTGCAGGTCGGCCCCAGCGCGCCAGCGGGAATTTGCCCTGTGGCTGTGGAGCTCCTGACCGTGTGCTGGCTGGGCCGGCCGCGGGGCTCCTGCCGCCCTCTCCCACCTCTTGGCCTTGGCTGAGCCCTGCCAACGGGAGGAAGGCTGGAGCCGGACCGGTGTGAGAAAGCCCTCCTGCCGGCACCGCGGGATTTGTGACGGGCTGCGTGGGCCTGGGGCTGTCCGGGTGGCAGAGGACAGCAGAAGCTCCAGGGCTTCCATGAGGGTAAGTGAGAGCAGTGGGTGTCAGCGGGGGCTGGCAAGGGGGAGGAAAGGCCAGGCCAGCTGGGGGGGGCTTTGCCAGAGCAGAGGAAAATGTCGGGGGTACACTGGGGATTTGTGGGCAGCGCTTTCCAGCTATTCCCGTTGGGCCCTGCTCTCTTCCGGCCGCGGGAAGGGCGGGAGTGTGTGGTGTGTGTGTGAACCTGGCAGGAGGACAGGTCTCCACAGAGCCGCTCTCTGCCAGTGGGTTTGTTCCCCTCAGTTCCAGCCCTCCAGGGCATGACAAGTGACTTCAGCCTCTCCATCTCAAACATGTCTGAAACCCTAATCCTGCTAAGGGCTGCAGAGAAATCATTCCTCCAGATTTGGGCTGCAGCTGGATGGAGGAGACTACCTTTTCTCTGAGGCTATGCTGCTGGAGACCTCTACAGAGTTGATCCCAGGAGCTCTGTACACTCAGACCATCTGAGCCTGTGGGGAAGGCTGAATGGCTCCTGGTGTCTCCCTCCCTCAACTTTTCTCTAAGGGTGCTGTGTGCACTGTGTACAGATGCAGAAATTAAGCACTGAATGGACAAGAAAAGAAAAAGAAAAAAGTGGTCTGATTTCTAGGCCGTTTGATAGGCTTTATTTCCATGGCTTGTCCTATTGTCCTGGTTTTGCTGGGATAGAACCATAGAATTGTTTTTATTTATTTGGGAATGCTGCATTTTTGATAAGACTGTAGCACCCAGTTTGGTGAGAACCAAGTTGGTAAGACACTTCCATAAGCTGAAAAGACATTTCTGGCCAGCCATAGTATGCGAGTCAAGGCCTTCGCGGTTTTGAGTCAGCCAGATGATAAAGCCAGGAGAAGCGAAAGCCAGGGCAGCTGACTCAAGCTGGCCAACAGAAGTATTCCATACTGTAAATGTCACACACACACATTATAAACTGGGAGTTTTACTGAGGACAGTCTCTTCTGCTGATGACTGGCACCCCTGGAGCGTCCCTGCCATTCTGCTCCCAAGGCCCACTCCAGTTTTGTTGGCTGTGACAGTTTCACTGGAACTGTGGTGCTTGCAGTGCCTGACATCCAGCATTCACTGCTGGGAGTGTGCTGCTTGTCCCTACTACATTTGCTGGGTCTAACTTTATGCAGTTCCTATTATTTTAAAATTATTTTTTATTTTAATCTCCATTTCAACACCCTCTCAATCCCCTCTATGTCTCCTTTCTCAGGGGGATGAGGCCACTGGGTGGTAGAAACACATTTCCCAATGCAGGATGTGGCCATCCTTTGGTGATGGTGAGCAGCACGTGAATGGCTGTACGTGCAAAGCTTGAACTATTTCTCTTCTGTCCATCTTTCTTGAAACAGTGGGTCTAGCTTTGATTCCTGGCGTCCCCAGGACACTGGGGGACAGTGAGGAAGAGGAGAAAAAGGTTGTGCTCTGCAGCAGTTGCCCAGAAGTGTAGCATAGTGGGAAGAGTGGCCAAAAACCCCTCTGGATCTTCTGCTGAAGCCGTAATGCTTGTGACAGATCATGGCCAGAGCCCAGAGCTGTGGGAATCACTGAAAAAACTTGTCCCACAAATACTCTTCCGTCAGGCATAACTGCCTTGGAAGATGACATGGCTTGTGGTAATCATAAGCATGTAATCATAAGAGGACAAGAAACGTGTGTCCAAATGGAGAGGGGTCCAAGTGGGGCCCCTGACACCTTTTGCTTCAGGTGTACTGAAATTGGTAGGTGCGGTGGGGAATGTATTGTTGCAGAAGGAGACTTGCCATCCCACTGACTCTTTAGGACTGTGGTGCTCATCTACTGCCCCAAAGAAGTGGTGAGTCTGTCCTGCTTTTTACTTTCTTTGCATGCTAATCTAAGCTGGAGATGCATAAATTCAGTGTCATGATATTCTAGCATCTGATCTCTCCAGCCTGTGTTGCCTCTTCTATGCAGATGGAGATGGCTGTGAACAGGTGGGAGTGCTAGGCACAGTCTCTTCCTTTGTGGAAGCTGCTCAAGACTGGAGCCAGGCTGAGATGCGTGAGCCATGCACCTTGCAGAGTCCTCCTCTGCATGGCACCAGGTGATATTGATGCCTCAGGAAAGGGTTGCCAGATTTGGCTTCCAAAGTTTCCTGTTAATTAGACCTTCTTGTGCATCTTGGATAGAGTGAGATAGGTGGATTTGGCAGCAGTTACTGTGGGGTATTACCAGGCTGTAAAACTGTGGCATGTACCTGAGCAAACACACCTCAGAGATCCTGACAGGAGCTGGATGCTGTTTGCTCTTCTCTGTTGACATAGGAGGGTTTGTCTGGTTTGAGGATGACACTAGGCTGTTGTGGGTAGGTGAGGGGGTACTATGTGTACACAGTTGGCCTTTAGACAGCCAGTCGTGGGTAGGTGAGGGGCTACTATGTGTACACAGTTGGCCTTTAGACAGCCAGTCTTGTCACCCTGGGTCCCAGCAAAACCTAGCAGCCCGGCATCCACATATGGATGCTGGTCAAGATCTGACCTGTCCTGGGAAATGAGGCAGCTGATTTTAAGCTTGCATGGGTATCTACACAGGATGTTCCTTCAGAACAGGGGTCCTCAAACTTTTTAAACAGGGGGCCGGTTCACTGTGCCTCAGACACTGTCGGGGGCTGGACTATAGTTTGGTTCCAGCCCAGCAGTGTCAGGGGCCGGACTGTAGTCTGATTCCAGCCCAGTCCCGGTGGGTGCCTGGGGGCTACGGAGGCCGGCGAGGGGATTAAGTGGCAGGAAGTGGCTGCTTGGTTCCCCCCAGCCCCCGGCAGGGTGGGAGCAGAGGGGTTCTGTAAATACCAACGGGCCGCATTGAGGACCCTGGGGGGCCATGTCCAGCCCGTGGGCTGTCGTTTGAGCACCCTTGCTTCAGAATGTACCTGTCCAGACAGGTTTTCCCTAATCTGGTGGATGCCTTCCATGTTTTGTGGCACAAGTTGCTTTCCTATGGAAATGTCCTGCAACCACAGGTAGGGGCCCTGACATAAGATAGAGAACTGCAGGGATGGGAGGCTGCATCGTGACCCACTACTAGTATTTGAAGTTCCCAGGGGTGTGGACAATGCCTGAGGCTATGCCCCCATGGTTAGGAGAACTGCGTGCGCTGCTGGAGCCCATCCTAGGAATCCTGGCACGAAGCGTGCCCGAGTGCTGTAAATAAGCCAGTCTGCATTTCCTCACAGAGAGAGGTGGCTTACATGTTTTCGCCCCTGGCTGTTTCCTGCTTTTCCATTATTAATTTGATTTAAAACATTGATATGATACTGTCTCAAGGCAACTTTGCATCCAATTATTTTCCTGCACCCTCAGTGTAAGTGGGTAGTAATTCTTGCTTTATGCCATTCCTATTATTTTCTTGTGTGGAGGATGTTAATGTATTTCCAATAACATTGTAAAGCTGTCATCTAAGAAACATATAAAACTAATAATCTCTCTCTTAATTTATGAGATGAGTTTTCAGCTATCAGGAAATCTTTCTTATGAAAAGGAATATTAATGAAGTCGTATAAAATACTTGTAAAATATTTTTTAAAGCATTTGCTTAAAAGATATAAATTTGTTCTTCATGGTAAGTATCTGAAAAACATTGTGTTTTATCTGCAGTGTGGGCTTGGTCTGGGAGACACTGAAATGATAAACAGTTAAAAATAGTGGCTGAAGCAAGGATAAATGAGTAGGCGAAGGTTGAAAGTGTTCTCGCCTGGGCTGGTGTTTGGTACACAGGTATTGCGAGAAAAGGATTGACCTGATTTAGAAATGAATCACAGGCCATAATTAAACATGGGCTGAAATTAATTTGCTTCCTTGGATTCATAAATACTGGATGGTTTCAGCAGAAGCAAAAAAAATGCAGAGTGAGGTTGTAACCACATGGTTATAATGACTGCAGCCAAACTACAAGAGGTGGAGCATTCCTTGGTTTGTACAGCGTGCCCTGTTTTGGTTGGGGTGCATCCAGTTGCTAAAAGAAAAGGCTAATTTGTAATGAATAATTGATTCACAGACTTCATTTCTTCCTTTTTTTCACAGAGAGCAAGTAGACATTATTTCTAAGAGTTGGTTTTTTTTTTTTGTTGTTTTTTTTTAATATTAGAAATACTTTTTGCTTAGTGGGTGATGCCAGTGTAGAATTTGAGCCATTAGGTACAGAAGACGTTTGTGCTGTGTTTTGTGCCTGGCTTGTATATGTGTGCTGATGGAGTCCTAAGGCTTATGCTGGAGTGTAGTCATAAAACTTAGTCTCTGCCAAGCACTTGCTGATGGGCTTAGATTGGGAACACCTGATAGCTGACTCCCACAGATGTCTTCCTCAGGGAAACTTGAACAAGGGAAGTGATCCTACCTGGCTGGAGATGTAGTTATATAGAATTAGTTGCTTTGGATAACCCTTGCCCTAAGATCTGTAGCAGTGTATTTTGCTCAAGGCTTTGATTCTTGCAGATTGGGAAACTCCACTTAACAGCAATAAAAAAAATCAAAAACTTGCTGCAAGACTTTTAAATGTTCATCAAGACACAAACTTGAACTATAAACCCCACATATCTGATGACAATAGAGTATCCATTTGTCCCAGGTTGAGACTGTGGGGTTAAATTTTTTTCTGGGGGCTAGAAGATTGTTATACAATCCCATAATTCTGCTATCTTGTTATAAAGTAACAACAAGGTCAGTTTGTTCTCCTTTCCTCTTCCTCCTGCCCTGTGTGTGTGGCAGGAGCCACTTTTATTGGGAAGAACATGTAAGCAGGAGGCCTCCAGAGTCTTGTTTAGGCCTCTTTGGATGGCAGAGGCATTGGGAGGGGAGTAGGATTGGAGCACTGGGGAGTATTAGATTTAGTTTTTGCGATGGGGGAAAATTCGATGGGGTTTGCCATGGATGGGGAAATTGCTTTATAATGTCTAGCTCTGTATTTTCTCTCTCTAAATATAATTATGTATTTTCTCTCCAATTTGATTTGAGAGTTTATTTTCTGTCAACTCTCTTTAAAAAAAAAAACATGACACCATTCAACAATTTTCTGATGTTTGATGCACAAGTACTTGAATGCTAAGAATTGCTTTGATGCTGTCCCAGGCACTGAACCTTCAAGAGGCAGAGAAACTCCTGAGACTGTTGAATTGGGAAGTACTGCAGGAAAGGCTTCGGGAGCATCACTGTGTCACTGTTAGAGTTGATGTATATCTTTGCACTCTCTGCCAGCACCATGTGATTGCATTTTGCTAGGGTGAATGCCCTTAGGATATTTGTTCGTGTGCTCAGTGGTAATTGTTGTGTTTCCTTGGAGCTAGCCATTGCTATCAGGTTTGTCTGCTAATACAGCCACCCAGGGAACAGAGGCAGTGTCACAGAGTTGGTGATGGATTGCAATAAATGTGTGACTGTGACAGGTTGACTGCAGCTGCAGCTAAGCTTCCAGCCGGTCACTTGCTCATCCTACTCAAGTGGGATGAGGAAGAAAATGAGGAGGGCAAAAGCAAGAAAAGCGTCCAACTTCCAGGATGAGATAAAGAATTTAATAAGTGAAAAGTTTAAAAAAAAAGAAAAAAAGGAAAGTTTTCCTTTGGTTCAGTGTATTGAACCCATCTCTGCACAGCCTAGTCTCAGGAACCAGATTGGTCCCTTTCAACCTTAAAGACTATGGTTTCATATGTACCATTTTGAGGCTTGTGAATCTCTTGCTGCTGCCATGCAGGATGTAAGACAAAACAATGCCTGGAATAGCCTGCTTGACTAATTCTTGGTTTTGCTGCTCATGACTAAAACAGCTACCTGAGTTATATGCTGATTTAAAGCTTGAGCGTGCCAGTGACTCTTTATCTCATGTCTAAAGCCTTGTGTAACTATTTAGAGACTCTGAAAGCCAGAGAATCTTAGAATCAACCAGGTTGGATGAGACCTCCAAGTTCATCCTGTCCAACCTAGCACCCAGCCCTATCCACTCAACTAGCCAAAGATTAAAATGACAACGTTGGCATTTATAAATCTTTGAGATTTGGCCTTCTGATTTTTTTCTGGTTATGGATCTTAATGCCTATGGGAAACAGCAGAAACATTCTCAGTTTTTCTGTGGAGAGAAAAATTGTAACTGGAAGAAAGAGCTTTTTTCAAAAATGAATTCCTGCTAAAAACTCGTGACCTGTATTGGTCTGAAGGTGCACCTTATCATGACTTGTAGCCAGATACAGCCCTTCCTGCATCGAATCACACCCGTGCTGAGGGCTGAGCTTGAAATAGCCTTAAGAACAAGTGCTGGCACCGGGACTGAATGGCAGAAAGGCTGCGCCTCCTGCAGCAGCGTCAGATGCTTCCAATAGATGGCAGCGGAAGGCTTACGAGCGACAGGGTGTGACAGTGGCGGCTGCACTTAGCAGCTGATTGCTTCAGAAGCAGGAGGTAAATGTTTTGCCTGGTTTTGACTAGGATCTCAAATTTTATCAGGATTTGATTTAACTGGTGGTTACGAGCAACCTGTGTTACGAGTGCAAACAATGTGACAGCAGAACTGAGAAGGTGTCCTAGGGATAGGGAGAAAACCTTGAAAATGAAAAAAAAAAATTTAAAAATTAAAAATGTAAAAGGAGATATAGCTCTTGGGCTTTTCAGGTACCAATCACTGTGTCTGGAGGTGATGTTTGCCTTGCATCAGCTACAAAATTGTGCCAACGGCCCTGTTAGAGCTGTTACTGCTGACCTGGCAGGGATAGGAAATATAAATATTTAAAGTTTCAAAGGCTGAAAGTTAAGAAGTGAGACCTCTGAGATTCTGCTGCAGCCTGTGATGTTTCAGAACAGTCACTCAATGTGTATGTTACGAGGTTTTGTTTGTTGTAATGTGTGCTTTCTGTTGCTTCACTCTCAAAGTTCACCTCCAGCAACGGCAGTAGAAACTGTGTAGGTTTAGATTGCATTAATTAGGCTGTCATGTATGGTGCACCTTGGAAGTGCACTGCAGAAGAGGTTAGGATTTGCCTTTATGTGCCTACTAAATGTTTCCCTTAGTGTTTGTATAACCACCGTTAAGTTCTGATGGTTTTCAGTATGGACATAGAAAAACTTCTGAGACTGTAGAGTATGAAACTGCCATAGTATGAACTCTAGACTTATGAAACACAGCTGGTTTCATCCTTAGTCTTGTAGGTGTAGAAAGCTGAAGTGTCGCTCTATTTGGATGATTTCACTTTACTCTGGTTTTGACTATCAAATCTTCAAGTGCTTTACAGTGGAAGGTTCTATGCAGAGTAGGGAAATGCAGCCATCATGGCTACCATCCTGTTGAATAGTCTTGTTCAATTTCCAGTGACCTGGAAGAAGGGACAAAGTGTATCCTCAGCAAGTTGGCTCATTATATAAACCAGAGAGGAGTGGCTGACACACCAGAATGGCAATTCAGAGAGACTGGAAAGCTGAGCAGAGAGGAACCTCATAAGATTCAAGGGCAAGTGTGGAATCCAGCACCTAGGGAAGTGTAGCCCCCTGCACCAGTGCAGATTAGGGGCTGACCTGCTGGAAAGCTGTTGTTCAGAGAAGGGCATGGGAGTCCTGGTGGACAAGTTACCCATGAACTAGCAATGTGCCCCTGTGGCCAGCAAGACCAAAGGTATTTCAGGGTACATTAAGAAGTCATTGGAGGTTGTGCTTCCCCTCTGCTCTGCCTCCCCTCTGCTCTGCCCTAGAGAGGTCACATCTGGAGCATTGTTTCAAGTTGTTGACTCTCCAGTTCAAGAGAGGCAATGAACTGGTGGAAACAGTCTAGTGCAGGGCTATGAAGATGGTGAAGGGACTGGAGCTTCTCTCTTACGAGGAGAGGCTGGCAGACCTGAGGCTGTTTAGTGTGGAGAAGGCTGACAGTGGGTCTTACCAATGCTTGTCAAGATATCAGAAGTGGGTGTCAAGAGGTTGGGATCAGATTCCTTTTGGTGGTGCCCAGCAACAGGACAAGGTGCAATGGGCACAAACATGAACACAGGAAGTTCCATCTGAACATAAGGAAAACCTACTTCGAGGGTGACAGAGTACTAGAACAGGCTGCCCAGAGAGCTTGTGGAGACTTCTCTGCAGATACTCAAAAACCACCTGGACACATTCCTGTGCAACCAGTCCCAGATAAACCAGCTTTGGTAGGTGTATTGCACTAGGCCATTTCTAGAGGTCCCTTCCAACTCCTGCCTACCATTCTGTGTTGCTGTGATCTTACACAAGCATGACAGCAGTTAGAGAAACTGGAAGAGAAAAAGCTTATTCTCCATCCCAGAACATTCAACAGCCCACGGGCAATGTCTGCACTGGCTGCACAATTGCCTAATAGCTTTTCAACAGGCATGCTGATGAGATCTGAAGGAAATAAAAGCTGAGCCTTTGGTGGTCTTTATGAACTATGGATCAGGTCTCAAAGCCTCTGTTAATCTGAGCAAAATGTAGAAGCCTTTGTATTTGTGAGTTGATGGCAGTCTTAGAATCATAGAATCACAGAAAGTTTTGAGTTGGAAGAGGCTTTTAAAGATCATCTAGTCCAACACCTCTTGCTATGAACAGGGATGTCTTCATCTAGATCAGGTTACTAAGAACCACTTCCAGCCTTTCATGTTTCCAGGAATGTGGCTTCTGTGTCTCGGCAACCTGTTTCAGGTCTTCTGCACGTCTGATGAGGAAGTTACCCACAGAGACAGACTTCTAGGGAGGCTTTTGGTATTCCAATGTCATGCTGTGAGAGCTAGGGAAAAAAAAAAAAAAAAAAAAGAACAAGATGCTCTGTTGAATTTAATTTTGTTTACTTTTATCTGTGAGAGTATTGTTAATTTTCATCTCTTTTCTGAGCGTCCGGGAAACAAGGGATCAGGAATAGCTTCTCTGTGCCTGGGATGCTGTTTAGACTGTCTTCACTGTGTGATGATGCTGGAGGATTTACAATGAAAACACATCTTGCAATTATCAAAATTTCACTCAAAAAGAGAAATTATTGTTCTCCCAGTTGTCTGAGAACAGAGTTGACTTGATTGCTGGGAGTGAAAGTGATCTGAAAATAGTAATCTAACAGAAGCTTGTTAATTTCCCCTTAAATAGCACATATCCGTTTGCTGCATAGATTAATTTGAACACAGCTCCCTCCCTCTGCTCCTTGGTCCTTGGAATCTGGAACTTGCTGATAGTAGAGCAGAAGTTTAGTCAAGTTATGAAGAGTCTTTCTCCATCTCATCCTCTCTCAAGTTTCACAGTATCACAGTATCATCAGGGTTGGAAGAGACCTCACAGATCATCAAGTCCAACCCTTTACCACAGAGCTCAAGGCTAGACCATGGCACCAAGTGCCACGTCCAATCCTGCCTTGAACAGCTCCAGAGACGGTGACTCCACCACCTCCCTGGGCAGCCCATTCCAGTGTCCAATGACTCTCTCAGGGAAGAACTTTCTCCTCACCTCGAGCCTAAATTTCCCCCGGCGCAGCCTGAGGCTGTGTCCTCTCGTTCTGGCGCTGGCCACCTGAGAGAAGAGAGCAACCTCCCCCTGGCCACAATCACCCCTCAGGTAGTTGTAGACAGCAATAAGGTCACCCCTGAGCCTCCTCTTCTCCAGGCTAAACAATCCCAGCTCCCTCAGCCTCTCCTCGTAGGGCTGTGCTCGAGGCCTCTCACCAGCCTCGTTGCCCTTCTCTGGACACGCTCAAGCATCTCAATGTCCCTTCTAAACTGGGGGGCCCAGAACTGAACACAGTACTCAAGGTGTGGTCTAACCAGTGCAGAGTACAGGGGCAGAATGACCTCCCTGCTCCTGCTGGCCACACCATTCCTGATGCAGGCCAGGATGCCATTGGCTCTCTTGGCCACCTGGGCACACTGCTGGCTCATGTTCAGGCGGGTATCAATCAGCACCCCCAGATCCCTCTCTGTCTGGCTGCTCTCCAGCCACTCCGACCCCAGCCTGTATCTCTGCATGGGGTTGTTGTGGCCAAAGTGCAGCACCCTGCACTTGGAGCCATTGAATGCCATCCCATTGGACTCTGCCCATCTGTCCAGGCGGTCAAGGTCCCGCTGCAGAGCCCTTCTGCCCTCCAACCCAGCCACATCAGCCCCCAGCTTGGTGTCATCTGCAAACTTGCTGATGACTGACTCAATGCCCTCATCCAGATCATCTATGAAGATGTTAAAGAGGATGGGGCCCAGCACTGATCCCTGAGGGACACCACTAGTGACTGGCCGCCAGCTGGATGTGGCACCATTCACCACCACTCTCTGGGCTCGGCCCTCCAGCCAGTTCCTCACCCAGCACACAATGTTACCATCCAAGCCGTGGACTGACATCTTAGCCAGCAGTTTGCTGTGGGGGACAGTGTCAAAGGCCTTGCTGAAGTCCAGATAGACCACATCCACAGGCCTCCCCACATCCACCAAGTGGGTCACCTGATCATAGAAGGAGATCAGGTTGGAGAGGCAGGATCTGCCCTTCCTAAATCCATGTTGGCTGGACCTGAGCCCTTTGCCATCCCTCAGGTGCACTGTTATCACCCCCAAGATCCATCAGTTTCCCTGGCACTGAGGTCAGGCTGATGGGTCTGTAGTTCCCAGGTTCCTCCATCTGACCCTTCTTGTGGATGGGGATCACGTTGGCCACTTTCCAGTCTCCTGGGACCTCTCCGGTGAGCAAGAGGTTTTGCATTCATGTGCTGGTTTGAGGCTAATTGGAATATTTTAATGAGAAAAATTAGATTATAGGCTGTGGAAAAGGAAACAATGGTGATGTCTGCTTCACTCACAGGCTTGCTGAGATGTATAAAAGTGTACAGGGTTAACCCTCCTGGGAAGGGTGATCGTGAACCTGACCCCAGGTGGTTTTGACCCTTCCTCAGGAGTGGGTCTGAATACTGTCAGGTGATGGTAAGCCCACTCGCCCTTCCTGTCTAAGATCCATAAAAGCAGGGGGACTTCCTATTTGTCTCTCTCTCTCCCCTGCCTTCCTGCTCACCAGAAATCACCATTCCTGTTCCCTGCTGCTCTTTGTTGTACCATGTGGCCATCACCCACGTGGGGACAAACCCATTGCCATCAAATCTGGTTGTATATTTACATATTTTGTATCTTGTTTCTCCTCCCTATATCTTTGTAACTTCCCTACCTCATATACCTTTTACTTATTGTTAAACTTTTCTTCTTTTAACTTCCAAATTGCAGTGAGATAATTTATTTGGGTCCGCATACCTTTCTTCTCTGTCTCTCTAATTCTTTCTTTCCTTTGGGAAAGAAGGGGGGAGAGGGAAAGGCATCTTATTAAATTGCTATTGGTTCTATCAAATATATTTGAGTCTCTGGGAAATCTACATCTGAGACAAAAAGCAAGAACACAAACACAGATGAGACAGAGTGACTCTGTCAGAGTGTGTGTTTCTCTTCTGCTTGGATCTGTGTAACCCGACTAATCATTCTCATTATAACCTCCCCTTGCCAATACTCCAAACTCAACTTCGCATGTAAGGCAGACTCTGGGATAAGGTAAAGAGGTGGAAAGAAGGTGGAAGGGTGATTAGGAGCCCCTCATGGGGACTCTAATTTCTGGGAGAAATGTTGTGTTTCTGTATTACCTTTTAATTTGTATATTTCTGTATATAGCTGTATATATTTGTAATGTATTGTAAATATCTGCTTGTATATTGTGCTAAGCTGTGAATATAAAGCTTTGTTCCTTGGCTTCCAGCCAGATGAGTCTAGTCTGGGTGGTTTCATAAGACTGGGGGGGTGGGTAACTCCTGAGCCATTACAATTCATTTGTCCTTTCTAGAAAGACATAGATGTGCCCATATGCTTTTTCTGTTTGCTCTGCAAACCCTAGAAGTCTTCTCCAGCTTCTTCAATCTGGTTAATTGGGAGGGGGGGAAATGCTAGATATTGCAAACTCTGCTGCTGCCACCAGAAGCCTTCATAAAGCTGCAGATGAAATCTGTGGCTTCTCCGCAGTTCTAAGTGGTACAAGAGCTGTCTTCCCATGGAATAGGAAAGGGGTGAGAAAGAAGATCAGGGATGAGAAAGGTGGCAACAATAGGGCAGCAGGCACTGTGCCATAAAGTCTTCTTGTTGCTTTTTTTGTACCTTTTCCATTTTATTCTCTCCTGGTTTTGGTCTGCAGTGAAGGATTCACCTTTCATCACTCTTCCATGTGCCATGCCACTGCTTGGCACAGTAGTACACAGTAATTTGTGTCAGGGTCCTCATTGGCAAATGCCACGAGCTGGTCTCCATAGGAAGGGAAGGATGCTTTGCTCTTATAAGAGCGTGTTTCCCCCTGTCTCTGTGACCGTGACTGTTGTTTATTTAGCACAGATGAAACAACAACTTTCTGTTTTGAATGTGCTAGTAACTGAATGGTCTCTTGGGTTCATGAATTTGACCTTGGAGGCCTTCTGCAAACTGTTGAATTTCAGGTTGAATTCCATTTGCTCTTCAGGTTTCTTAACCTGATGCTTCAGTTAGTCTCCAGTGAAAAAAGAATGTGGAAAGAACCTCAGAAATTAGGAACTCAAGGCACTTTGAGTGGGAAGAACACTCTGCTAGGGTCACAGCTGTCTTTTCTCCCACCTACAAAGCCTGTTCTCTTAACATACCCTCCCTTCTCCCATTCCCTGTTCTGCCTACTCCAAGTTTCTACCTCTTCCTGGCTCTTGAGGACCCTCAACCCAAATGTGTCTCTGACATGGATGGTGGTTGAAACCAATTCTGCTGTAATAGGAATCTGCTGGAGTCTATCTGTGGAGAAATAGGAGAAATATTTACCAAGCTGGTTACAGACTTAACAAGCCAGGAATCAGAGAGATGGAATACCAAACATCTCTGTTCTCTGGATGCCATAAAGTGAAGCCAGGGTTCTGCAGTGCACCTTAATTTCAGGAAATAATTTTATCTTCGAGCCCCACTCAGCATTACCTCAGTCCTGCTGGCAGCATATCCTGGTAGCTGTGCTGACAGGAAAATCTTCAAACACAGTCTATGGTTCAATAGTTAAAATCACTACTGGACCGGTTACAATGCTGTGCCTTGGCATTTAAGAAGCAGTTTCAGGTTTGGGTGGAATATTAACTGGTGCTGGCATACAAGAAGCAGATGGTTCCTTTTCTAGTGATGAAATCAAAAGCTAAATGTTATCCAAACTACTGCAGCAAGCTGGTGCTGAAGCAATAAGGAAAATGATAAAGACCTTGGGGTTTCACCTGCCAAGTTCAAGTGGCTTGAGTGGTCTTGTTTCTTGTGTTTCATTACTGCAACAGCAGCACAATTGATTGCAGAGAAGCCACCATAGATGCAGGTCAAACAGCATTTCAGAAGATTTCCTCCTTGATCTGAAAGAGTCTAATCTTGGCTCTGGTTGCAGAAAACTTGGGCATAGTGCAACAGATTTTTTTTCTTGAGAATCTCCATCTCAGTTTAAATCCTCCCCATTGTGGTGCTCTGGCACGGCTGTAGCCACAGAAGTATATTATTGGCCTTCCTGTGGCACAAGTGGCAGTTAAGAAGAACTGAGAAGCAGGAAGGGCAGACCCTGCTACATAGAAGCCTATTCAAGAGCCAGGAGAGAGTGTCTTCAGCTTCAGTGAACAGGGAGAATGGAGGCACAGAACAGACTCTGGCTTTTGACAGGGCAAAGTTTCAATCAGCATTTTTGATCATGTTCCCAATGCTGAAATCCAAATTGGCTGGTAAAAAATTCCCAGCCCTTTTTTGGAATATGTACCCACATCCACCACTCTCAAAGCAATTCTTGGGTGTGAATGGAACACACGTGGTGTGGCACCTGCCAGTAATGTGGCCCTGGTGAGGCTTCTGTTTAGGACCATGTTTGCTTGTCCCCTTCAGGCACAGCTTGTTCTTAGCACCATGTGCTCATGTGCAACTCTACCAGCTGGCACGGAAACTCTTTCCTGGTGTGTACCATGGCTCAGCAGGTTCCTTTTCTAGCATCTTGCAGCAATGATGGGGAATGAATCCAGTGACCATCAAGGCTCACACCTAGGCAGTTGTTTCTTCTGTCTTGGAAGTGCTTTTCCTCTACGTGTCTTTGCCTTAAAGTGCTTGCAGCATGAGGTGTACTCCATCTATTATCTGAGGAGTCAGATGCCACTAGTGTGCAGCCTGCTATCATGAGATTGGACAACCTAACAACTGAAAGCAACTTTATCCTCTTCCTTATTAAACCTGGACCCTGTTACTTTGCATGCTTGTCATTTGGGAAGTCCTTAAAAATGACCCTTCCTACTTCAAGTGAAACTGTTGTTTGAAGAGTATTGGAGGAGTTCACAGAGGAGATCCTCAAAATGAACGTGGTTAGACACATCTGTGCCTTGTGGATGGTCAGCAATGAGTGAACTTGTTTGAAGGCAACAGTTGCCCTTCCAACTGTTGTTGGAAAAGCAACAAGCACTTAAAAGCCAAGTGCATCTCTGAATCTTACTGAAAGTATTTCAGTGGCTCTGTTGTGGAGTGGCTGTGTTAGAGTGATAACATACATTGCCTTCATCTGGAAAACAAGACTAGCAAGTGGCTCCAGTTAGCTGAGCTGAGGTGTCATGTCCAACTCATCCCTGTCATTCCTTATGGTGTTTCCAGTACTGAAGTCAGGCCCAGGTCAAAAAGTCTGTTGATTTCTGTACTTAAGCCTGAACATCAGGGGCATCTGACAGGGGAAATCAAATGTCCACAGCCCCTCACTTTTTTGGTTATGTAAGCTCATGCTCGGTAAGAGTCAGAGCAATGCGAGCGCTCTCCTGGCATGTGCTGAATCACAGAGGTCCCAGGAGCTTGAATTGCAAACAGAGCAGAGGTGTCCCAAGAGTCTGCTGTGTGTCTGAGAGGCTTCTGTTGAATAATTTGGCCTGCAGAGTGGTGGTATTGGAAAATCTGCTTTGGAGGATTCCCATTCCATGCTGTGGAATCATCTCCTCCTCTGGGAATGCCAGTGCTTCCAGTTGTTGCTGAGACACAGTGGTGCTGGGTCTGGTGCCAAGGAAAGAGTTTACTCAGCAGCTTTGAAGGGATAACTAATGGCTAAAAGTGAGCAAAAGAATTATATGGTGCCTTTGCCTATGGAGATATCAAGAATTCAGTGCTCTCTTGTTAGTCACAGTGCTGGGAAAAAGACAGAGTGGCCCATCTTGTGTCTGGGAATTACTGCTGGATGGAGAAAAGCTGACAGCAAATATTTACTCTGGGATCAATTCTGTTTAAAGTGCAATATTAGTAGCAGAACATGCACACAGGAAGGTCAGCTGTAGGATCAAGGCTGCGTTTATATAAAGACAGAGGAGCATGCACTGGAAACTCTTGCTTGGAACAGGAAAAGACGAGAAGAGTTTGAAAGTCACACTATGAGCATCTCAATTTTCTTCCTCATACTGAGTGTTTTCTCATGTTCAGGTAAGTTGCTTAGAATGGAATGATGTCTTTTTTCTTACGGTGCTTTTGGGAGGAAAAGCACAATGCCTCCCTGAACTTCTAATGCAACTAAGTGCCTCCATCTCAGGCTTTCCAGTGTACGACTATGAACTCCCTGTCACAGAAGAGGCTCTCAATGCTTCCATTGCAAGGATCAATTCTCAGTCATGGGGCACAAACCTGTATGGTGTTGTCACAAGCCATGTCACAAGAGTAAGTGAGCAAACAATGGAGATCCTATACCTGAAATATGCTTTGCTGTGATGAAAAGCTCTTCTTCACTCAATCCTGGAAACACAGATTTAGGTAGAGTTTTCTGATGCTGCTTGAAACAGGGTGGGTTTGGGGATTATCTGAAGTTATAGCCTTACATATTCCTCTATATTCCAGCCTAAATATTCCTCTATATTGTTTTGTAATTAAAAATACTTTAGTTCGGATTTTCCACTCCTAGAATAGAAAACTTTGAGGTGTATCTTGCAAGATTTTGTTTGGAACTGATATTTTTAAATCTCTCCAGCTTACTGCTTTGCTTTAGGCATAAAGAAACCCTCTGCAGCAAGTTCTCAGCTGAATGTCTTCATTGCTAATTAAATGGCAACACAGAGACATTTAGGATTCTTTCTCCAATCTGTAGTGATGACATCTGTCTCTGCACACTGATTCTGGTTTAAATCTGATGGTGTCTAAATGCAGGCAGGAAACCTGTATCAGTTTTAATCTGCATTGTTAAGAATTATGTTGGAGTTATAACCAGAGTTATGGAGTTAAAGCTTCCTAATTTAAAGTTAGCATGTCTGTGTTCCTAAACATCCTTAGAACCATTATGTTTCTATAGATGGCATGTACTGAGTCTTCTGCAACAATAAATGACAAGATGACTGATCTAGTTTGGAGGGGAAAAAAAAGTAATTTAAAGCAGCGGCAATTTGTTGTGTTTTTTTTTTGGGGGGGAGGAGAGTTGGTTTTGGTTGAGGCTTTTTGCAACTTCACATCTTGAGCTAAAATGTTGGTTAGACTGTGAGAAAGAGAAAAGAAAGTCCTAATGTGTCTACAAAAGTAACCAAACTTTTTGAGGCTTGCAGTGTTGCATGCACACTGCTCATTAAAGTACTTGAAGTGACAAGAAGCAAGTCTATAAGCTACATTAATTCAGTTGCTTGCAGTTGTTGATTTACTTTCCAAGTCATGTATTTGCCACAGACTTCCCAGGAGTCTGGATATTCAAAGCAGAGCTGTTAGCACCTAGTTCCCACAGAAGAGAAGGTATCATGCAGGGGTAATGCTATGCTTATCTACCTTTGACAGCTAGAGACCCTCCAGGTGACTCTGTGGAGCAGGAAAGTCCTACAATGGCTGTGGGGTTTCAAGTAAAATCCCCATAGAAAGCTGTACTGTGTTGTTGTCACCAAGTCTGATTAAGAGTGCAACTCCTGTGGACAATAAAATAGCCTTTTCATGCACAATAAACTGCTCTAAATTGGCCACTGACCCGTACTGCCCTTATGTCTTGTTTCTGCTTTGAGAAAGAAGCAAGGCTGCCTTGTAGTGGGCATAGAAACCTGACAGACACTAATTATGTGTTGTGTTGACCTTCCTTTTACCAGGTTGACACATGGAACAGTGATGACTATAGACTAGAGCTGCAGTTCAGCATTCGTGAAACTGTGTGCACGAAAGCTTCGGGCAGAGACCCGTCCACATGTGACTTCAAAATTGGTCTTTTTGTGGTAAGTGCCTCTGCTGTGAATGTGAATCTCCTAATTCGTGCAGGATGTTCTCAGGACACATTGAAACACTGCTGAAGCTGTAAAATGAGTGGTTTTCTGGAAATAAAACCAAACTCAAACAAATATAATCTGTAGGTTGGAGTGAGTGTGAGGTGGAAAGGATCAGTGCTGGGAGACTCTTCTGCCTGGTCAGTGGGGAACTACTGTAAGCTGAAAAGAGGATGTGTGTCTTAGAGCAGCATGCAGTGAAAGTGTCTGTGTGCTTTGGGACAAAATCCTGTAAGGAAGATATGGTTACCTTTCTAAGGTAGGAGAATAGAAAAAAATAGATGTTTGACCTGCTTTGGTCTATCATGCATATAGGAACCATAGTAAGGCTTATCACAGAATCACAGGATGTCAGGGGCTGGAAGGGACCTTGAAAGATCACTGAGTCCAACTCCCCTGCCAGAGCAGGATCACCTGTACCAGATCACACACGAATGCATCTAGGTGGGTTTTGAATATCTTCAGAGAGGGAGACAACCCTCCTGGGCAGCCTCTTCCAGTGTTCTGTCATTCTCACAGTGAAAAAATTCCTCCTCATGTTTACATGAAACTTCCTATGCCTCAATCTTCCTATGCAATGCAGATTCCCTCTGTGCTTACCGTGCTGAGCATAGCAATGGTTTTGGGTTAGAAGGGTTGTCTAATCCAACCTCCATGTAGTGAGCAGGGACATCTACTAGATCAGATTGCTCAGGCACCATCCAGCCTGACCTGGAGTGTTTCCAAGGATGGGGCTTCTACCATCTCTCTGGGCAACCTGTGACAGTGCTTCACCACCTTCATGATAAAAATGTTTTCTTTTTATCTAGTCTAAATCTCCCCTCTTTTAGTTTAATACCATCACCATCTGCCCTGTTTCAACAGGCCCTGCTAAAAAGGCTGTCCCCATCTTTCTTATAAGTGTGATTAGGTACTGAAAGACCACAGTAAGGTTTCCCTAGAGCTGCCTTCTCTCCAGGCTGAACAATCCCAACTCCCTCAGCCTGTCCTCATAGGAGAGGTAGGAAGTAATTTTCAAATTTTCAACTCTCCCTTCACTCTGAAGGGAGATTCTCACCCATTTAGATTCTCTTCTCTCAGTGAAACTCCCGTGGGAGGGTTTACGCAGCGGCTGGCTCAGTGACATTTGCTCTGTTTTGATCTGTTACAGCCAACTGCTTTCTGCAGAAGTGTTGTGGAAATCTCCGGTGAGCTGATCTCGAACATTACTGTGCAGTGCCATCGTGGCACATCCAGTTCTGAATCGATGAGCAGCGAGGAGGTAAGGAAGGTGAAAATTGATTTTCACTGCTGGGGGGGCAAATAATCTGCTCACCTTCTTTTAAGAAGTGTGTATGTGTGAGCTGCAACTCCTGTTGCAGTTGGAGTTTTTGATGAGAAAACTCAATGTGTCTAGAAACCCAGCTGTCTCCTGTAATGCTTCGCTTTCCAACAGCAGAGAGGTTTGACCTTGCATGAGGCATGCCTGGGGAAAGTGTGAATCTCTGTGGCAGTCTGGCACATCCACCAACTCTTTCCTCGTTGATGCATTGAGTGCATGCCTGCAGAACAGTGATTGGTGCATCTTGGGCAAAAACAAATAACCAATGACTCTGCTCTATTACCAAACCTGGCTCTCAGCTGAGCATGTAAGCACAGTGTAGCTGAAGAACATTTGCTCTGTTGAGATTTGTATTCCCTTTTTGAGAATCATAGAATCAACCAGGTTGGAAGAGACCTCCAAGATCATCCAGTCCAACCTATCACCCAGCCCTATCCAGTCAACCAGACCATGGCACTAAGTGCCTCATCCAGTCTTTTTTTCAACACCTCCAGGGATGGTGACTCCACCACCTCCCTGGGCAGCCCATTCCAATGGCAAATCACTCTCTGTGAAGAACTTCCTCCTAACATCCAGCCTATACTTCCCCTTGCACAACTTGAGACTGTGTCCCCTTGTTCTATTGCTGGTTGTCTGGGAGAAGAAACCAACCCCCACCTGGCTACAACCTCCCTTTAGGTAGTTGTAGACAGCAACGAGGTCAACCCTGAGCCGCCTCCTCTCCAGGCTAAGCGACCCCATCTCCTTCAGCCTTTCCTCATAGGGTTTGTGTTCCAGGCCTTTCAGCAGCTTTGTCACCCTTCTCTGGACATGTTCCAGCAAAGCTCTTGTTTGATCTTTTAAGGTGTGACTTGATGCCAACCAAGGCTGTGAATTCCTACTAGCTGTTTTTAAATTATGCTGTTGTCTACTTTTACTGTGAACTGACACTTGAACCTGGGTGCACTTACAAGGCAGACTTGCAGTGGGTGTTGTGCTTGAGGATCTTATGCAGGGAATAAGCAAAGTTACAGAGAATATGGACAGCTTTTATTTTTGGAAAGTGCAGGTGACTAAAGGAATAACTTAAAGCAAAGGGAATTCTGTGTCAGTTTCTCTTGATTGGAATTGACAAATAACCTTGCAATTTTTAATTTTAAATATATATATATTTGTGGGGTTCAGAATCTCTATGTGGAGCTGCCTGCTGACTGCATCACAGGAAGACTTGATTTGCAGAGCAGAAACACTGCATGTGAAGTACTCAGATTCAGAACGTTGTCTTGGATGTTCAGTCTGTCCTCTGAGGGTTAAGCATAACTCTTGTTTAACAGCACACTTAGTATAAATACTTGCTTTTACAAGCAGACTTCTTCCTGCAAGTCTTCTCTAACTATCAGTTAAAATTCAGTACTGCTGCCAATATTCCTGCTGGGGAATATATTTTCTGCAATCTTAATAAGGAGTAAATGCCACAGGGAATTACTGCACATGAAAAGGGAAGTATTTCTTTCTGCAGAGAGCTGCAGCAAGTGCACTATAGCTCTTGCTCTAGAGCTGTAACTCAGTTCAAGGAATCTCAGCCTGGCTAAGATGCTGTGGTTGATGTAGATCACATAGCGCTGGTGGCATTTGGACAGGAGAACAAATTGTGGTTAGCTGAGGCTGGGATCACATCACTTGCATAGAGATCAACAAAAGAAGAGTGTAGAGAACTTTTTAAAAAAGTGATTTGGAATTATTGAGTCAATGAGGTGCCCTGTGTGACTGCAACAGACTTAACACTGCTCTCCTGGCTGTATCTGCACTACAGGAAGGTCAAGTAGGGTATGAAATATGAAAGATGTTGACTTGACAGGCTACTTGCAGCTGCAGACATCCTTAGCAACATCACAGAATCATAGAATTGTTCTGGTTGAGAAAAACCTTCATGGTCATTGGGTCCAACCATTAACCCAGCACTGCTAGGTCAGCACTATACCATGTCCCTCAGCACCACAACTACATGCCTTTAAATACTTCCAGGGATGGTGACTCTACTACTTCTCTGGACAGCCTTTTCTAGTGCTTGACAACCCTTTGAGAGAAGATTTTTTTTTTTTCTAACATCCAACTTAAGCCTCTCCTGGTGTGACTTGAGGCTATTTCCCAGCCTCTGCCAAAATCCTATGTGTCCTATCACTTGTTATTGAGAGAAGAGATTGACCTCCACCTCACTGCAGTCCCCTTTCAAGTAGTCATAGAAAGCAATAAAATCTGCCTTCAGCCTACTTTTCTTCAGGCTAAACAACCTTGATTGTGTCAAATGCTCTTCCAAAGACTTGTGCTCTCAACCCGTCACCATCTTTGCTGCCCTACTTTCAGCATGGTCCAACACCTCAGTGGCGTTGTGCTGTGGGGCCCAAAATTGAACACAGAATCCGAGGTGCAGCCTCAGAAGTGCTGAGTACAGGAGGACAATGCCTTCCCTAGTCACATTGGCTACACTGCTTCTGATACAAGCCAGGATCCTGCTGGGTACCTGGGCACACTGCTGGCTCATGCTTAGCTGGCTGCTTACCAATGTTGCCAGGTCCATTTCTGTTGGGCAACATTTCAGGCACTCTTCCCCAGGCCTGTGGCATTGTGTGGAGTAGTTGTGATCCAAGTGCAAGACCTGAGACTTGGCCTTATTGACCCTCATACCTCTGGCCTTAGCCCATTGATCCAGCCTGTCTAGAGCCTCTCCATCCTTAAACAGATCAAGACTTCCACCAAATTTTGTGTTGCCTGCAAACGTACTGAGGATACCTTCTATCCTCTCATCCAGATCACTGATAAAGAAATCAGAGAAAACATTGTGACTGACTGCCAAGTGGCTTTGCAATAGCATTGGCAGTAGTCTTATTTTCAAAGAAATTGATAATGTAGTTTGGAATTATTTCAGTCATCTTACAGTACCTGAGGAAATGAAGGAGAAGTGGACTTCTTGACAGCTGGGCTATTTCAAGAAACATTTTTAATTTACAGATGGTGCATCTGCCAGTAATGAACCCCAGCAGGCGAGGGAGCAGTCGCTTGGAAGGTAAGCCATGTGTGACCATGCTCAGCTATCCTGTCTACCTTTTGAATTATCTCTCTGAGGGAAAATGGGGAAGCCCAGCAGTTTGCTCATGCCATGGACAGCTACTATTTCCTTTGCAGAGGGGTATCCCATTGAAGAAAGAGTGAGGCCACTAGGTTGCAAAGTAGGGCATCACTGAGGTTTGTATGCCCTGCATACGTGTTTTCTGGATTGCCAGATTGTTGCTCTCCTAACCCATACTTGTGTGCACAGAATCATAGACTGGTAAGGGTTGGAAGGGATGTCTTGAGGTCGTCTTGTCCAACCTCCCTGCTAATGCAGGTATGCCTAGATCAGGTGAGGTTGTCTTGATGTTGTGCAGAATGTTGAATGAACATGTTTGAAAGCACACCACACTCATGTATGTCTCCACATTCTTTTTTTTTAAAGATATGTTCACTCCTGAAGCCTTCCCTTCAAGGAGAAGAGGCAGCAGCCATGCAGATTGGTATAAACCCAGTTATTTCAGCTCTGACAAGATTGAGTAATGTGGTTTGGGTGAGTACAATTGAAATTGTAGTTTTCATGCACCCTCGACCTGCAGATTTTATGGCAAGGTGGACTGTTAAGGGTAAAAAACCTCTTTGGGAATGTGGTTCTTGGCTGCAAACATGTTAAAGGCCTTTTTACTTCAGGCATTTGTAGGACTTGTTTATGAGAAAATTTAGTGACAGAAGCAGCACTGTTATCACCATTGAGAAGTGTTGATGGGGTAGCAATCTCCGGTGGGTTTTGCTTGCTCTTGAGTAGTTCATGCCATATACTCACACAGTCCTGGTGTACAGATAGTGTGAACGGCATGCAAGAAAATTGGTTTACTGGCCTGAGTTTAGCCTAAGGCTCAAGCCTTGAGCTACAGTTCTGCCTTTTTTCCTCCACCTCTCTTGCCTGGCAGAGACAGGTTTCTGTCTAACACGTCATTGATAGTCTGGACTTTATTCAAGCTGGTTGCCCACAGCATGGCTGTGTCACTTGGCTGTGTGATCTAGACCATGCCCTGGTTGTGTATTGGCAAAGATCCAGATGAGCTGTTTGGTGCCCTGGTCCTTCCAGTATCTCTGTGCTGGTGCCCTTCTCTGACCCGTGGCTTCCTGTGTCTATCTATACTGCAAACTCTTGAAGGAGTGGCTGTGTCTTTGTGCTAAATCTAATGCAACAGGACCTTAAGGCTGCACAGCTTAGCAAACAAAAAGTGGACATGGTTCTTGGGAGAGCCAAGATGCAGTTACCCTGGGCTAGTTTATTGCAGAAAAGCTGTGAAGAACATGTTTGGAACCCTATTAATGAAATGAGAATGTGGGAGCAGCTCTAATTACCTCTGATATTTTACCATCTTATGGAGTTAATCCAAAGGGAAGTGATTTTAAAAGAGTTTTAGAAACACAGGGTGAAGAGAATTCTTTGGCACACCAAACAGTTTTAAGTAAGTTGGGAAAGAAAGAGGAAATCGCTTAACACTATGTCTTTGTGATGAAGAAGGTTTTGCACACTCGCTCAGGGTACATCTCATTAGCAGCTCCCTGTCCCTGTAGAGTGTGCCAGAACTGAATGCTCCATGTGTGTGCATTGGAGAGGAGACAATTTTAGATGTAATTTAGCACTGATGACTCACCAAAAACTAACACATTTCTCATAAGCATATCCATGGTAAGCCTATATGTGCTGCAGGAGACATATTCCCCACTCTCCTAGAAACTAGATATGAAAGGAAAATCCAGTCATCATGTGAGGTCAGGTCTTTGTTTTAAATATAATTTTGTTAAACCCATATGCTATTTAATTTATCCATGAGCCAGTAAAGGTGATAGACTGTTTTAATCATTACTTTTCCTCTTACAGGAATCTCTGACTTTTCTAAATGTCTTTGAACTTCCTTAAGCATATTGCAGTGGCTTTCTGATGTGCACTCTGTGTCCCTCTGGGCACCTTTAATCCAAAGAAATGGGGTGGGCAGATCGAGGCTTACTGGAGAGTTCCGTAAGGTTGAATTTCTGTTCCAGAGAAGAGATGGAGAAATTTTGTGAATGCCTGACCAGTGCTGTCTTGAGAACCAAACTGTCTGAACTCTGTTTGATTGAATTCAGATTGAACTTCAGACAGTTCAGAAGAGTTGTGGGGAAGGAGATATCTGTGCTCAAAATCATAGAATCAACCAGGTTGGAAGAGACCTCCAAAATCATCCAGTCCAACCTATCACCCAGCCCTATCCAGTCAACTAGACCATAGCACTAAGTGCCTCATCCAGGCTTTTCTTGAAAACCTCCAGGGACAGTGACTCCACCACCTCCCTGGGCAGCCCATTCCAATGGCAAATCACTCTCTCTGTGAAGAACTTCCTCCTAACATCCAGCATATGCTTCCCCTGGCACAACTTGAGACTGTGTCCCCTTGTTCTATTGCTGGTTGTCTGGGAGAAGAGACCAATGGGAGACATCACTTTTGTTGCAAAATGCCAGATATCTTAAATGAATTCTTCGGCTTTCAAGAGGAGCTACTCCCCATTAAGCAGCCTTCATGAATGTTTTGTGTGTTTGTATGTAATGCCTAACCAGAAGCAAGCTGTAAAATCTTCTTGAACATGTACATGAAACAAATGGGGAGAAAGTTATAGTTGCTGAGGTCTTGTGCATTTTGAGTTTTAATACTTCCTGCTTGCAGTTAAAGATGGATTGCAAGTATCATTTATGGGCCTATGTTTCGGAGCAGTGTCCTAGATTTTGAACATCTCAGAGACAAATAGATTAAGAGATTAAGGGAGAATTTCATCCCCTCTTGAAACTCCTCCTGTCTTGTTTTAATTGTTTTGACTTATTTTAAGTCTGGAGACAAGCCTTCTTAATTTAACTTGCATTTGGAATCACAGAGCTTCATCCATGGGTCTAATTTGGAGTCACAAGTTTCCAAATTATTTCATGTGTTTGAGGCCAAGGAAAGTAATTCATGGCTTTTTACCCCCCTGTGTTTTGGCACCTGTGTGATGATGACTGGCATTATTATAAGCTGTACTGCAATGACTCTGTTTGATGGGGCATGAGAAATGTGTGCCAGGCTTTGAGATGGCAGTACCTCAGCTAGCTTATCTTTGTTGAGAATATTTTGGGGGAGGCTGGGGAAACAGTAACTTAATAAAAGAAGGCTTTCATCTCTTACTCAACTTATTGTTGACAGGCAAATCTAGACAAGTTCAGGTAAGAAATTAAATGTAGTTCTTTTTTATTTTACTCAACAGTGTGGGAAACTGCTGCAAAAATCACTAAGGTTTTTCATGCTGGATTTTACATTTTCTAAACTAAAACATCTTATCTTTTTTGGCTACAAAAATGATTTCAGGGGAATTCTATGCCTGACTTTATGCAAGAGGCTAGGCTAAATTATGTCTCTGGTGCTTTGTAGCTTTTTTTTTTAATTATTATTATTTATTTATCAGAATGTGCTAAATATTCAAGAGGAAAAAAATACCAGTGCAATTGTTACATAAGGAACTTTTTCAAGTCTGCAGTCTTCAGACCTACCGGTCTGCTGGTGCCTGCAGGAGTTGGCAAACTGCATATGAAAGAACCACATCAATGATTAATGGGCTTACTTCAGTGACATGTCCTAATCAGATTTTCTGGATTTATTTCCTAGTGCATCTCCAGAGCTGGGGAGATTGCAAAACTCACATGGTGTGCCAGACTTTCCAGCAAACAGCTCGGGCACATGAGCGAGTGACAGCAGGGGAGTCAGCTGCTGTACAGCAGCTGATCACTGCTTAACAACCTTAGCCTGGAAGAAGCATTAAGGGCATTAGTTAGCTTGGCCTGCCAGGTACATGCAGAGCTTGTTGGAGCTGTTTCTGTTGCCAAAGACCATGGTAGCGATGCAGTTGATCCCCTATTGTACCTCTTGCGAAGGAGGGACTCCTGCTCTGAAAGGATGCTGTTTAGCACACGAGCAGTATGAAAGGCTTATTGAGTGTGCACAGGTATAAGGAATTATGAATTCCATTAAGCTGAAATCTGCTTAATGGTGTGTGTGTCTCTGAACTGCAAAGAAGAGCCTAAAAAATGGCTCAAACTCACCTAATGTCTTGAACCTCAGAAAGCACAAACAATGGGCTCCCACACTCTGCTCTTCCAAAATCAACTGCCTGAGGCAGGTTTTCTTTTTTGTGCAGGGTGGAGTCCAACATATGACTTATATCTGGAGACTCACCAGCAATGCTTCATTTCCTTAGACAGGAAAATTAAGAAAACTCCTGCCTTTACTTGCAATACACATGTAGATTGTGAATGCTGATTTTCTTTTGCTGTCATAAATCACACAAGGAAAGCCTTTTTAAACAAATAATCAAATTCCTTCTGCATTAAGCCAAGGGGCTGTGATTTCCTCCCTGAGATTTCCACATTTTTCTTTAAATTACTTTTTGGCTAAATTCTTACCTGGCACAGATCGCTGCTGGCAGGGACATGGTTGATGGCAGTTCTTACAAGCTGATTAACAGCCTTGCAGAAGCAGAAGTGAATAAAATGGCATCCTTCAATATTAAGTCTTTTTTTTTTAATGGAGGAATGACTGGCAACATTGAGCCTCTTGCAATACCAAAGAAGTCCAGGGTCTAACCCATCAGAGTGAGATGGGTGCTTGTTTGTCTGTCTTCTATAAAAATAATAATGGAGCAGGGTGCATAACCCTCCTGAGGCATGGAATGAAGAGCTTTTATCCCCCAGTGTCCTCATTAAGGAGCTTCTGTATTTTAATTCCAGTTTTGTATTTTCACAGCTTTATGTATTCATTTGGTTTTTTGCTCTCCTTTCGCCCATCCCACTTTCTACAGTTCTCAGAAAGCAGCTTATTGCTTCCTGGGGGGAAATGTGAAGCATCAGAGGGAAAGAAAATCCCTGCAGAATGGGATCTGTTGCATAGTGCATGAAGTCCATATCAGATCAGTTTTGGGAGTGGGAGCTAGAGCCATTTATTGCTTAGGCAACACAGAGGAAATGGCAGGCCGCAGTTGTGTTCCTCCTGCCTTGAAGCCTATCTGTGATAGATAAGCTCTTGGTGTCATGTAGTATCAGTGATAGCATGCCTTCATCTGTTCAGAGGTGAAGGACAGAAATTGGAACAGACCCAGGCAAGGCTCAGGCCAGATCGTGGTGCAAGGATAAAGCAGAGGTGTTGCAGCAGAGAGGAGAATTGCCATGACAATTTATTGTTGCAGTTCTAAATGGCAATGATTTTTGCCTTGCCCTTTGTCCACCTCTTCTGGATCTGTTTTGAAGGATTAGACTCAGTGCTGCGCTGAGGAAATTGTTTTTGCTTCTGGAGGACACAGAGCTTGGATGATTCCTCAGACTTCACTGAGTCTGTAAGGCCTGATTGTAAGCTTCTTAATCTCACTCCTGGAGAAAATGACCAGAGCTTTGATGAAGGAACAGAAAAGAAGGAGCTCTCAGCTGCTTTCCAGCTTGCTGCACGATGTTCTGTATTTCAGGCTTTACAAGTGGGCTTACCAAAGGATCACAGATATAGGGAAGGATCTCTGAAAGCCCATCCCTGGCTCAGAACATGACCAGGTTCATGGGGCTATGTAGTTGAGATCTGAATATCCTTGGATATAGATACTTCATCCTCTCTGAGCTCCAGGTTCAGTGTTGGAGCACTATTGAGGGAAGATTTTTCCTTAAACTGAGATAGAATTCCCTGTTTTCACTTGTTCCTATCTCTTCTCCTGTCTTTTGATCCCTATCTCTGGAGCTGTGCAAGTCTCAGATACTCCTGGGCAAGCTGCTCCCAGAGGTTTGGTATATCTGTCATTACCATGTGCGGTCACAGCTTTCTGGCGTAAATCTGTGTCTAAAATTTTACTAACAAAATTGTCTTGCAGAAAAATTTCAAGTTGCCATGGTGACAAACTTACTGAAGATACAGTGTAGGCTACAGACTGCTGTAGAACTAGTCACATGTCCCTCAGAAAAACAGTCCTCAGATTTCTTTTGCATATTGTAGCTCTTAATTCAGACACATTTCTCAGAACACCATACATCAGCTTATGCTCTCAACAATCTCAGCTTTTGAGGCTTTACAATATGTGTTGATTTGTGTCCCATGTTACTTCTTTCACTGTTGTTAATTTTTCTCGCAGTCTGGTTTGTTGGGGTTTTTTTTTGCACTAATTAGCAATTGACATGACATTTGTGCAAATGTGAAGTGTTTTGCATATGCAGGTTTCTTTTTACAGATTCCTCGTGGTGCGATTCTCATGCTAAACAAATTAATAAGCAGCTCAGTGAAGCATAATACATTTTTTTCTTAGGCCATGGATGTTTGGTTAGTTCTGTGAAGTATGAGACAAATTTTGAGCTGTGATATTTTTCCTCCTCTGTCTTGTTTGTTTTGTTTTGTTTTGTTTGTTTGTTTGTTTTTGTGTGTGTGTGCAAAGTAGATTGGGGAATCAGAAGAATCAAGACTCAAAGATCCAGCATGGGAAGAAAGAACCTGATGTCAGGCTCCTGATCAAGATCCTGATTTCTTTTTCATGAACAACTCTTCTGTAATGAAGTCTTTCCTTAAACTCACTTTCTGCTGCAGTGTCAAATGACCATTGGATGAGCTCATGAAAGCTCATGGTAACTGTGTGCACTTGTCACAAAATCATAGGATATATTGTGTTGGAAGTGACCTTTAAAGGTCATCTAGTCCAATGCCTTGCAGTAATCAGGGACATCTTTAACTAGATCAAGTTGCTCAGAAGCCTGACCTCAAATGTCTCCAACAATGGGGCCTCCACAGCCACCCTGGATAACCTGTTCCAGTGTTCCATCAGTCAGTTGACAGTTGCCTTCCAATGTGTTAAAACTCACTGGGAGAACTATCTTAGACACCTAGCATAACTGTGTCTAGTATGTGTTGTGCTATCTCATAATGATGCTATTAAAGGATTGTTATTCCATCTGTTTGTTCTGCATTGCTCTGTGGTTTCTTGTAATTTTCTGTAATGCTTGTAGCTTATTATTTATGCATCTTGTTTGGCTTTACCACCAACTCTGCTCTTTGGTTATTGTTAGGGCTATGCTTTTATGCACACCTAATTCAACTAGTGCTGATGTGACCCCACTGGACATGAGCAAATCATCTGTAAATAGGCACCGGAAGCTGTTCCTACAGAAGTTGTCATGTACTTAGGGAAGGCACAGAAGGGGTGCTCTTGATGTAGTTGAGGTAACAGCAAAGGTTCTCATGTGCTGGGTTGGTCATGCAGATGCCTGTATCAGCAAGGTTATAAGGACTGAGCAGCCCTTATGAAGCAGGGATTCAACCCTGATGGAGCAGCAGACCTTGCTTTAAACTGTGCACTGGAGGGCTCTTGTTGCAGCTGACAGCAATTGCTTGGGCAATTTGATTTCCTGCATGTTACCAGATGCTGAGATCCCAAATGAATAGTTTTCCTCCTACCAAGCACTCTGTGAAGCGTGGTTTTCCACTGCTTCTGGCTGCAATGGAAAGAAACCAGGTGGGGAGTCTGCAGTTCTGGGCACAGATGTGTCTTTCTCTATGTTTTTCCTTCCCTTTTTCCAGCTCCATTTCTCTGGTATGGGAAGGAAGAGTCCCCTGGGAAAAGTGACCGTTGTCAGAGTACTGGAAGCTGAGACAGGTCTTTTATGTCATGCTCTCGGTGGCTTTATGCCAAACTGGGTCAGAATAGCAGGTGAATTTCCTGAGACAGGAGCAGTCATGTAGTTTGATGTCTTGTGGAATACAACAGTACCATTTAGTGCCAAAGACATCTTTGAAAGATTTGGACATAACAAAGCTGTCTTCTTGAGGAAAAAGTATCGGCTGGGTGTTAAGATGTACTTCCATCCATGTTCACACTCAGTGCACAGCACATTGGCCTGGTTTGCAGTTTTGCTGCTGCATTCCCTAGCACTCACATGTCTTTCTTGGTAAGTGGCAGTCATGGGAGCTGGAAATTGATCCTTGGCTCCTTATCAATTATGCTGTCTCATCTTTCAAAATCAACTGATTTTTCTCTGTAAAGTAGCTCTCCTATCCAGTTTGCCTCTTGGGTAATTGTTCTTACTGAATGCAGCCAGGCAATGTGGTTCGTAGGGATTTCTGTCTCATAAACATGACAACATGTAGCTAGAGAAGTCTCTGATAATTACCTGTAGCAGGTAAGGGGGTAGAAGGGGAAACTAAATGTACTGATACAATGTACAGTGGAGATCCAGCAGAGGAATGGCTATTTCCTTTCCTCAAGGTGGTTTTGCATTGTCTGTGTCAACAGGACAGGGAACATGAGCACTTCCTTTGTTGTGAATGGGTAGCTCCAGTGTCCTTGCATAATCTGTTTCTCAGCTGCAGTTGAGTAATTTTTGCATAGGGATGGTGTCACACCTTTGTGCTGATTTTAGGTAGAACTAAGACTCTTCATTTTAAAATCTCATCTGCTTTCTGAAACTCTTGATCTCAAGTGATTGTGACCTTTGTCTTCTCATGTAGACATGTATGTCTTCCTATCTTAGGCAGAGGTGTGGGCAAACAAAAGAACTTCCTGGGCTGTTGCTCTAAGACCTGACTTTGTCTCCTGGAAAGGATGAGGTGGATTGACATGAGCCAGCTTCAGCTGTAGTTATACTCTTCGTTGTTTCACTCTTCTCAGTTCCAAACTGACAGTTTTCACAGCCTAAAAGCAGTCATATTTTGTGTCAGGCCTCTGCATCAATGGAAGGGGAAGGGAGCATGATTGCTACAAATCCTTGTAGCGTAGCTCTGTATGGCAGCAAAAAGAGACAGAAGAGACTGCCAAGTTTGACAGTGGGTCTTTCAAGACCTGGAGTAGAAAGCTAAGGGCAGTTGAGCTGATGCTGGAGTGATGAATAGAGTCTGTCCATTGCTCTTTTTGGCACAGTATGTTTGGGGAAGCAATCTCGTGTAAGAAAACAAGAGTGGAGTACTACTTTCCTTCAGGAAGCTACTTCTAGCATCACAGATTGCTCTTTTCTGCCTGCTGTGGGCAGAAGTTCAATGGCAGGGATCTCTCCCTGCAGTGATTTCATCACTCGTGGGATAAACTGATATTTAGATTATTATACATTCACAGTTATAGTCTGAACTAAAAAAACTACTGTTCAGGAATGAAAACTGGAGGTGCCTCTGACCTTCCTATAGAAAAGGTCTTCTGATCTCTTAGCATTGCTAATATGGGTGTTCCACAAACAGAAACTTCTCAGAAGGCAGGACTTGATAGTTGTGTCCTTTGGGAGCAAGGGCAGGAGCTTGCCTGCACCATTGTAGCACATGCATCGGCTGTAACATCTCCTTCTGGTAACATCTCATCACAATAAAGACATGGACCCCCTGGATAGGGTTTAGAAGAGGCCACACACATGAAAAAAAAATAAATCTGAGGGTTGGAACACCTCTGCTATGAAGAAAGGCTGAGAGAGTTGAGGTTGTTCAGCCTGGAGAAGAGAAGGCTCTAGGGAGACCCTGTGGTGGCCTTTCTGTATTTAAAGGGGGCCAACAAGAAAAAAGGAACAATCTTTCTAACAGATCCTTGTGACAGGACAAGTGGTGATGGTTTTAAACTCAAATAGGAGAGATTTAGGCTAGATCTAAGGAAGACATTTTTTATTGTGAGGGTGGCGAAACTGTCACAGGTTGCCCAGAAGGATGGTAGAGGGTGGTAGAATCTGGTAGAATTCCAGCATCTCTGGAAGCATTCCAGGTCAGGTTGGATGAGGCTCTGAGCAACCTGATTTACTTGAATATGTCTCTGCTTATTATAGGGGTTTTGGACCAGATTGGCTTTCTGACTTGAAATATTCTGTGACAGATATAACGAAAAGCCAGTACAGCTAGAACACCTATATGCTAATCATATGTTCACTTCTCTTAAAAAACAAGTAAACCAAATTTTTCCCTCCAGAAAAATGGATTACAGGTGCATCAAGCTCTTTGTTGTGTGTATGCAAATACCTTCACACCTAGAAGCTGATGTGGCATCTGTTGTGCAGATGTTTATCTGGCACTAGAGAGCAATATTTTCTTTGTCTGCATTATTCAAGTCTTTCACAGTCTCAAATCGCTGACTCAAGCACTTGTTGCTCCAACATACCAATGATAGTTGCTATGGATGTTCCCTTCCAACTCCCATGTCTGAGAGTTTGGTCTGAAATACCACAACTGCATCCAAGAGCAAATCTCTGCTTGCTGTGATTGAAGCATGAAATCTTACTGGGGTTCTGGTTTTGTTCATAGTCAGCCACATCCTCACACTTAGGGACTTGCAGCCTCCAAGTACACCGAGAGGCTTCAAAACTACCTGATTCTGAGGGAACAAACTCAAACAGAGAGCTTTATAAGCAAGCTCTTTCTGCACTCCTGTGTCAAGGAGTATTTTGACTCATTGTTTGTCTGCATGTTATGTTTTCCATGGCCATGGTCTCCAAGATATTAATTACAGCAGCTTTTCTAAGTTAGGAACAAGGGTTCATTAGGTAAGGTACTGTCTTCTGGGTTGTAGAAGTGACATGGGAATTCTGCATTTAGTAGGGAAAGGAGGAATGCTACAAATAGTAAGATGCAAAGTACACTGAGAAGGAGACAGACTTTATGTAAGCAGACCACTGGACTTGTTGGATTTTTTTTGGGTACTAAAGATTCATGCAGCAGCAGGAACAGGGAGGAGGGGGCTTTTCCTGCACTGCTGAAGAAATGCTTGTGGAAGAAGGAATATGCAGAGTAGAAATTCCTGTCTTGTGAACTTTGAGGTGGTTCAGAAACTCTGAGAAAACAAAAAAGGGAGTGATTTCTGAAAGGAGACAGCAAAACCATGCTCATTACTCTGGGGCTTGCTCCATATGGGGGCTTCATGGCAGTTCATCTGAGCTTTGCCTCAGCAGAAGGTAAAACCATAGAACATTTTTCAGTGCCCCATTCAATGCAGAGCATCTGCAGCAGTTATAAGATGAGGAGAGAGGAGGACTTATGTTGATTTGGACTCCTGCTACAATTTAGGGAATGAGTAGGAGCAACTGCAGCTACCTTCTGCATCTGGGGCAGTGTCAGGGGACCCATCTTTGTGCACAGCAAGTGTGTGCTCTGCAGAGCTCCAGTGCTGCAGTTTGTTGCTGTGGAAGAAGGGAAACTGCTGAGCTTTTATTCTCTGTCAAAAGGTAGTAAAACCTGCATTCATGGCAGAATCAATCCTTTTACAGCATTTTCTCTCTTTTTTGTACACTCCAATGCTTTTTTTTTTTGCTGACAGTGTTTGAGTAGGAATTCCTATGGTGTGGTATGGATTAAGGACAATACTATATAGTAGTGTGGCTGAAAAAACAGGCTCAGTTCCCATCTTGTCCTTCACTCAACACTTGGGAAAACATGGCAGCATTTGGGGTCCAAGGTGCTATGGCATTTTATTTCCCAGACCCTCTCTTTTGGACTTTTTTGGGAATGGGCAGAGTTGCCATCAACTAAGAGAGGTTCAGTGCTATGTGAAACTAGTGTAAGAAAGATGAGGACAATCTGTTTAGCAGGGCCTATTGTGACAGGACAAGGTGTGATGGTTTTAAACTACTAGATGGAAGATTTACACTGGGTAGAAGGAAAAAGGTATGTACAGTGAAGGTGGTGAAAAAGTGGCAGAGATTGCCCAGAGAGGTAGTAGATGTCCCATCCTTGGAAATATTCCAGGTCAGATGGGACAGGTCTCTGAGCAACCTGATCTAATTGCAGATATCTCTGTGGTTGAAGTATATTGCTTTTGAAAATCCCTTCCAACCCAAACTATTCTATGATCCTGTGAAATTTCTCAAAGGGCAGAGATCATCTCAAGTGAAAGCTGGATGAAGCCTAGTCTATGTTAGAAAGAAAGTTATTGCTCATCCTGAAGGAATGTGGAGATTTCCTGGCCTGTGGTCTACTGTCAGCAACCTAATCTCAGGTGGTTGACAAACCAGACCGACCTTTGGATGATCTCTCTGGAATGAAGGATAGGACTTAATTGCCAATCCTGTGTCCTGATTCAGATCAATGAGATGCTGGGATCAGGACCTGAGCACTTTGCAGCCTTAACTCTGCTGCAGAATGTGCAATTGTCAGTACATCTGCAAGTACAAGTTCAACACAAAGGCTTGGGAGGGTTTAAGGAGACACAGCTGTGCTATGGATAGGGCACATCCATCATGGAGCTAATGCCGAGCATCGGCACTACTGCTGAGGCTGGTCTTGAGCCGGGTTGGCCACTTCTGCTCCTGCTTCCTACTGGTCGTGATGCCCACTAGGTGTCAGAATTGAATAAATGCGAGGCAGGCATGATCCTAGGTTGCAAATAATTATGTTTTTTTTGTTGTGGTTTATTTTTTTTCCTTGTAGATTTCTGTTTTGCAGAGAAATAAAATGACTTTTGGGGAAGAAGCATCTGTTTGCTTAAATAGCAAAGAGAACAGAGGATGAGGAGGAGAAATGACTGTGACAAAACATATTGGCAAGTTTAGAGAGCTTGCTTTTGCATGTGAGAGCCCAGAGCTTAAACTCTGCTCCAGGCACAAAGATGGTTCTGCTTGTTGCTCCTAGAGATAGTGGAGTTTTTCCTCTCTGGCATGACAAACCTGTCTTTATTGATATGGTGTCTGTTTGATGACACCCTTTGCTTCAGACTGCAGGCAGTAAGGGGCCTTTGTTAAGAGGAAAGATAGGCTGTGAAGAAGTTTTATTTTTAGAGTTGAAGTTTTCTACCTGTTCCAGTCAGCTCTGCTTCTACCTCGCTCTTTCCTTGTTTTCAACATCTCAGCTTGTTCACTGTAGCTGGTTAACATTAGCAAGGGCATTATAGTTGCTCTAAAGATTGGGCATGCTAATAAATGCTAGCAAAACCAGCAGCAAATTTGCAGCTGTCTGACACTTCACAGATTCCCCCATGTTTCCTCCTTTCAGACATTCTACTGTCTTTAAAATCCTGCTTTCCCCCCGTTTTCCCAGGACAAATTGTTCCCTGGGTCTCACGGTGCAGTAGAGACTCTTTGCAGGATACAGAGCACCAGCAAATCACTGGAACCTCAGACCAGTTTTCTTGAGTGAGTGTGTGCACCTATTGATGGCAGGCTTTGGTGGTTCAGTGGTAGAGCTGCAACAGCATGTCCTTAGAAGGTCTTACAGCTGTTCTTGGCCAAGGTGATGTGTTCTTGTAGTTTTCTTCCTGCAGCACTGGTGGGGAAAGCTCTTTCCCTTCTATAATGTTCTCAGATGCCTTGCTGTCTGGTGGTCTCAGTCAAGCGTTACTCAAAACACCTCTCAGGGATGGAAGCACTATGTTGAGTGACTTGTTGAATGTGCTTGCCCTGGTTTTAGCTTGTTCTTCTTCTCCAAGAATGTGATGTCCCTTTCCCACCTACTTTGGGTTTTCTTCATGTTGTCTCTGTGTCACTTGCTCGATGAAACAAGAAAACACCAGTGAACTTGCAGCATTTCAGAGTTCAGTCCTGACTTTGTTCTTACTTCCCAAACAAGTTGTGAGTCTGAATCTTTAGCAGCAGCAGCCAAACAAAACAATTTTCCTAGCATGAAGAAGCAGCAAAACAGCAGTCAATCCTCTATCCTCATTTTTGTATGATCTTTTTTCTCAGTTTGTTGCTCTAATCCTGTGTAATTCCTCAAGCACTAAAATGCTTCAGAACTGATCAGATTCATTGATCGTGGAGCACCTAGACACGTGCTCTTGCCCATCTTCCAAATACTCTCTATATTTCAAACTGGTACCAAAGCCAAATCCATCTGTGCATATCTGCCTTGACTGTTAACATGTATGGCACTTGTTGAAAAGACCAGCAGTGGATTTCTCTCTCAGCTGCAGTCCAGGTGGTATCAGATGGCTGATAGTGCACTTGGCAATCCTGCACGTGGTGAAGGCTTCTGGAAAGTTGGTGGTGATATGTCTGTGGGCATTGCTTGCTCTTTGTGACAAGCAGAAAGTCTGTGATAGAAAGCCAGTGCTAGACCAGTGCTAGAAAAGGAGGCTTAAAATATAGGCCTTAACTCTTTCAAGGAAGTCAAGCTCCTAGAAGCTGTCTGTATGTTCATTGCAGATTAAGTTGGGAGGAGCTTAAGCTGGAAGAAACAGAGCCCAAGAAGGAAATTGAGATTTCTTTTTTGTCCCCAGAGACTGAGCTGGCTTAGAGCATTAGCTATCTTAAGAGTTGAAGGAGACCACCAGGAAGACTGCAGAGCTTGGCAGGATCCCAGGGATTAAGGCCATGATTAATGAGAACTTAAAAAGAGACTTGTGTGCTTTTGGAGTCTGAATCTTTCTTTTTCTGAGCAGTGGGGAGGTGCTGCTTCTGGCTGAACCTATAGATGTGGAAAGAAGAATGGAAAAAAAAAACCAAAAACACAGCCTCCTCAACTGAAAGCTGTTCATTTAAAAGAAAGAAAAAAGCCCATCATCTCGTCAGAAAGAGGAACTGTGCAGAATAATGGGGGCCAGAAACACTTAAACCTGGAAATTAAAGCAGTAAACCTCATTTCCACACCAAGCACATAAATTGAAATGATCTTGGAAGTATACCTGCAGTATAGCAATGTAGGGAAATCTTACTAGGGCTGTTGTACAGAGGAAAGCTTGATAGTCTTTAGGGTGGATCAGGAGAGTAGATGTCTGAGTTAACTTCCCAAAAGCCTTCCAACAAGCTGTCCTGTAGAGAACATTAGACAGGTGAAATAGGCATAATACAAGGCGAAGAAGTGTCACAGCTCAAAAACTGGCCTGGACAAAATTCCAGAGGGAGTGAATGCACTTGGCAAGTGCAGCTGGTGCAAAGCTGATTGTTGCAGACAGTTTTGTTGATGCCTCTGCAGACATTATGCTTCTAAAGGGCTACATGACACCTGTGGGTGCAGGCACAATGGAAGTCCAACCATTTTTTTCTCTGTTCGTTTTAAAGGTCTTAAATATTCTATCATGTTTGAATACTAAAGTCAGCCTTGTTCAACATCACAAATATCCATTAAGCAGGTTTGCCAGGTGCTTTGTAAGATGTGGAGGGGAATAAACCCAAACACAACAGAAATCCCGGGACAGTCTCTGATACAGGGGCTACTAAGGAATATTTCTGTATCTTTCCTGCTTAGTGATTCCATTTGCAGAGTATTTTGAGAGAAAGAAGCACTGACTATTGGAAATGCTAAAAACAATTGTAAGAGGCTTTGACTTGCTTGTGTTTCCAAGCTGCTTGCTAATTACAAACTTTTTATCAACTTGGCACAAACTGAAATAATCACTTGTCCATGATGGTCAATAAGTCAAAGTGCAAGGTCCTGCACTTAAGGTGGGTCCATCCTCCATATCAATACAAGCCAGGGGATGATGACATCAAGAACAGCTCTGCAGAAAAGGATTTGGGGATACTGGTGGATGAGAAGCTGGACATGAGCCAGCAATGTGCACTTGAAACCCAGAGGGCAAATTGCATCCTGGGCTGCATCAAAAGAAGCATGGTCAGCAGGTCAAGAGGTGATTCTGCTACTCTGCTCTGGTAAGATCTCATCTGCAGTACTGTGTCCAGCTACACTATGGGATCCCCAACACAAGGGAGACATGGACCTTCTGGAGCAAGTGCAGAGGAGGACCACAAAGATGATGAGAGGGCTGGAGCACCTTTCCTATGAAGACAGTCTGAAAGAATTTGTGCTGTTAAGCTTGGAGACGAGAAAGCTTTGGGGAGACCTTATAGTTACATTTCAATAACTGAAGGGCACCTACAGAAAGGCTGAAGAAGGATTGTTTATAAGGGCTGTAATGATAGAATGAGGGGCAGTGGTTTGAAACTGGAGCAGAATTCATTTAGGTTGGACATAAAGAGGAAGCTCTTTACAATGAGAGTGGTAAAATACTGGAGCATGTTTCCCATGGATGTGGTTGAGGCCCTGTCCCTGGAGGTATTCAAGACTTGATGTGGCACTGGGCAGCCCAATCTAGTGCGAGATGCCCCTGCTCACTACAGTGGGATTGGACAAGATGACCTTTGAGAATCTCTTCTAACCTCATGCAATCTGTGAATTGTTTTCATCTTCTTGAGCTCCTGCATGTTTTTAAAGGATTCAGAAGCCCTGATAGTGAATTTTCTGAAACAGGCAGTGTCAAAAGATAGCCCATGCCCCACACCATCTTTCCTAGGAGAAAGAAAATGTTCCATATAGATGAGGTTATTACATTGAGAAAGAATGTCAAAAGAATAGGAGCAGCATTTGAAGTCTGCCTCTTTCAAAGTGCCGAAGCAGCGGATCTGTACATCCCCAAAGCACTCAGTGAACCAGAACACAGCCTTTTGTCCAAAAAGCTTACGTGCCAAAGCCTGCAAATACACCTACTGAAGTGGGAGTGTGTGGGGAAAGACCAGCAGTGAATGGCTGGGTGCTGGTGCCATTTTCCTAGATTTAAAGAGTGTCCCAGATTTAGTTCTTTCACTGACAGAGGATAGAACAAAAGCCTGAAGCTGAAATATTGGATGTTGGCTTTCTGCTTCAATTGCATGACTGAATATTCTTTAAAATGACTATTCATTAGGGCTATTTCATAAGGAAATGACTATTTTGTTGCTATCTGCCATTGCACAATAAGCCCTGTTCTGGCACTTCTGAACTTTTCATCCTTCCCTGGCTGAAACAATTTGCAAAAAGTTGCCAATAATCTATTTTCCCTAAAACTCCTATTTTTAGGAGAGCTTACTCTTTATTGAAAATGTTGCATGGTCCCACTGGGAACAAAACCACGGATACTCAGCACGGAGCTCATGTCTGTCATCGATTGACATTTGTGGTGTTCGCTCTGCTGAAGAAGGGCAACTTGGAACAGAGGGTTGGAGTTCCACAGGGACTTATTTGTGAGCTGGAGTCAGCCATGGTTTGAATGTGAATGTTGCTGGTAATTGTTGTGGTAGGCCTCATAGGCCTGATAGACCCAAAATAGGCTTATACATGTCCTGCCTTGCCTAGGCATGTTTTTCTGCTCCACCAGAGAGGCAAGCATGGGATATGAACACAAAAGAACCTGTAGCCACTGAGTCTGGCCTGCCCAGGGTCCTGTGGTGTAAGGTACGCACACTTAGCTTGTGCCTGCCTAGTGCAAGGCCTGTGTGTTTCCCAATTTAGGGAAAAGTGAGCCTGTGGCTTTGCCTAATATGGTAAGGTTTTAAATTTCTGGATGTAAGGTGCTGGATATGATCTGTGATCACATGGAAGACCTCCTTATTAGTTTCTAATCAAAGGGAAATATGAAGGCTTTCTTTGCCCACATGCATAATTTGCCAAAAGTGAGAAATTTACTCTGTAGCAGCCCATGACATATGGCAGAGTTCAGTAAAGTCTAAGCAGAAACTCTTGTAAGCATCTTCTCACATTCTTCTCCTTACCTCTTGCCTGCTGCCCCTGTGAGTGCAGAGTATGATGTGACTGTTGTACTGCTGGTGGCCCAAAAGTATACCTCCCCAGTCCTTAATGTGTTAAAAAATATTGCAACTGCCCAGTACAGAGTTGGGAAATGATGTTCTGAATGGCTGGGCATGGCATGGCCCAATACTCTTAGCCAGTTTCCCTTGTGCTAATCCCAATTCCTGTAACCACAGGACATGCCATTGCATGCAGATAGAATGAACAAATGCTCTGCAGTTATTAAGGACCTGTAGGTACTTGCTAGCATGGAGTGCTGCCCAGTTTGAAGTTACTTGCTCTTACTTGCTCTTTTGAGTCCACTTTTAGAGTAAAATTAAACAAGTCAGCCACCATCTGGTTCCAAGACACTGAGTTTAGCAAAAACAATAATAAAAGTCTGGCTCCCCTCTTTTCTCCCCCCTCATCCTGCTCTTCACTGATCAGGGACAGCCAGTTTAAATGTGTGAGTAAAATGTGATCTGAAAACATGAAAGGCAGAGAGACAAGGCAGCTCTGAAACTAGGTTATAGATGAAACGAGTCTGGAGTTTGGCAGCTGTAGGCAAGGTTGGGTGGCCCCAGGGAAACAGCTCAAAATGATTGATGAAATAAATGATTAATGAAATGGTGTGATTAGCCTATCACGGGATTGCATTACTGTTTGGATCCCAAAGACAGAAACCGAGAGCAGCCATGTGAGTGTGAATGATGTAAAGACTGCAAGAGCAGCATCTCCCAGAAGGCAAGCAGATCCCTCATGTCAACCTCACATTGGTTATATTGCACCCTGCAGGGTCTAAAATATGCCCCTCATTGCTGTCCCATTCAGGGGATTGATGCATCATTTGGTACCAGGATTTACCATCTGCACAGCCAGCCTTTCTCTGTTTTGGCAGCTCAAAGAGAAGGCATTTTACTTTAAGCATTGGTATTTGCTCCTACCTTCACTGCCATCCACTCAACACCCAGGTAGAGCAGGTTTTTTGGGCTATCAGCAATATCGGGTCTTCTGGACTTTCAGTGACTTTCTGTATAGGGAGAGCAGCAACCTCATAGGTTCAGATCTCGTTTTGCTTCTTCCCAGCAGATATTTATTTCAGGAAAGCAGAACGTTGGTGTGAGTTGTTCAAATAACAGCTAATCTGTCATGCTGATAGCTGTGTCAGTGTAGTCTAAATAAGAGATCAATCTGTGTTTATACCCCCCGCCAATTTCTTGGAGAGGGAAGAGTTCAGAACATGGAGACTGGCTTATGGGAACTCGTTGCATCTGCCATTAGATTAATAGAGTCAGACTTTGGAATGACAGAAGTATGCCCTCAAGGATTTTCTTTTGCCAGTTAAAAACACAAATACATCACTTGCTCAAGTCCAAGTGTTTACAGTGAAAAATACTGCTAATCAAACCCTTGTTCTTTAGAAGTTAGCATGAGGAACCAGTCTCTTTGGGATGACCAGCAAACCCTTGTTCTTTAGGAGTTAGCATGAGGAACCAGTCTCTTTGGGATGACCAGATGACTTCTTTATTTCCAGAACTACAGACACATGTGTTGGCTTTCCATGGCTAGCACATCCTAACAAGTAACTACCTCCTTCTGTAGAAGCTTATAGAAAAAGCAACACCAGGAAGAGGTCATTTTCCACAGAAATTGCAGCACCTTTTGGTCATTTAATGCTGACTGGCTAGCATGGCTGGAGACTAAATATGCTTGTGTGTGTCCACACCTGCACATACATACATGCACATGGCTGTCTTTAATATCTGCTAGATTTTCTTCTTCTGCTTCACCCTGCAGTTCTACAGCTGTTATTGACTAGAAGGAGAGTGTTGTATAGAAACTGTACAGTATGGAAATACCAGATTTCTTCACCTTTTCATTTCTGATGTGAGCAGCTTGCTCAGCATGGCCAGGTAGATGAGGTGGAATTCTGAGCAACACCAGCTTGGGCTCTGTTCCTGATTTTGCTGCTAAATGGAGAAGCAGCTGGCTTCGCAGCCCTATATTGACTGTAAGAGATGCACAGGGGAAAACAGCTCTGTTGCAGCTTATTCATTTTCTCAAGGGCAAAAGACCTGCACGAATGGCTTGCCAAAAGACTAGAAGTTGGATTTTTCAGCAGGCCCAAATTTAGTTCTGAGTGCCTGTGCTGTGGGAATGGAGTGTGCTCAGTTGTTCACAGCTGTGTGGGTGAAGAGTTTGTAGTGTTGGTTATGAGTTAGGGTTGATGTCAGCTCTGGTCTGGCTTGGAGAAAGTTAAAGGAAAATAAAACTTTTCCTGTGTGTCTGTCACTTGCTCATTCTTCCCTGAAGCACCTCTCTCATGAGGACAGCCTGATAGAGTTGGAGTTTCTCAGCCTAGAGAATAAAATTCTCTGGAGAGACCTTATTGTGGCCTTCCAGTACTTAAAGGGGAGCTATAAGATAGATGGGGACAATCTTTTTAGGAGGGCCTGTTACAGGAGGACACAAAGGGTAGTGGTTTTAAACTAAAAGTGGGGGGAAATAGTAATCAGGAAGAAGGAATACATTTATTTAGTATGAGTGGTGAAATACTGGCACAGGTTACTCAGAGAGATGCCATTTCTGGAAACATTCCAGGTCAGGTTGGATGGGGCTCTGAGAAATTTGCTTTGCTCAAAGGTTCACAGATGTTCCCTGCTCACTGCTTGAGGGACTATGTGACCTGTAAAGGTATGTTTCAACTCAAACTATTCTATGATTCTGACTGGGGAAGCGCATCCTCTTTCAAAGGCTTGGATGGGATTCTTGGGCTGAGTGACATCACTATTTAAATGTTGAGGTGGATTTCAGGTACTTGTTAATCCAGTGAACACCAAGTCATGAGTCATGAATTTGGCTGACCCTCTGCAAGGTACTGACACCAGGAGATAAGTGCGTCTTATGAAGCCATTGAGATGTTACACAAGAGCCATTTCCTTCTCTTGCTTCTGCTGACAACAAGGCTGTTTGCATGGCTCCACTGTAAAACTTCATGGCGCTTGTGTGAGCAATTACCCATAATAGTTTGCCTCTGAGGAAAGCTGCTGTGGCTCCTGCCATGCACCTTGGCTCTCTTAGAGTTAAATGTCAGTGGAACACTGGGGCTATGCCTCTTTTTGGCTTCACATCCAGAGGCATGTGTCCAAATGTCAAGGTTCTTTTTTTGCCATGTACACAATGTAAATATTTTTAAGATGAAGGGATTGAAACAAGAAGGTGTAGAGATGAGATATCTGTGTGATTACTCTGCATAATCTGTGCTGTGCTTGAGGCTGTAGAGGAGTTGTGGGGATTTCTTGGGTCCTCTGGAAAACCAGACCTTGCAAAAGGTCTCTTGCTGAAATAGCCAAGTAAGTGCCTTCAGCTGAAGCCTTAAGAGATACTAAGTGTCGTGTCATCAGAGCCAGTCATCTGGATTGCTGCTGAGTAGGCTGGAAAGTCATTGAAACCAAAGGTCTCAAGATATGTCATCTTCAGGAGAAAGAGAAAAAAGAGTAGTAGAGAAACTGGGAATAGTGATATCGCTTTAGAGATTGTATGATATCGGGAAGCTGTTTTTCTTGTTTTCCCACAGGACTGCTTTCCTGTAAGGTCTTGGGAGCCAAGAAGCCTTAGGAGAAATGTCATTGCCTCATGTCTTTCTCTCTGAATCCTCTGCCACCATTCCTTGGCTTCTGCAAGGGGATGTCTTGCAGTCTTTCTAGGCAGCACTCATCTGCTCTTCACTTTTTCTCTTCCTGTCCTTTTTTTTTTTTTTTCCCCATTCTGCTGGATTGGAAATGTACATCTTGGGGCACTGGGAATTCTGACAGTGCCAAGTTTAGTTTCAGAAGGCAGGCTGTATGTATGATTTGAATTTGGAGTGAGAAAAGTGAAGGTGGAAAGCAGTATTTTTTTTTAAATGGGATATAAGAAGAAAATGGTGCAGAGCAAAATAAAACAGCATGCTGAAAGAGATTGACAGAGTGGTTTCAGCAGCTGTTTGCTCTCATGATAACCATATACTTTTTTATCCCCCCAAACAAACCCCACAACATGTTTTCTGAGTGAAAGGTCTCATCACTACAGCATACTGCACCTTGCCTTCTCTTGGTTTAAGTGAAAGGTAGTGATGACTGCTCCCCTGAAAGTGGCAGTGAACAAGCCAATTCTGCTGCCTGCAAACTCCCAGGTAAAAGCCATTGTGCAAATGTTGTAAAAGTACCTCAAGACCTGACAAATCAGATGTGATTGCCTTCTTCTTAGAGTGAAGTGATATGCTGGGGGTGGGGAGAGGATATAGGACAGACAAAAACTGAACTCCAAGCGTCACGCAGGTCTGCCTCTGCCTGCATCATAGATTTGGACAGTGACAAAGACAAAATTCAAAACACCATGTTATCACCCCACCCACATTTTCTCAAGCTCACCTACAGTCCTTCATTCCCACCTCTTCTACTTACCTTGCTCACTGAAGGACTGAAAATGGTTGCTTTTTGCTCATAACAGCTCCTGCTTCTTCACACTTTTCTTTTGCTTCAGTGTTGATCCTTCCCATAGGCTAGTGTCCTTCCGGATGATCTTGCCTCTGAGTGAGTTCTCCGTTAGCTTCAGTTCATTAGGAAACATCCTGCTGCTCTGGTGTGGAGCCCTGCACGGGCTGCAGTATGGACATCTCCACCGTGGTCCTTTCTATAGACTGCAGAGAAATACCTGTTCCTCTACAGTCTCTCCGTGTGCTGCACCTTTGCCTGCTCCTTATTCTCTGGCCTCAGTGTTCAGCTAGCTTTTTTTCCCCTCACTCCTCACTGTCCTCTGATCTTTTTTGCTCATTTTTAAATATGTTATCCTAGAGGCACCACCAGCTTTGCCAGTAGGCTCCACTGTGTCCCATGGTGGGTAAAGTGCCTTGCCACTTACACTCAGTATGTATCATAGCATTGCCTGGTTGGAGAAGACCTTAAGATCATCAGATCCAAACATAACCTAACATCTCCCTGGGCACAACCATTAGAACATGTCCCTAATCTAACATGTCTTTTAAACATCTCCAGGGATGGTGACTCCACCATTTCCTTGAGTAAATATCTACAATAACCATAGAACCACAGAATATCAAGTTGGAAACTACCTCAAGGATTATCTGGTTCAATATGCATTGCTTCAAAGCAAGGTTCCCCATTGCACCTGCCTCAGTGGCGACTTCTCAGCCCCTGTTGCTTTGTTGATCCAGGCAATGCACTTTCACACGTGCACTCTTTGCATCCAGCACCTCCATGGTACTGGGCAGAGGCAGTAGAGCAGCTACAACAGTGGAGAACATGGTCTGAGGCATCTGGAATCTGGAACTGTGGGAAAATGAATTTATCTTTAGGGCGTTACTTTCTAAGTTAAATGCAGGAACAATGATGGCCTCTTGTGAAATATCTGGGGTTCAATTAATAACTGTTCTAACTGAGAGAGTAGTGAGATTGCCATAATTTAAAATTTCTATTTCCCTCTTTCTTCTGGCCTAATAAAAGCTCTACAACATTGGGAAGTAAAGACAATTTAATAGCTTGTTGCTTCCAGTTTATTTTAGCATTTGCATAACAGTATTCATAATTTAGGCACTTAACCCAAAGCCACCACAGAAGTTCTAGCTTCTTGGCTCACCTAGCGACAGAAAGCAGGGTTGGGGGTAGATTGCAAGGCTTGATTTGCCTGTGAGGTGGGCAGGAATGTTCTCCATGCTGTTAAAAATAGGCTGCTTCTAGTTCAGCTAGGCTAGCATTTCTGAAGCAAACTCAAGACTGCAGTCCTCCCACTTCTCTTCTTTACTGGCTGCTACTACAGCAGGAACAGCTGCTTGTGGGCCTTAGCTGTATGAGCTGCTTCTTCAGCCCAGGCAGCTGAAATCTTGTTCCAGAAGAGAAAAATTTGGACTCTGTTCATCATCTTTGCTAAATGCCCCCATGTCATGAGCTGAGCTAAATGGCTCACTGAATAAAACCTACAAGCCTTGGAAACTTACCAGTACTTCAGCTGGGCATTTGGAGTATAGAACCTTCTCACCCTTCTTGGTTTTGCTTTCTCTGGTGAGCTATCATCCACGTCCTCTCAGGAAAATGTGTTTTAAGAGCAAGTCTGCAATATATCGGATATAAACCCAGCTTCTTTTTTGAAGGACATTTTTGGATATGCCAGTCAGAACACGCTGAGGTTCCTTTTCCAGAAGATCTGTAAATATTTAGAGTAACTTAGAGGAGTACTGGATGAGGCTCTGGCCAGCCTGATCTAGGGTAGGGTGTCCCTGTCCATGGCAGGGGAGTCAGAGCTAGATGATCCTTGTGGTCCCTTCCAACCCTGACTGATTCTATGATTCTATTCTATGATAATTACAATTTAGAGTCAGAAAATGTGCAGAGCAAAAAAACAGGTGCATGCAAAGCAAAATGCACATCCCTAGTGTTTTATATTGCACAAAGGTCTGAAAAAGCATATTAGCAGGGGAAAAAAATGGTTTGTAATTGCTTCCTGATGATGTCTGGATGAGACGATAGAGTGGTCAGCAGTGCTGAAATAATGGGGAGCAGAGTACATGGACAATGCTGGTCAGAAATTGAACTGGGCATTTCCATTGCTAAACTCCAAAAGAAGATGAACTCCAAACAATGATGCAGGTCTGTCCCACCGGGCTGAAGATGCTTTCTAGCTGCCAGGAGATGATGAAAAAGGACCTTTATTGTTGAATTGATACCGAACTCTTGTTTATGCAGATTTTCTTATCTGTAATTGTCCTGAGCTCGCCTTTGTAAGCCAGTTTCTAAACACTGGAGAAGGACTTCTTCCCCAAACCTACCTGTCTGTGAGCTTTAGAATCACACAGCACTGTTTCCCCTTGTCTTTGGTACCTCTTATTGCTATTGATGTACCTAGCTGTGTCTAGATTGTTCTGAAATACACAGTAAACACTTTAATTTGGTCTATGAGTGTGGCTGTACATGCACTTGTCTTACTATAAGACAGATTCCTTATGGTTTTCTAGTTTCTGTCTTATTGTAGAAAACAGCAGGTTTCCAGTCAGAAAAGCACCACTGATAGAGCCCGTTTGCAATCTTGTTTTCTGACAATTTTCTTACCTTTGAAAAATCTTTCAGAGAGCTCTTTTAGCACCAGTTTTGCTATTTTTGGAGTCACTTTAATTTAATCTTGACCTCAAAATATCTGACTGAACCGGTATCAGATTCAATACTCTCCACTCTTCAAGTGTTACTTTTTTTTGCTGTGTGGAAACTTGACGGTTCCACTTTCCACCAGCTGTGATGAAGGAGATTTCTTGGGATTTCTGTAGGAAAAGGGTCCCTTGCTAATGTGTTGGGAGGATGGTAACAGCTGCTGTGAGTTCGCAGTGCCCCAGGAGGCTCCGGGAGTTCAGACAGCAAGGGCAGAGCGAGACGAGAGAAGGTGAAGCCAGCAGCTGGAGGAATGTGGAGAACTAAAACAAAGGAAGAACAGCCTTTGGCCGTGCCAAGTGTAAATGTGAACACTCTGTATCATTGGCATCCAGCTAAAAAGCGTAAACAAATGAGCTAATGAGATGCTGAAATTAATGCGGCGTGCAAGAATGGCGCCGAGCCAGAGCCACTCACCGAGTAGCGATGGGAAGTGGGTGAAAGTTGAAGCAAGGTGACAGTTCCAGAGACAGATCCCACCATATCTTTTGAGCATGCTTGCAAAGCCTTTGCTGAACTAGAGAGGCTTGAAGTCTGTATATTGTAAGTGCATGTTTGCTGCTGTTTGTGTCCTCTAATTTTAAATCAATCAGACTGAATGAAATAGCAGCGTGTTGATCAGGAAGCTTGTTAGAAAGTGAGACCTGTGCTTGGAAGGAGACAGAGAGGAATGGTGGAGATGTGGTGGCTCCTTCCAGTGGCTTTGATTCTAACCTTGATACAAAGATGCGGGATGGAAATGTCTAGGCTGCACCCCTGGAGCAGTCAATTCCTTTCCCACAGAAGGAACCACTGCTTTTGCAGTGTTACCATTCCTGCACATCCAGAAAGGGCTCCTGCTTGATTACCCTGAGAGTTGGACTTAAGCAGATATTAAAATTTGACCTGTGGCACACAGACTTGAGAAGTAGATGAGCCTAAATTTGTATTTTTAACTTCCTCTGTTTTTATCAAATTTAAAAGCTGAACATTCTCTATATGAAAGCAGAAATTTTGATGATTGCTTGAGTCAGAAAAGGAGAAAAAAAGGATGTCTCTTCACTTTATCCTTCCTTAACTGTCAGTGACAGATTCTAATTGTAACAGTGTGAATGGTGGCATCTACTGCTGCATTGCCAACCAGGGGTGATAACAATCTCTTTCTCTAATATTTAATTCTTACCTATTAAGGTTACATCTAAGGCCTTTACCTTAGAAAGGATTTGTTGTGCTTGCAGGAGAAGCTGGACTATGCATAAGGTGTCTCTATCCTTCATCAGGATAGATGCAACCTTGTTTGCACATGGATGTGGGATGTGTCTTTGGAGATGTGGAAGTCCTGTGCTTGGAAAACTGCTGCTTGCCATCTTGGTGAGGCTCAATGGCAGATGGCAGTAAGCACCTCCTACTACACAGTAACAACTTCTTTTGTTTCTAGTCTTTTCATATCAAGTGTGTGCACTAATGGATGGGTTTAGGCCTGACCTAGTACAGTCCTCCAAAGTTTCCTGCAGTAGTTAATTTTCTCCACATTTTTCATAATTTAACAGTCCGTTTAACTAGTGGTTATGCCTCAGACTTTTGGGAGTGAGCGATAGAGGCTGCTGTAAGTGGTGTGATTACAGTAAACAGCTGAGACAGAGTTGATCTCAATGAAGAAATGCCACTAGAGCTTTCAAATATATGGCTTGTCTGTTTTCAGCAACCTTCAGAACTTTTCTGCATTAAGATAAATTTTAATCTTGTACTATGAAACAGTTGTGTCCTTAGAAAAGCAGCAAGCAAAGCCACAAAATCTGAGTCACAGCTCTTTGCCTTCAGCTGTGTTCTGGTAAGACCAATACAAATGGTTGCCGAATAGGGCAAAGCACCACTCGCATCTACCACTCCCCCTATACACTTCAGTTATGTTGGCAAGTTCAGGAGACCATCCTTAACCAGGGCTTGCTGTCCTCCTGGCAAGAGTCTTTCTGTGCAGTGTTGAGATCATATGGAGAGTGACCATGCATACATCAGTTCCTGGTAATTTCAGTTTCACTGTTTAATTAGCTTGGTTCCCAGCAGTGCTTTTACTACCCAGTCATGTACAAGTTAAAATTTACCCTTGCAAACCAAACTTATCTCCCTGTATATAAACAAACAAATGTGAGGACTTTTGATTGCAAGTTGGTGATGCTGATAAAAATGCTGATTCCCACAGACAAACACAACACCATTGCGTGCTGACACTTACAGCTCATGTCTGACAGTGAAGAATGAGTCAAGCCAAGCTCAAACAAGCTGTAAAACCTATCATTGCTCTTATCTGGAAATGGTGGTGAGGAGCTACTGTCAAATACCCTGTCACACTTACAGTCCTAATTCCACTTCAGCTTTCTGAAAGCAAACCACTTTGTGTCACATGCAAACTCTTTATTTTGGGTCACTTGACTGCATGCTGCTTTTCAGTAAGCCACAGAAAAATGGGGGGAGGGGGGGAATTTCCCTAAAGTTTTATGCTTCAAACTCAACTAACAGTTCCAAAGCAGAGTCAGCTTTTGTCAAGAGCTAGGGCTGGGCTGGCCACTAAATGAGTGGCAGACACTCTCTATTAATCACTCTCCCTTCCCAAAGGGAAGAGAAAGGGAATAAGGGAAGGAGACTCATAAATTGAAAAAGAAAACTAAAACTAATGACAATAACAATAGAATCAAATATATTGAAATGTCTACAAAACCAATTTTGAACCAGCCCCTCTGATGGCAATTATGTTGCCATGACCGTAGATGCTGTTGCAAGGCGCTGGGAAAGTCTCAAACTGTACTCCTGGGTAGGCAGGAACATGGTTCTGGAACTGGATTAAGGAACTCATGGATTAGAATAGAAGGCAGAATGGACAGAGTTTTCATTGGATGCTGGTCGTTGAAGAAGAGACTTGATCCTTGTGACCTGGATGTGGTCCTGTGCAACTGGGTCTAGACATACCTCTGTTAGCAGGTGAGTTGGACTGGATGATTTCCAGAGGTCTCTTCCAACCCTGAGGTGTTAAAAAAATGTGTAGAGACTATTCTTTGGGACATGGTTTAGTGGGCATGGTGGTGTCAGGTTGATGATTGGACTTGATGATCCAACCTTAATGACTCTATGATCTTATGATCCGTCAGCTTTACACTGAGTATGATGTATATGCACTGGAATACCTCTCAGTTCAGGGTCACCTGTCCTGTCCACTCCTCCCTGTAGGTGCAGCCTTTTATGCCAAACCCCCAGTGCAGTACACAAGGTTTAGCAGTGACCTTGCTCTGCACACCAATCCTTGGCACTGGCTATAAACATCAAATCTTGTTACAGCTAGAGGCAGGAACTGTGAAAATACGTAGTTAACTTCAGAAAGTGCAGTTAGAAGAGATGGAGCTGAAAAATAAAATCACTGAACACAATTTGTTCTGTTTTAACTCAAACCAGGACAGCTTTTCCTGCTTGTCACTTTCCAGCCAAGGTGATAAAATGCACTTAGGGATTTCAAAAGCTTTCTTTGCAGCTATAATTGTAAGAATTTGGATTCTTCAGGATCCAAGTGCTGACCAGCCTGCAAATAGTCTTGAAACCATCTCTGATATGCCAGGGCTCCTTCAACATGAAAGGTTGTAAACTGTGCAGATTTTCCAAAAGGAACTTGGAAGGCAGGAAGGATGCTCTATGCTCCTATCACCTCACTTAGGCTGTAATGAATGCTGGTGGGAGTTACAGATCCCCAAAGTCAACTAATGGTCCACAGTCCTTTCCTGTCTGGGAAAACCACTTTCTGTGTAGAATGCTCTGGATGACAAGCCTAACTCAAGTCTTTCCCACAATTTTCATCAAGAATTTTTTGACATCCTTGTTCTTTCCTTCATTTTGCTGAATACTGAGACCTTTGTCTTCTCCTATTGTCTTCTAGTGTGGTATCTTGCATTTGATGGGGAAGATATTTTGTGTGTCTTGTGGGTATTTTGGCAGACGGTAGCTAGAGTTTTGATAGAGTTTGCAGCAGGATTCTGAGAGCATGACTAAGGAAGGAGCAAAATTCAACATCTCTGGCACTCTTTCAAATTAATTGAGCACCAGAACTGAAATTGTCTCCTGAGGATCTAGAATGAATGAGACTAACTTGGCTACCAATTTGTGTATCTGGAGAACGACCCCCCTGTTAATGCATGTGGCTAGAGATGCTTTTCCACTTGCCAAATGACCATTTAATTCTCTGACTAGCTACTCAAATTAGAGCATTATATTAAGTACACTACTAATTATTGAACAGCAATAGCCAGTTGCACTCTGAGAAATTTATTTTGCCTGATAACAAAATACTTTCCAGCAACTCTCAACTTTTCCATCAACTCTAGATTGCCCTTGGCTTTTCGGCTGCTTTCTTTCAAACCTGACAGCTATCAGCAGCTTTGTAGAGGTTTTTTCATAGGAATGTTTATTGTCAGGCTTCTGCCATGGTTGCTCCTCTGAGCTAACAAACTGAGAATGTTCCCTGAAGGTCTTACCCAGACCTGTTCACGAAGCTTAGACCCCGTAGCTGTTGGGCATTTCAAATATGCATAAGCTGTTGCTGCACTTCTGGGCCATTGGCTTCTGACTCAACTGTCTGTTTTCAGGTGGATTTTTTTTTCCTTTGTTCTCTTTTTTATTTCTTTGGGGTTGGTGGTGATGTGTGTGTGTGAAATTCCCACTGGGAAAGTGCAAGTAGAGAGTATGGCTGAATATTAATTCTGCCTACTACTGCCTTAATATAAGGGCTTGAACAAGTCATCCAACCTGGCTGGGCTTGAGGCTGTGTCAACAAATCCAGTGCTGTGTCAACAAATTAAAAAGCACTAATTGAAAGCATTGCAATTAAAAAACTATATCCCAGGAGATTTTTTCAGGATCTTTCCTGTATTTTAACAGCAATGCCAAAGATACCTTATAGGCATAGCTGCAAGAAATCCTAGATGGAAAATTAGAGGCACAACCTTTATAAACTTACCAAAATAGCATAGCGAGCATTGCCGAGAGCTGTCTGTGAGGGAGGATCCAACCCGTGTCAGATCTTTGCTGCAAGCTGACAGCCGAGTTCTATCTGTTCCTGCCTTTCCCTGCTTCTTTCTTCAGCGTCCTACCTGGTGGCAAGTCTGCTGAGCTTCCCTTCAGCGTAGAGAGGTTTGCCAAATGGACACTTTTGGGTTCTTTATTAAAGAAGTAGGAAGAGGATTTCTTATTTATTTATTTGTGATGTACTTTTCCTGTATCTTCCAGTGTTACAGCTTACGCTGTAGACATTGAAATGCAAACTTGGAGCCTTATGCAAGCTTTTGAACTGCTAGGGACATCTGTTGTTAGTGCCATGGGCAGGCTCTGGAACAGACAGCACTGCTGACAGCAGACAGGAGAGCAGATCTGTCCGCACAGCGTTAATCACAGCCTTTGGCAGGCTGGGTGTTTGAAGCCAGGCACAGATGGTTGCCCATTCTGCAGCCGCTTCTTTCAAATGTGAACTTGCCATTATTTGTAGCTTGACGATATTTTGTGAATCTATCTCATTTTAGCACATTCTATGTCTTATGTTCTCATTAGGCAAGGACTGTCTTAGTTCTCCTCTACAGTGACACTGAACTGGCAGCTCAGATTTTACTCTCTACTGCACTTCTCTCCCATGTTAGGGCAGGATGTCCATCCTTGTGGCTGGCATCTCATGCTGTTTAAATGTCTTCTATTTGAAGGTGCTTTGCTTAACACATCTCTTTCACCTTGGAGTAATACTTCTGTATCTCCTTTCATCCCAATGAAAATATCAGTGGGAACTTGATTAGGAGGAAATGCGATGTAGATCACTGGTGAAAATATTCTTTAACAGCTTTACATCTGGAAATGATTCTAGAAATATCATTGTTCATTGACAAGTGATTAACTGAAACCTTTTACATAGTCATTAACATACCTGCCTGGGGCCTCTCTGTAATCAGCTGTGTTAATGCTTTTATTGGAGTAATAAAGGAGACAAGTCAGATCTCAGGGCACTTTTTCAGCACCTCTGTCTAATAGAAATGTAATGGTGAAGGTCATTCTCTCAGTTGCCTAATCTTAATGGTGATATCACAGCAGCTTTTCTTCCACTTAGAGCTTTTCTGGTGTTGAAACTGAGTAGACAATGAAGATCTCAGCCATATCCTTCAGAACTCTCATATCATTGGTACCCAAGTGCTAGTGCACCTGCTGGGACATAACTTAATAGCCTGTTTTAATTTGAGATGGAAGTTGGTTTACACCAACAGCTTCTCTTTGAATACAGATGAATCTTTTTTATTGTTCTGTTTGTGACAAGTGAATTGTACTGGGTGCAGGTCCCCAGAAGCTGACCTCTGTGAAGGTCCCAGCTGTCTTCAGTGAGCCCACTGAAGGGCAGACCTAAGCCCACCACCCACAAATGGGGCACCTCTGGGGAAATGGTATTTAAGGGAGGGCAAGCAGACTATAAGACATGTAGTAGTGGAGAGAAAAGGTGAAAAGTGAATTGCCTGGAAAGATGGTACTAGGCAGTCTGTGTGTAGGAGGCAAGCTATCAGTGACAGAGCTTTAGTGCAGAATTTTTAGATGCTGATTAAACTGGCTGGTAACTTGTTCAAATAAAGCTACCTAAAGAGCGAGTATGTTTGCAGCTCTGTGCTTGCATGTTCACAAAGTGTCTAAGGATCATAGAATCCAGCAGGTTGGAAGTGTCTAATGTAATGATCATAGAATCAACCAGGTTGGAATACACCTCCAAGATCATCCAGTCCAACCTAGCACCCAGCCCTAGCCAATCAACTAGACCATGGCACTAAGTGCCTCATCCAGTCCTTTCCTGAGCATCCCCCAGGGATGGCAACTCCACCACCTCCCTGGGCAGCCCATTCCAATGGCAAATCACTCTGGGAAGAACTTCCTCCTAACATCCCACCTAGACCTCCCCCGGCACAACTTGAGACTGTGTCCCCTTGTTCTGTTGCTGGTTGCCTGGGAGAAGAGACCAAGCCCAACCTGGTTACAACCTCCCTTCAGGTAATTGTAGACAGCAATGAGGTCTGCCCTGAGCCTCCTCTTCTCCAGGCTAAACAACCCCAGCACCCTCAGCCTCTCCTCACAGGGCTGTGTTCCAGGCCTTTCAGCAGCTTTGTCACCCTTCTCTGGACATGTTCCAGTACCTCAACATCTCTCTTGAACTGAGTAGCCCAGAATTGGACACAGTACTCAAGGTGTCGCCTGACCAGTGCTAAGTACAGGGGAAGAATAACCTCCCTTGTCCTATTGGCCACACTGTTCCTGATACAGGCCAGGATGCCATTGGCTCTCTTGGCCACCTGGGCACACTGCTGGCTCATCTTCAGCTACCATCTACCTGTATCCCCAGGTCCCTTTCTTCCTGGCTGCTCTCCAGTCACCCAGCCTCTAGTGCTGCTTGGGATTGTTGTGGGCAAAGTATAGAACCCTGCGCTTGGCCTTGTTAAATCTCATCCCATTGGCCGCTGCCCACCCATCCAGCCTGTCTAGGTCCCTCTGCAGGGCTCTCCTACCCTCCAACAGATCCACTCCTGCTCCTAGCTTGGTGTCATCTGCAAACTTACTGATGCTGGACTCAATCCCCTCGTGCACATCACCAATAAAGATGTTGAACAGGTCTGGGCCCAGCACTGCTCCGTGGGGCACACCACTAGTGCCTGGCTGCCAACTGGATGTGGCACCATTCACCACCACTCTCTGGGCCTGTCCCTCAAGCCTGTTCTTGACCCATATCAGAGTGAATCTATCCTAGCCATGAGCTCCCAGCTTTACCAGATGCTGTTCTGTTGATCCTGTTTATCACTAACAAAATGTTGGTCTCCTTTTGTAAAGGTAAATCTGTGTGTGTGTGTGTGTGTATGCACCTCTGTGTGTGCATGTAAAATGAAATTAAGCAGAGAGTTTGTTTGCTGATTGAAGTCAGTGTCTATAAATAATTCTTATATTAAATGGTACCTGTGCTCTGCAGAGTTGTTGGTTGATGCTTTCTTTTAGTTCAACACTTGAGCAGGAGTTTTGTAAGTGTAATGTTACGTTGGATCAATGGCTAGCACACTGCTCAAAGCCTGGGAAGGGTTAATGTCCTTGTATAATAATTGAGCCATGGTAGAATAACAGAAAATCTCCCTCCTGCTTCAAATCTAGGAAAACTCAGTGACCAGAATCTTGATGGAGTGCTGTGTTTGTGTGCGACTGCATTCCCACACTGAGCTGCCTGCTGGGACCTTGGCTCTCCACAGCATCCAAGTGTGGCACATCTGTGCAGTGTAGTTTCTGTGCAACCAGGAAAGCTCATTTCAGTGCTCCACATTCATGCTTTGCCAAATCATGCTCTTCAGTGCTTCTTGTTGCAGTGATTAGTCTGATAAGATGCTTAAAGAACCTCAAAGATTCTCTCAGTGTTGTAATTGTGGAACATATATGGGCTACCTACTGAAAAAGGAAGGCTGTAGGTTATTTTGTGGCATGGTGTTTCTTCATTCAGAAGCATCGCTTTTGCAGGCAATTACACTGTGCTAGCAGAACAAATTTCAGTAAGGAGTTGATAAAATTCATAATTAATGAGTTTTGGCTACCACAGTGCTGATTCTGTTCAAAATAAGCTCACATTCCACACTTGCTTTTCTAAATATTAATGAGTCTGCCATTAGTAGAATCAAATGTCATTTAGACATATATAGCCTAAGGAAAAAATACATACTTCAGCTGTTTAGCACCCATCCCAGACTGTCTTCAGGGACAGGCTGATTTTAGCTTTTTGAGCATAAAGTATTAAGAAGGAAAATGTTCTCCTCTATCTGGAATGCTATACATTTTCCTTGCCCTACAGACAGCACGTGGATACCTAAAGCATGAAATGGATAGAGATGGCACTGTGAGCTGGTTGTCTTCTATGATGTCGGTGTCTTCTTCCCATTGCTTTCTTCTCTCCTGGAGAAAATATTTGCAGGCTTTTGCTGTGGCTTCTCTGAGGACATCTATTTCTAAGGCAGATAGCAGTGCAAGATGGTGGGCTAGGAGGATTAGAAAGGTTTTGAAGGGGGAGAGAGGTTTTGAAGGACTTCTTCCTTTTAAGAGCTTTGGGGGAGATACCTACAGAAATATCAAGAGAAAGGCAAACAGTCCAGGAGACAGCACAGAGAAAGAAAATACCACTTTCTGTGCTGGAGTCATCATTAGCTGTGTCTTGCAATGAGTGTCTTGGTAATTGATGCTGATAACTGCAGGACAAAATATTCTCTTGCCTATGGGCTTTCCTTGGCAGTTCTTGCTTAAGAATGTATTTTGTTTGAGGCTGACCAGATAACAAGGCCATAATACAGAAAAACTGATAGGCTCCAGGTAGTGGTAGCTATGAGTCCTGTCAAAAGTGAAAACAGCTGAAGCGGCTGAAGGTGTTGATTTTAAGCAGTCTGGTCCTGCAAAGCACCTAGGAGATTACAGGTATTTGTAAAGCTAGCAGTGTACCTTGCCTAGCCTATTGCTATGATTCTGTATTGCTGCCTTACCCCCATAGCAACCTTATTTTGCCCCCATAAACATCCATGAGAAAACTGCTGGGCTGGGAAAGAAAGGCTTTGAAATGATCTGCAAATGCTCTCATGTTTGAGCCTTTTTACAGGCAGCTCGAACTGTAATAGCACTCTCTAAGCTAGAAGACACTTGTCAGAAACTTGATTAAACTCCTTGTGCTGTGGTTTTCTGAGAGCCCCATGCAGCACCTTGCAAAAGGCAAACTCAGACCCTGGTGCAAAGCTTGTGAGTGCATGGAGAGCTCTTACTGCTTCACCATGTGGAAGTCTCAGTTTCTCTTGTTTGGGTCAGATTCATAGAGCAAAGAAAATGGTATCTGGGCTTTGTAATGCGACAAGGAAGATTTTGACCATGTCTTGGCAGAGTAGACAGGATCATTTGTGCAGACCTGGGAGAATGAGACTAATAGTAACTGAATCAAAGCTGTTAAGGTGATTTAACAGTAATTTTTAAAGGACTTTCCTCCCTAATGTCTTCCAATTGAAGAGTTGAGATGAGCCCTACCTATGACTGCTTGGTTTTTGGCTAGTCAAGAGGTACCTGTGAGGTGAAGTTTCCCACTCCATTTCTCAGTGTGGAAGTAGTGCCATTCTGGCCAGTGGAAGAAGGGGAGACAGCAATCACAAAGAGGGTGTTGGGACACTGGTGGAAGAAGAAAAAGATCCTTGTGAGTGTAGAGTCTGTTGTGGGGAGTTTGGTTTATTTTTTTTTCTGTTTCTACTAGCACTAATATAGGTGTTCCAGCTCACTGAAGTTGCTGGACTAGCAAAGAAAACCTTTGGCTTTATCAAATTTAAGGTTGCCAAAGAACTGATTTCTTGAAGGATACCCCTTCACAGACAGCACTTTGGTAGAAGGTAATTCTTTGCTGGCAGCTTCAGTGATCTGAGGGAGTACATTTGGAGGATGAGCAGTAGTCAGTGGTTTACTGGCCAGGTCTCTTACAGGGCTGTCAAGGTTTTGGCTTTCTTGATTCTTCAGGCTAGTATCAGTGGATTAATTGCTTTGCAGAAATCTGCAGAATGCTAAAAATTAGCCCTGGCTGCTCAGGTAACCAGGAGAATATTCATGAAACAATCAAAGCTGAGAAAAGGTGAGCAGAGAAAGTTTAATTGGTGAAAATGATGGAAAAGGAAGCAGCCAGCTTAAGTAGGTTTGAGAATCACAGTGTGATGCTCGCAATCTGTCAAATCAAAGTAGAAGTTGTAATCTTCAAACCAACCTTCAGATTAGCTCTGCCAAGGCAAAGATGCCATAATTTATACTTTCTCATCTAATTGAGTGAGGTGGTTGCCTTGAGTGTGGGGAGGATGTATCACTCAGGAACCTGCTGGGGAGGGCAGAGCATATTCTCTTCTCTCAGATCTTGTAGGAAGTTACTGTATGTCTAAGGAGGCTGATTTTTTTTTTCCAGCAAAAACTAGTTCTTCTCCACTGTATCTACTGCAAACATTTACCTTTGACCTATTGTTGGTGAGGGAAGCTGATTTTGCAATTCTGTGTAGCTGCATTAGGAGCCAAATAAATTCAGATGCTGGACCATGTCCTGCGTGAGCATACGTACCAACCTATGTCAAGAATATGTACATGGTCACTTAAATGCTGTGAACTTCCCTTTACCAGTCATCTATGGTAAGGTCAGGCCAGGCCAGAGACATTCCCCTGCCATGCTTGGGACTACCTTCTGATAAGTCAGAGACATCTGAGGTGGAATAGGAAAGTGGGGATGGATTAGAAGCTGCCAGTTGAAAATAAGAAACCGAGCTCTGGGTGAGAGCAGAATTGGAAGAATAATGCTGGTTTGGGTCTTGACAAGCTTTTCAGAAGTTTGAGGTTGGTTTCTTTGGTTGTGGTTTGTTTTTTTGGTTTTTTTTTGTTTAACATTTTGGCATCTTGTTTAGTACAAGCAAAACCCATGGGCCTGAAGCTTGTAAGAAGAAATATCCCTATTCAGTTGCTTTTTAAAACAAAAGCCAAAACCATCCAACCCTATTCACCTGCTTTTTCAGCTTTAAGAGCTTTAAACAATCTTTCAGGTGGAATGGAGCATGTAGTATGGGACTAAGCACCTGGTGCCTCCCACAGATTTTTGTATGTTGGCAAAGGGTTTAATATTCCTTTGGTATCCCAGTCCCTTTCTAGTCTAATGCAGTTTGAAGGGCATGAAAGAAACCCCAGCTGCATAGCAGGATTCAAAGGCAAAATAATGAATCATGCTCTGTTTCTAATAATTAAAATATACAGATATTTAGTGAGCTATCAAGGGGCATGAGAGAGTAATATGACACTCTGCTCAATTTGTTTTAGAGCTAGAGTCTGAGTACTCCAGTATAAAATTAAATGTACAAATTAATCACAGGAAAGTTAACTGTGTCTAGGTCAAATCCACATGTGTACCTCAACAAAACTTTGGCTTCATTTTTTTTAGTGATTATCTTTAATTTCTGGTGCCTCCAGGGAGAAAAACCCCTTTGATTTATAAGGAGGAAAAAAAAAAGCTGGGGGGGGAAGGAAAAGGATGGGTTTTTTTTCCAGTTTCTTTTTATCTTCCCTGCCTCATTTTTAAAGTAGAAAGCTTTTTCCTTTAAAAGGGAGACAAAAGAAGGGTTTGTTTTATGTATGTTTTTTTCACTGAAGGTTGCTCAGATTCAGCCAGTGCTATTGTGCCTGTAAAGGAGCCATAAAATTTCATTATTACTTTTCCACAGAAATGAATTCAACTGTCCAAGGCTTACTCTTGCAGTTTAAAGATCTCTCTCTCTCTAGAACTGCTGTGTGCCTCTTTTCTATCCCTGTGTGGCTGCCAGGTTCAGTTCATGCTTACTGAAGTATTTCTTTAGGGACTGAAACCAATTAAAACTACCAAGAATTAGAGGTTCTGCTTTTGCATTAGCTGTAAATTTTGCCTTCATGTTCATGAGCATCTCACCTTGCAGGTTACCATGATGCTGGATGTATTCTTTCTCATGTTGATTTTTAGAGACTGAAGAGAGACGACTGGTTTTAGTTGAAGATCTGAGGGGTTGCTCTATTGTATTTAACAGCATGTAAATGCTGTTGATGTGTCATCTTTTGCTGATGCTTCCTTGCTGAGGTCCAGCCTTTAGGCACTTTTCGAGAGTCTGAAATACTGGGCTGCAATTAGTCTTACATTTTTCTTCAGGGAGCTTTTTTAACTGGATTCCTGTGTCAGCAAATGGAGCTATTTGTGTGAAATAATGTAGCTTGTTTTAAGTATTTGCACTTGCTTCCCCTCTGAACCGCTTTCCCCTTTCCTGATGTCTGCGGTTGGTTGTCAGTCCTTGATGACTGCGGACATGTGGAGAACAATGGAGTTGTAGCTGCACTGATTGCTGCAATGTACGTGTTTCTGCCTGACCTTGGATCTGCTGCTTGTGCATCACTGGGGCTTTGCTGGAGATACAGTCTCTAGCAGCCCATGTACAGCTGCAGAAGTCTCTAGCCTGGTCCTGTTAGCCTAGGACACCTTTGGGAATATGCATTGTCTTTTGTGGTGACTTTTTGTGACTGTAGAAACAAAGAGGTTAATGCATGTCTCTAACAGTATATCTAACAGTATATGTCTATGAAGAAAGCATGTCAAAGCTCACGTAGAGACCAGATGCCTGGTACTGTCTGTTTTGGGATCTACTCCTGCACAAAAGTCTGTCTCTACATGATCTTCAGTGGGGCTGTGAACAAACTGACTTAGTTGAAGATGTTCCTGCTCACTGCAAGGTGGTTGGACAAGTTGACCCTTAAAGATCCCTTCCAGCCAAAACCATTCTGTGATCTCCAGTGGAGCGAGAGGGCAGAAGCAGATGCCTCCATAGGGCTGGAACAAGATCATTTTCTCCTCACTAGGAATAGAGTGTAGGGAGGTTTTCATTTTGTTTATTTTTCATGGTAGCCCTTGCCTTCCCTTCCCCAGCTATACTGCGGGCACAGCAATTCACCAAGCCTGTCTGTACTAGGGAACAATGGGATGAACTATGTGGGATGTGGTAAGTGGTACAGAGAAATCACATTCCATTCATATACTGGTGATTGCTCTTCATTTGTAGCCCTTCAAAGAGCTTTAAAGATAAAACGACCATAAAAATAAGAAACAAAGCATTCCATTTTAGCTCCTCTTTTTACCTTTCATGTTAAAGTTCTTAATATCTGGAATGTAACATCTCTTCAGGTTTGGGCCACTAAGAATAGTTCCCATAAATCTTCTACCTCTAGAGGACACACATAAAGAAAACTGTAGAGGAGAAGCATGTTTAGAATATTTTAAGTCATTCTCTTGGAAAAATGAGTCTAGAATGTGCCAAGGTGAGAAGGTGAACTCCTGGACCCATGTAGCTGGGATAAGATCCAGCACACATCAATTACACTCATTACTGTGAGAGAAAAAAAACAAGGTTTCTTGGTTTGATCATCACTATATCAGTGTGAGTTGCAACACAGCTTACATATTGCTACCCCAAAATTGTGGAAGGGCACATGGTCCTAGGCTGAAGCTTGTTTATGGCTGTTTTTTTGCAGAACCAGTCTAGCATTTGTGCCACATACCAATCAAATATGCACAGCTGAGCTGGCATCACCTCAGAATGTGCATCTGCTTTCCACAGCCCTTCCAGATTGCATGAGTAATGCATGAGAGCTACTTGGTGCTGATCAGCTTCACCTACTTCTGCAGCTACTTTCAGACTGGTCTCAACCTGCATTTTTTCAAACTCCTGCTTTCCAGCTGGGCAGAAGAGGAGAATAAAACATAACCACTAGCCTCTGAAGAAGCTTTCGCCCATGTTGCAAGAATTACTAGCACTAGATTGACCAATTTCCTCTTTCTCCCCTCTTGTCCTGAGATTTGCCTTTTGATTGAAATGTGCAGCAAAGCTTGAGAAAATGTCATCGATTTTTCCTTTCTAAGGCTGCTACTGCCTTGCAGAAAAGAGGTGCTTCTGCTCCACTGGTCACATACTCATCTCCTGAGTGGTGCTGCATGGTATAGACTGGTCTGTGCCTTTGCTCTGGCTCTTTGCATTTGCCAGGAACAATCAAGCCTCTGCTTTCCCTGCTTCTCTCATGGCTCAGGGTTTTCTCCCCAGTTTGGTATGTGTAGGTGTGATGGTTTGGGTATCCCCCACCCCCTCACACTTTAGAAATCACCCAGACTAAACTCAGTCGGCTCTGGAAATTTGAATGAAGCTTATATTTACAGCTGGCACAATTTACAAGCAGATATTTACAGTAGATACAGTTATAGACAGAAATATACAAGGTAAAAAGGTAATACAGACACAACTCCCCTCCCAGAAACCTGAGTCCCCAGGATGGGCTCTCAACCACCCCCTCACCTTCCCCCTACCCCTCTCAACCTTACCCCAGTCCCAAGGAAGAATGGAGGTTCGGCCAAGAGGGTTAAAAAGCAAGGTGAAGCAGTCAAGCAAAGGGAGGGTGAGGTTAGAAAGCAAGATGGAGTCCAGCTAGCAGCCACAAGTTCCCCAGCAGGCAGAAGCTCCCAGTGAAGAGAAGAAGCAAGTGACCTAATCTTTGTTTTGCCTTTCTTTTGTACACATCTCAGCAAGACTGTGAGAGAAGTAGACCTCACCATTGTTTTCATTTCTCAGCCTATCATCTAGTTCTTCTCACCAAAACATGCTAGCTAGGCTCAAACTAGCACAGTAGGTTCTAATTTTTTTAGCAATAATGCTAGGAAAAAAAGAAGATGAAACCAATCACCACAGCACCCTCTCAAACAACCCCAAGCCCAAACCAAACCTTGGGCAGGGAAACGGGAGGCACTGTTATCCTGCCTCTTGATGATCTGATGTTATCCTTACAACTGGTCACACAAAAGCACTACTTAAAATGTCTCTTCTCTGCTTACATGTCTCTTCACATCTTGGCTGTTCTACTTTGTCTTAACCTCTGCACTGGGAATTGCTTCAATTGCTCACAAGTGCAATGAGGCCTGATCCTTTCTCTCTAGAAACATCCTATTCTAGTGTCCTTATATGATTATCTGTCTACTCTGCATCACTTCCCCCGGAGCAGCAACATGAGAGCAGCAGCAGTGTGGCAGGATGGCTGCCACCACTTCATTTATCCACTGAAGGCTCGATTAAACTTGAGAGGACTCCAGTAAACTGCTGCTTGTTCCCTCATGTAATTACACAGCAAACAGCTCATTGGGAGCCCAGACACAGCCCTTACCCTTAAAGGCTGTTAGCAAGTGCTGCTCTACCTTCGAACCATAAAATCACTTAAGTTGGAAAAGATCTTTGAGATCCACTCACTAACCCAACACCACCATGTCACTCAGCACCGTATCTACACATCTTTTAGATCCCTCCAGAGACTGCAATTCCACCACTCCCTGGACAGCCTGTTCCAATACTTGACAACCTTTTTGGTGAAGAAATTTTCCCCTAATGTCCAGTCTAAACCTCCTCTGGCAGAACTTGAAGTATTTGCTCTTATCATATCGCTTGCTACTTGGGAGAAGAGATTGATGCTACACTTACTATAACTTCTTTTGAGGTAGTTTGTAGAAAGCCCTAAAGTCTCATCTGAGCCTCCCTTCTCCAGACTAAACAACCTCGTTTCCCTCAACTCCTTCTGTGAATTGCACAAGTGGATATTTATGCCTTGGGTGTCCTGCACATGCTAAAAGGGAGCTGTCACTGCACAGTTCCTTCACCTGACCCGTGATGAGAAGCCTCTGCACTTTTTCCAGTGCCCCTGGTAGTTGCAGACAATGCTTCTCATGTTTCTGAGCTGGGCAATGGGCAATAGTACAGCCTTTAATCAGTATAGACCCTCCTGGCACCCATAGGCTGAATAAGTAGCTCTTCCTTGCCAGCTTTCCATTCTGATTTTGCTTTCCCTGGTGACTTGTGCTCTCACACCACCACTAAGAAAACAGATTTATTTTTGAATGTGTAGCTAAGCTGGCAGCAATGTAACACCTTTTCAGCTCTCACTTGGTGTAACTGGAGGAATAAATAACTGCTTTCTCTTTCTAATCTCAGGAATATTTGAGTCTCCCATGACTTTTCACTAGAATTTGATTTATAAATAGTTGTAATCATGTGTTGTTCGCATCTGACCAGAGATGTTTGTTGCTTTGGAGTGATAATTACAACCCTCAGAGTACAAGTTATAGCTGGTCTCTGGTTTTAGACACAATGGCAAGGCAGAGAGGTTTGTTCCTATAGAGAAACCACAAACTAAGGAAACCTTGATGGACACAAGGGCTTCATGAAGTCCAAGAGGTGAATGAGGGAGCTCAGAGTGATGTGTAGCAGGCAAGGATGTCCACTGCTGTGCCCACAGCTGCTGCTCTGGTCAGACTTCAGCATGTAGGAGATGCTGGGCCAGTCATAGAGGCACTTGTGGTAGCCATGTATTAATGGAAGAAAAAAAAGAAGTTGGATTTGCCATCTAGGAACTACCTGTGACATGCACTTAATCAGGCTGTGGGAGCTGAAGCTTTGTGCAACAGTGGTTAACAGGGTGAAAAACATGCAGTTTGGGTTTAAACAGAGACGCAAAGGTGTTTCTTGCTTACAGGAAGATAGTTTTGAGTTAAAAAGTAAACACTGAAGCAACGGAGAGATCTAGCAGTTGTCCCTTTGTGTGGAATGAAGGAATTTCTGCCAGAATATTTGGTCTCTGCATCCCTGACCCTTGCATTGAGGGTACCTAATCTTGAAATACTGTCTCAAGAAAAGAACAGCTGAATATTTGCTGGTTTAGACACACTCTCTGCTCTTTGAAGATGGTAGGCAACCTATGCTTTTGTGCCTCTCTGCCACTGCCTTTATCTGCTCCTGGTTTGGGCACTTCTAGGTCTGTAAGTTCCTTGGAGTGACTGTTGGAGAGCACAGCTTCTGCTGAGAGGCCCTGCCTTCTATTTGGTAGCACTCATTGCTTTTCAGATCAGTTTCTGCAGATTTATGGCCACTTCTACAAGTGTTCAGTATGTCCTTGGCCAACAGCAGGAAATGTACCTTAGAGTGTGGTTAAACTGAAGCTGGATGTGCTCTGTCCCGTCCCCTCCATTTCCTGCGCTGCACAACTCATGAGGATGCTGTCAAGAAGTCACTGGAGTGTGTGAAGGGGCAAGATTCTGGTGACAACTGCATGAGTTGGAGAGAGGGAAAGCTTTATTCCCATTTGGCTCCTTGCCTTGCAATGAGTGGTGAATGGTATAAGGCTGGAAAGCCAGCAATTCCCTCTGGCAGACCCCTCGGTAAGAGCTGTTCTGTACAGACCACCTCTGCATGCTGAAACAGGAGACAACCTACCCTTTTGACTACATTTACTAGCAAGTTTCTGGGATTTTTTTTTCCTATGGCCTCCCACGTGGAAAATAATCCTTTCAATGTGCAGATGGCAGCTCCCTTCAGAGAGGGGCAGGCGTATGCAGGAGACTGCATTTCTACTTTATTCATAGAACATGAGTGCGTGTCACTTGCAGGGTGTTACTCTCAGCATTGTATTAAAAATAGCTACTGTGTTAAGCTTTTCATTCTCACCTTTGTGCTCATCCTCGTGATTTCAGAGCAATTTGTGACTTAGAGTGTAAAATTTCTCTGCAGTTGCAAGGGCTAAGCTAGCTTTCTATGAAATATCAAAGGCTTTCTTTTAAGACCACATTCAGTGTTCCCAGGAGCTGGTCATGAAAAATATGACAAGATTTGACTTGCTTTGTTGGAGTGGACACTAGACATCTATGCCCTGGGATGAACACCAGTGCCTAAAACCACCAAGTCAACCTGGAGTGAAAGGCAGTGCTGTCGCCGCAGAATCGGACACTGGTTTTAAGTGAGAGAAGTGGCAAAATCTCCCAGCAGGTTGCCAAACTGCTAAAAGATTGACATCAGAAAAAAAAATGTGGCTAGGTTTTGGGGTTTCCTTTCTTTCTTTCTAGGCTGTCTCCCCTCATTTGAGCAACACAAATAGCCTTCTGTTAGGAATGTGACACCATTTGGATGTGCTGTGTATCTGGGCTACTGCTCTGCAGGGAGAAGAGATGAAATGGGAGGGAAAACAGAAAGAAAAATGGGGTTTGGTTTGCTCTTTTTTTTTTTTTTTTTTAGAACTTTAAGTCTCCTTTTCCTCATGCATTTTGTCCCACTGCATGTCTTTGTTATTAGGAGCCTCCTGACCCTGATTTACTTTCATCAGAAACTTGATGTGGAAAAAAACAAATCAAACAAAACACTGCTGTATTGGAAATTAATAATCGTTATGAATTATTACTATTATTTTCTGCATGAATATTAATTTTTATTATTACTATAAAAAACTTGGAAAACTCCCTGAGGTTCTTTGGATTTTTGGTCAAGAGGAAGCAATTGCACAGAATTAAACAGTTTAAGCAATCAGAACTTGGAAAATAGAAATGAGGACACAGGAAGAATTCTAACTATGCCTATGGAGTCTTGGCATTCACTCTGGCTTATGTACTCATGACGCTTTTGGTCCCTGAGTAAACCTCCTGTATCAAAGACACTTTCAAACTGACAATGATGATCCCAGAGTAGCATATAAAGTATTTCAGGTAGAGGGGAGAGATGCTGCTAAGCTGGCCAGTGTGAGCTGCATACACGTGGCTGCCTTTAACAAGCCACAAACGAGGAGGGACAAGAAAGCTCCATGCAGACAAAGGCTGATGTAGAAAGGCTGGTACAGAAAAGCACGGTTCCTAAATCATCCCCTTTTATATACTTCATTTTGAAAATCAAACTGGCCAATAGGCACTAGCACCATTGTTCTGCCCAATGAATTCAAAGCTTCGTGCCTCCTTTGACCACGCAGGCATTTTGAGGGCAGCACAAAACACCTGACATGTGGTCCTAAGCCCCCTAGCCCTCAAAGCTTTGCTCATCTGACTCAACTTCCCGGGGATTCCCCCCCTCAATAGAAGGAGGAGAGCAAGGGTTAAACTGGCCTGGCAGGATTTATGCCCTACCAGGACAACCACAACTGCCACACTTGGAAAAAAACCCAAACAAACAAATGAAAAAGAAACCAAACAAACCCAAACCAAATGCACTCATGTGAGGGATGCTGCTTCTACACTAGACCAGCAGCAAGGTACTAATCGCTTAACCTGGCAGACTAAGACCAATCTGCACATCCTTGAGACTAAGTGTGCCTGGTAATCTCATGGGCAATGAGCAAGCTGCCAATACTTGGTCCATGGCTGTTCTCAGCCTATACCTTGGCATCTGCAGCAATACCTCATGGTAACAGCATCTTGTATGTCCTGGCACTCTGGTTAGCTAGGGCAATGACTTTTTTATAGAGGAGCTAACAAGACATCTAGGAGCTGTTGCTGTGGCTATCATGTCAGTGTATGTGTAAATTCTGGCATCATCCTTACCATGAAGTTATTAATGGAAATCATCACCCTCATTTAGTAGCTGCCATCACTTAGTAGATTAACCTTTATCAGGCAACTTTGCTATGCCAGCTGCACAGCAAAGTAATTACTTTTAATAGAATCTACCCCTGGTTTAAAGCCACAGGGGAAGCAATTAAATTTAACAAAAGGCAAAAGCCATGACTTATAAATGAAGATGGATGGTTTTGTTATCCATTTCACAATTTTTACTGTGTACCAGTATTAGAAAATATGCAGTCATCTCATGTTTTGGGGGTTTAAAATGTGGTATTAGATTCTTTTACTCTAAGGATGAATTGAATGTCATCAGTACTGGCTCTGTGATGTGGCTCACAGCTTAATGTCATTTACATGCAAGTCACAAATGACTTGCAGGGGGCTTTGAACTTGAGCTGCCACTTGCTTCTCAAACCTTTGACACTTGTGTTCAGCACAAACAACATACTTAACAATTTCTTGGCTCGCCTCAACTCTTCCCTGTGCCTAGCTGATTCGTTAGCATTTTGCTTTAAACCAAGATGCCCTTTATACTGCTCTGTCTGTAGTCTTCTTGAACTAAGATTGCACCAGTGAAAAAGAGCTGGTCAGTGTATATCATGGGTACTTTTATGATGACCTTAAGTATGTCAGTTTGCAAACAGCTCACAAGCAAGACCTGCTCTGTTCAGGTCTGCTCCTGTTTCAAAGTTACGGTGATGTCTTTGTTCTTCAGGAGAAAAATCTGCTTAAGAACTTCCTTTGAACATCTACTTTTGCTTAGAAAGCCTGGCATGTGCATGGGTTGGGATTGGGCCTGTTCAGAGATGTGCAAGAGAGGATTTATTAATTTTTAATTGAAGTGGAGTCAAATGCAGTTGTCTGCTGGGGAATATTTTCTTCTGTGTGGGAGGTGGAGATTGTAGTTGTGGGAGTTTTCATAGGCTTTGTATAGCAAGGTGGATCTCTAGTGTCAGTTGTGTTGAACTTGACCTAAAGGGACTTCTTACACTATTTGGTTGTGTCTGGGGGATCTTAAAAGTTGGTGTGGATTGGTTAGTTTTGAAGTTTTTGTGACAGATGCCATTAATGTATAACCATTCATATTTCAGCGACTGGACAATGGAAAACTGTGAGTAGATGTGGACAGTTCCTGCATGTGGAGTGAGTGTGGTGGTAGTATCCTTTCGTGGCAGTCATGCTGTAGCATCTGTGGCTAGATGAGCCGTCGGTGCCTTTAGTTAAGCTTGATTTGGCCGCAAGGGAATCCAGAAGCTTCAACAACATAGATCAGGCTGCTAAACACAGTTAAAAACCTGGAGGAAGAAAAACAGTGCAGAGAGCATGGTACTAGAACAATTCCTGGAGCGTTTTTGCCAATATTGCAGTGGAAGGCTTTGTAAGGACTTTTAGGATAACCGTTTACCAGGAATCTTTGAAGTGGAAGGCATCCTGATGTGGGCACGTACATGCTGGGTAGCATCATGTGGTCTCTTCTAAACCTTGATGTCAGGAACCAGAAATAAAAATGTCATATTTTTCATAAGTTTAACCCTACCAGATTTATCTTGGATTAGGTGTAGATAGGGGCACATGTCCTGCCCAGGCCCCCAGCCAGACTTCTTTCCCTTCTCCACCACCTTGCTGAGAAATGGCTGTGGAGCCAGCAGCACCTTTCTGCCTATACGAGCACTTAACCTCAACCTAATGTAAATAATGTTCCCTAGGTGTCTGTCTTGTTGACAGCTGTTTCCAGGAGACTAGGACTTAAAAAGGCTTCTCAGCAGATCCTTCGAACAGCTGTGTGCCAGGATCCTTCAGGAGACCTATGGAGCCATGTTGACACATGCTTAGTTACCAGGAATGCTGACTCTCCAGGGTGTTACTGGAAATGCTTTGGCTCAGTGAGTGGTGGGGTGTGCTTAGCAAATGCAGACAGCAAAACTGAGGACTACAGCCCAGACTTTCTCACAACTGTCATCTGTGAGGAGAAATCGTCTTCGTCCTGGTTTGTCTGTCAGAGTAGCCACTCTTCACTTTGCAATACATTGTAGCAGAGCTTCCTGGGCTCAAATCCCTGGCTTGGCTTTCCTCCTTCAATTCAGCTACTATCTGCTTTGCAATCAAATAGCTTTGTCTGACTTTGAAGTTTCTGTTGCTTTTGAAAAGTGGAATAAGACTGTGGATTCTGACAGGTGTAGATTAGCATCCAATGTCCCTGCTCTGTCATAAATCTCTCTACTGATGCAAGTCTTCTACTTCTTGAGGTTGCTTGAGGTCACTGCCTCAGTGCTTTCATCCCTTGTGAAGCTATGGAGTGGTTTCTGCATCGTTAAATGGCTGATGTGCAGAAGTGCACATGTGACATCACAGCCTCTGCACCAGCATATTGCTCTCCGTGAACTATCAGCAAAAAATTCAGGCTGCTCAGCCTGAAAGAAACAAAACTTTCACTGCTGTAAACTTGAGTGAGTGGCTTTCATGGAATGAAAGGAAGTCTAGAGCTGAAGTGGTGTGCTTTGGGCACCTCAATACGAGAGAGATGTGGAGGTGCTGGAGTGAGTGCAGAGGAGGGCAACAAAGCTGGTAAAGGGCATGGAGAACAAATCTTACAAAGGGCAGCTGAAGGAGCTGGAGCTGTTTAGTTTGAAAAAGAGGAGGCTGAGAGAAGACCTCATCATTGTCTGCAGCTCCCTGTATGGATGTTGTCAAGAGACAGCTGCTGGTCTCTTGTCACAGGTAAATAGTGATAGAACAAGAGAGAATTGCCTTAAGCTGCAACTGGCCAGGTTTAGACTGGACATTAGGAATCATTTTTTTTTCGCAGAAAGCATGGTCAGGCATTGGAATTGAGTCACCAATCCTGGATGCATTTAAGGTTATTTACTTTTGGTGTCTGGAGATATGGTTTAGGGTGAACCTTGTAGAGTAGGGATATCAGTTGGACTTGGTGATCCTGAGGGTCTTTTCCAGCCTGAATATTTCTGTGATTCTGAGAGTGTCTCTCTGCCACTGAGTTTCCAGAAAGATTTGTGGAAGTCTTTAACATATCACTGCTTTATTTTTAGTCTGTAAGAAAGTAGGAGAAAACATCTCCCATTATGTCTTCTTTATATAATTTCACAGAGCTGACCCTTGACATTTTCCTTCAGTGCTACGAACAAGGCATGAGGCCAGGAAGCAAGGCATGAGCTGGGGGCCTCCTCAAGGGCTACTTTCTGTGTATGCATCCCAGAACATCTCTGGCAAAAGCTCAGGAGCACAAAGTTCTCACTGTGAGATGACCAGTGTCCTGAGTGGCCTGTCCCACACCTCTGCAACCATGTTGCATACTGAGGGAAGTACAGACACCTGTGTGAGCTAGAGAGCTGCACAAAGCCCTTGGTAATCAGTGAGTTCTTGACCCTGAATTTTCAACATCTCAGTGGTGTTGTAAATCACCGCTAAGGCACAAATAGCCTCAGTTATCCTAGGAAACCAGGAGTGAGAAGGCTGAGCTTGCACAAGATGGGGATTAAGGCAAGATGATCTTGAGGGTGCAATTGCAGATGTGGTGGCATATCAAAACTCCGCTGCTGCACCTGGAAAAATCTTAGTTTCCTCTCAAGATGATTTTTAGTTAGTGCAGCTAATGCAGGAACAAAGTGTAAGAGCTCTTGGGAATAGAGCAGCTCATCAAAGAGGAAATGGGTTTCATCCTGTGCTAGGCAGCTTTGATTGCTGTCCTGGGAGCTTTGCACCACCTCTCCTCTGATGCTGCTGGCAGACCAAAACCTGGGTCTACACTGACTGCGTTTTCTTTACTTGACACTGACCCTCACTGGGGAGACACAGTTCCTGAGACTGGGTACAACACACATGGCTATAACATTTCTCCATATCTGATATCCAGTTTGTTAGGTCTCTCCTGGAGGCAAGGAACAGGGTGAAGCTTTGCATTACTTTGTTTTTGTCTCTGCTGCTGGTTTAGTGCCTGTCCTTACTTTTGATTGAGTGGGTTTATTCTCTTTTAGAGAGATTGATTGCAGTGGAAGGAGGGCTGGAGTGGATTGGTGGAATTGTTTCAAAGTAATAAAAAAAGGCATTTGAGGTTGTTTTAACTATCTTTTGCAGAAAAGGCTTATACAGATTTCTGAGCAGCTCCCCAAAGCAGATAGAGTCTGGCAATGAGCAGCTGCCTGTGCACGTGCAATGCTGATTATGATTCAGTGCTGCTTCAAAGCTTTCATTAAGGCTCAAAACAGACTTCTAAGAATCAGGAGGAGGAAAGATATACTAAAAAGCATCTTCCAAATTAGAATTGTTTGTCGCCCTTGGAAGAATTGCATTTCTAATCCTGCTGCAAGTCTATGCTGTCCTGCAGCCAGCCTCATAGGTGCCTGTGAGGGGGCTTGGTCTGCTGCTAAGCTTCTGGTTGATGCTGGGTCAAACAGATGTTTTTCTTGCATTTCTACATGGGGTAGAGTTGAAGGTGAACTTCAAGCGAGCCTGCTCAATCTGGGCTGTGTATGTGTTAGTATAAGTAAAACAGCCCCTTGTTTGTTGATTAAGACATAGGTGACTGCTGGGACACCAGGTCCTTTTGTAGGATTTGAAAGTAAACAGCAGGTAGAGGTTATGAAGAGGATGGACCTTATGTCTCTGAGCTGAGTGGATGTTTAGTATGGAAGGAGTAGGAGTCTATTTACAGCCTGTCTGCACGTTCCCAGCATGCAGGAAAGGGTTAAATGGCTATGTAGATGTGAGGGAAAAAAAGAGCTTTACTAGAAACATGTTAATAAACATTTTTTCACTAGCTGAGGCAACATATTGATGCAACAATACTTTGTCTTATGTGTACAGTGGAAATTAATCTGGATTAATTTGAGAAACCAAACATGATTAAAGTCACTCTTTTGGAATCAGAGTTGCTTTTTATTTGAATTAATTTAATTGGCTTACAGAGCTAAGTGGCTGGTCTCAAAAGGATGTTCATTCCCATGCTATCTGTGCAAGGAAGGCATAGGCTCTGTTCAAACCCTTCCCTGTATGGCCTTTGGACTTGCCTGTGAACAGGGTAGCTGCCTTGACAAGATTATACCCTGTAAATAAAGAGAGCTGCCCTCCAGGCTTGCTCTCCTCTGGGATGCTGCAAGAGGTAAACGCTGCAGATCACACCTTCCTTTGCAGCAGAACTGGGGAGTGCAGGAGTTTGTTCTCAGTACTCTAACAAAGAGAGGTCAACTCCTCTGTGCCCTCAGTTTAATAAGTGGGGGGAAAAGGGTACAATACCATTAATGGCGGAGAGGAAGGAAAGAGAATCCTGCGTTTATCTTCCTTTCTGCCAGGAGAAGAGAGACAAAACCACCATTGCATATAGGCATTTCCCCATGATCAAAAGTGTTTCTGCATTTTATAACTGGCTCCAGGGATTTATTGCTATAAGAATCTCTGGCAAGCCAGGGCTCAAGGATTCCCAAGAGGATTATGTGCACAAATGACAATATCCCCCAGAGTAAATATTGAATTAAGCTGGAATTTTGAAAAGGATATAAGCCTTCACATCAGGGGCACTGCCACCTCTACCTATGCTTAAGCAATCTGATGGGAATTCTCCATCCGTGGACACCAGCCTCTTCAAATGAGAATGGTGGGGACAGACTGTGGCTGCAGGTGGTGCAGGCTGCTTCCCCAAGTCCAGATGGCAGTGTTCCTGTGTCAGCTAAGTCTCTGCTGGATCTCACCCTTAACAGTCACTTCCAGCCTGACGGGCTCTGCAGTTCATAAGGAAATCAAGGATACTCCTGCGTCTGCATCATGTTAACCACAGGGTAGTTTCTCTTCTGTGTCTGAAACGCGATGCTTGTCCTTCAACATCAGCATGTCACAGAAGGCTTGATTCTTTCCAGCAGCTGAATGTTGCTGCTCTAAGGCTGGATGACTAGGTTGACTTTGTCTCAAGAGAGAAGGGCATGACTCTGGAAACTCGAACCTGTGGCTCTTGCAGCTACCCAAGTAGAGAAAGGTGTATGCCGTGGATGGAAGGGGCTGTTCTGTATTGCACATCTGCAATCTTTCTGCACATTTGCTGTATGTGCAGCAATGCCCTTAGCCACACAACACATCTTAAAAGCACATTAGTTCAGAGCTGGGACTGAGGCTTTCTGTAAATTGCAGAATGTTTTGCGTTGGAAGAAAACTCATCTAGTCCAACCTGGTTGATTCTATTCTATTCCATCCCCCCTTCAGTAAGCAGGGATGTCTTCCATTACAGTGAGTTGCTCAAAGTCCTGTCCAACCTGACCTTCAATTTTCCAGGGATGGGGCTTCTTCTGCCTCTCTGGGCAACTTGTGGCAGTGTTTCATCACCCTTATAGACAACATTTTCCTTCAATCTAGTCTAAATCTCCCCATTTTTGCTTTAAAGCCATCACCCCCTGTCCAGTCACAACAGCCCCTGACTGAAAGACTGTTCCCATCTTTCTTACAGACCCCCTTTAAGTACTGGAAGACCACAATAAGGTCCCCTTGGAGCCTTCTCTGCTCCAAGCTGAACAGTTGTGATTTAACCCCAGTCAGAAAATAAGCCCCACACAGACACTGTCTCACCCCCCTAGAGTGGGATGGGGAGAAAATCAGATGGGTAGAAGTGAGAGAACTCATGGGTCAAGATAAAGACAGTTTAATAGGTAAAGCAAGAGCCATGCAAACAAGCGGAGCAAAACAAGGAATTTACTCACTACTTCCCTTGGGCAGGCAGGTGTTCAACCATCTCCAGCAAAAAAAGCAGGGCTCCATCACACAACAGTTACTGGGGAAGCGAGATGCCTGTCATGGAGGCAGGGAATTAATGTGGCTGAGTCAGAAATTATAAAAATAGAATTATTTTCCCCTAAACCGTAGACAAAAATTACTTTAGTTTATTCACAGGTTCAATTTGATCAGGAATTTCTTTCAAAAAAGATATTATAGATAAACTTAGATATTTAGGAAGTCAGGAAATGGAAAAGGCTAAGCTGTAAACACAGCTTTACCCCACTACCAATCAGGCTGAGCAGAAGATTAAGGGAACAGCAGGCATTACTCATGGAGGTGAGATAGGCATTTGTCAATGATCCCTTACTGGACTCCTCTGCAGAAGCAGCCTTCTGCAGGCAATATCCAGTAGTGTATGTCCATACAGCAGAAGCCCAAGATGAGTGGCAGAGCCATCAAACTCAGAAATGTCTTGAGCACTTCTTCTGTGAATGGGATGATTGTGGAACGATGCTGCCTTCACAGCAGCAGGGAAGAGCCAAAGCTGCTAGTGTCCCTCCACTAGGAGGCAGCCAGGAAGTCGGCTGCTGTTATGGTCTGAGAGGGGCTGGTCTGGATGTTGCTGATGTCTGCAAGTTTGGACAGAGGGGTGCAAAAGTGGGGAGAACCATCCAAAGGCAGGGACGGGGTAAAACCAAGAGCTGTAACAAAGGTAAGAGCCATCCAAAACCAGGGGCAGTACAGTCACAGCAGGAACCTGTCCTGTCGGGCACTCTGTGAAGATGGGGAACTCTCAAGGTGGGAACCTTTTCCCATTGTCCCTTGCTCTATTTATCCTTTTCTAGACAAAGTGTCCATTGACCATTTATACTGGGCACGAAAACCCAGCCAACCACCAGCACGACTCCAGTGTGGGCTTCCACATGGGTCAGCCCATGCGCGGAAGGGTGCCTTCTGCTGTTCCTCCTTCAAGCCTGCAGCGTGGGGGGTGGGGGGAAAGCAGTTTTCGTGCTGACTTCTCCCATTCAAACCCGTGGAGGTGGAGGGAGAAGAAAGGAATTTGGGGTACCCCAGGACAATACCATCACCTTTTTTTTTGTGTGTATAGTATGTAATGTTCCTTTGGTTAGTTAGGGTCACCTGTCCTGTCCCCTTCTCCCTGCAGGTCTCACATTTTACTTTTTGCACCCTTAAAAATGGCACATAAGATTTAGCAGTGATTTTGGCCTGCACAGGAGGAAGTGTAAGCAAGAGTCTTTCTGCACACCAATCCTTGGCAGTAACTGTAGACATCATATTAGCAATTCTAGAGCAGATGCTGTCTGAAAAAATATGGCATCAACCTCAGTAAGTGCCATCACTTAGAAGAGACTGAGAGGAAAAGTAGAAGTACTAAAGAGAATTAGTCCTGTTCTGGCTCAAACCAGGGCAACAATTCCAGCTCTTTCTCAGCCTGTCCCCATCAAAGAGGTGTTCCAGCCTTCTGAACACTTTTGTGGCCTGTCAGCAGTCTGTTCTCCTTTCCCTACAATTGCTTGCAAGGGCAGTCCACCAGGTTTATGTTCCTGACAGCTTCATTTGCAACACGGAGGCACCCAGCCCTTGGAAACTGCTATAGTGCAGAGTTCTTGGTCGGGAGTGTGGAAAGATAGGCAAATGGTTTTGGTTAAATTGTAAGTCACAAGCTCTCATATGCTGGTTATCTGCAGAGCACCTTATAAAGGCAGGATCCTTTCTAGGGAGAGATTTCACAGGCATCTCCCAGAACAGGGAAGAGTAATCACAGAGTCGTAGAATGGCTTGAGTTGGAAGGGACCTTAAAGCTCATCTAATTCCAAATTCCCTTCATGGCGGGGTGTGTGTGTGTGTGTCCTGGTTTAGGTCTCTCTAGACCAGATTGCTCAAAGTCTCATCCATCCCAGATGACATGTCCACAACTTCTCTGGGCAACCCATTCCAGTGTCACGCCACCTTCATAATAAGGAACTTCTTCCTAATGTCCAATCTAAATCTACCTTGCTCTAGTTTAAAACCATTGCCCCTTGTCCTAACACCACACACCCTTATAAACAGTTCCTCTCCAGCTTCCCTCTAAGTCCCCTTCAGGTACTTCAGTCCTTCATGGTGTTTGACAACAGAGCATTGGAGATCATAGAATCATAGAATGGTTTAGGTTGGAAGGGACCTCAAAGATCATCCAGTTCCAACCCCCTGCCATAGACAGGGACACCTCCCACTAGAACAGGTCACTCAAAGCCTCATCCAACCTGGCCTTGGACACCTCCAGGGAGGGAGTATCCACAACCTCCCTCAGCAACCTGTTCCAGTGTCTCACCACTCTCACTGTAAAGAACCCTTTCCTAGCATCTACTTTGAATCTCCCCTCTTCCAGTTTAAACCCATTAGCCCTCATCCTGTCATTACAAGACCTTGTAAATAGTCCTTCCCCAGCCTTGCTGTAGGCCCTCTTCAGACACTGAAAGGCTACTGTAAGGTCTCCTTGCTCTTCTCCAGGCTGAAGAACCCTAACTTCTGTAGCCTGTCCTCATAGCAGAGGATCCTCTTTGCCACTCCCTACTGAAAATCTTCTCCCCAAGGAGTGCAGGTGAAAAGGTTTGCTTTTAAAAATCGTTTTGGTAGGGCCACACCAGCAGTGACATGCTCTGTCTTCATGCCATGACATACTCTAAGTTACTTTAAGATTTGTTTCTTTTTACCCTCCTTTTCTTTTCTTTTTGTAGAAAAGCTTTAAATGAATCTATATTTAGAACTGGCTGCACACTGCCTGAAGATCTTCTTCTGACAGCAAATAATGATCTTAACAGAGCCCCCTGATATATATATCAGGATTGCTCCATTTCAAGTTTGAAACTTAAAGAAGGTTTGTAGGATTGATTCCCTTCCCCTCACCCCAGACAATGACCAGTCTTGGTGTAGGGTAGCTGAATTTCAGCCAGACAGGGTCTTCCTGAAGATGGGCTTGCTTCAGAAATACAAGTGACACTGAAAGCTGGGCAGCAATGGAGCTTAACCCTTCTCCCTCCCCAGGTCTTTACCAGGCAGAAACCATATTACTTCACAGAACTGAAGATGGTTCTTTGCCATCAGTATCAAGAGCTGCTTACCTGATCTGGCTGAGATAAAAATCAAGTGTTGTATGAAATGCTATGGAGGAACAGAGCTGTGGCCTGCTGTCCTTGGAGCTTGCTGTATATAATAAGGGAGGTGGGAGCTCCTGGAGCAGAGCAGCAGTTCTGTGCCTGGGAGCCTGTAGCTCTGCAGGATGCTACTTTAAAGGGCTCTTTCTTTTGTGCTTTCCCTCCTGCTGCCCTAGGAAGCTCAAAGGAGCAGCTGAGGGACCACTTCTGGCTGATTCACGTTTCATGTCAAATTGAAGGGTTGTCACAATCATAGAATGGTTTGAGTTGGAAGGGATCTTTGAAAATCATCTAGTTCAGCCCTCCCTGCAGTGAGCAGGGACATTAGCAATTAGATGAGTTTGCTCCAAGTCCTGTCCAATCTCACCTTGAATATTTTCAGGGATGGGGCATCTACCACCTCTCTGGACAACCTGTGCCAGTGTTGTACCACCCTCATTATATAAAAGTTCTTCCATCTATCTAGTCTGAATCTTGCCTTCTGTACTTAAAGCCCTTACTCTTTGTCGTGTTGCAACAGGGTCTGCTAAGAAGATTGTCCCCCTTTATGTACACAATAACATCTCCTCAGATCCTTCTCTAGGCTGAGCAATCCCAACTGACCCCTGGTGCTCTAGTCTGACTTTTTTTCTTGCTGCCACTGTCTAGGGTAAGGATTGTTACTACAAATGGTTGTTCTGATGTCTCATGTTAGCATTTACAGGACCCTGGAAGGACCTCATCTCCCTGGATGCACAGCACCTCCTCATTCTCTTCTGCCCCCATGCCTCTTCTGCTCAGTCTATGTGGAAAGCTGCCTCTGTCCCCAGTTTTGACCCACTGCCAGAGCCAGTAAAAGCATGGTCAATGTTTCTGGTTTTTAACGACTCACAGATGAGCTTGTTCTCCACTCAAACTTCTCCTGTGACAATATAACTTCTTTTTCTGTCTTGTGGTTAGCACACTGTGGCCAGAGAGCTGACAGTGTTCTCTGAGGACAGCTGGTTTGAGGGTTCATGCCAGCTCTTTATTTCCAGGGATGATACAGCTTCAGTTCAGCTATGGAGCATCACAAGCTGGTGGTTTTTTTTCAGAGTTCTTTTCAGTGCCCTATTAACTGTTTGCTTTGCAAAGCACTGACTTAAATAATTGTTGAGTTGGGATGACAGCAAAGACTCCTTGCAAGTGAGGGGAAGACAAAAAGTTGATGCTTTAAAGAGGCAATGTTGTACGTGGGAAGCTTTCCTGTAATGTTTATCTGTTTGAGCACATTATTACAGCTGTTGTTGCTTTTTCAGCACATGTGAAAGGCTGCAAAAATAGATCTGTTCTCTGCTGTGTGCTTTGCTTTGCATCTGCAGCAGGGAGGTGCTGTGTTGGGTAGAATTAACAGCATCAATTGTTGAACATTGCACTTTTAACATTGCACAGATTATTACATTTAAGTAGGTAGGATAAATATTAATTAAAACCCTTGGTCTGAAAGACTTGTAGAAGGACTGGAAAATCAATTGCATTCCTCTAAGGAGCTTTCTTGTTGAGAGGGTTTGTCTTTCTCATTCTTTCTAAATCTTCATGCCTTGCTGTGCTTGCTAAACTTCTGTTTCTCATACACTGCTGTATCTCAAAGCAATTGCCCCATAAAACACCATAGCGGTGGGGATGGAAAGAAGTGAATCAGAGTGGGGAAAACTTGAACGTGCATTACATATAAAATGATATAGTGAGGTTTTAAGATGCCTTAATGGATAAATGAATATTCAGCCAAAAAACATGTTGGGAGGGGGAAGGCACAGAATTTTCAGCTGCTGATGCATGGATAAATTTAAGTTACTCTATAAAGATTGTAATAAAAATATCACCTTGTCCTTGTGCCCTTTCTGCATTATTGGCAAAAGGCATAAGAGTGACTGTATTTACTTGTCAGGATTCGAAGGGCTATGATACCCATGACAACCTGCAAAGCTTAGGGATCTGTCTGTAAGGACTATGAAGTATTCCCAGGACAAGCATGGCAACAGGGACCATAATTCAGGTTTCATTCTCTTTTCTGTCTTTTTTGGTAAGACCTCCAAAAAAAGCTGCTATTGTCATTAAACTACTGTCCCTTGTTTGCCTTGGGGAAATGCCATCACCAAGGATGGAGCTGAACGCCCACCGGCAACGTCTGGGAGCAGGAATTGTTGTCAGTGCAATGAGAGAGGAACCTGTCAGCTCCCCAACAAAATGCTGAGGTGTGTGTGCCTGAGAAGCCTCCCTCTTGCATCCTTGTGTCTGTGCTGCAGCACCTGTGGGGCTTGGGCAAGGCTATGCCCTTCCCACTGGGGACCTTTCCAACCAAGGCCTCTTCCTTGAGGACCTGCCTCACCACCACCAGCTGTTCAAAGATGGGTGGACTTGTACTGCCTGAGGGCTTTAATGAAAATGCTGTGGCTGACACAGCTTCTGTGTTGTTATTAAATTCATTGGGGATATTTTACAATTAGCAGGAAGCTGATTGCATTGCATGGTGAGTGTCACCGTGATGAGATAATTAGAGCGTGCACCTCAAACTCATCAGCAAAATCCTTCCTGACAGGTGCTCCATCCTAGTAGCATTAGATGTGCTCCTCAGGTTCAGGACATCTGTAACCTGCCTCTAGATATGAGATCATACTTCTTACTGTGTCTAATGCTCAAAGAAAACCCTTTTCTGGTCACTCTTCACATCTGAACTTGTGTGTAAATGAAAATTGAGTCTGGGTGAGCATGCGCAAGTTCCTCCTGCTAGGGGTGCTTGCTTGTCCCCTGACCTTTCTTTTTGCAAAGCACTGTAGACATTTTTCCCCAGGGAAGACTGGAAGTGGATGTAGCTCCATCACTTTGTCTGGCAGACTGGCATTAGAAAGTACTCTTAAGGCTTTCTTAAACAGCATCCAAGTAAGGTTGTCTGTCTGCCACCTGAAGTCAGCCTATTTCTCGAGTATTTCTGTTTTCCTGTTCCCTCTCACCTGCTACTGCTCCTTTTCATTATGGTTGGTTGTTTTTTTTAGCTGCTTGTACATTTTACTAGTAAGCAGATATCCTGAGTTGGAGATCAGGTCAAGAATGTGTTTATCTTTGTTTCCTGGCTGTCCTGCTGTCGCAGACCTTATTGTTGCATTGCTGACAGCTTTAATTATCGTGTGCTTGCGGCATTGTGTGCCTGAGTAAGTTGCCTTGGGCTTTTGAATTTGCATGCCACAAGTCAGCTACCAGTGCCTGTGTGCTTCCCCTGAAACAGTGTGTCATCATCTTGCTGTCCTGCAGCATTCTGCCTAGAAGTGGTGTGGTACTCTTCTGCTGAAAGGAGGCACAGCACATGCCTCCGCTCTTAAATTTGCCTAACATGGTCTCCGGCCTCAGTGTAATGTGACCTTTCACATCTGGAAGAAACTCAACCTGCTAGGAAAGACATTTTTGCAGCACAAAGGATGTGAGTGCAGATTTTGAGAGCAGCAGGCGATTGCAAGGAAGATTCGTGAAGCCAAGCGAGAAGTTGCTGCACTCACTTAGAAGTCATCTCTCCTCTCTGCCTCATAGTGGCTGATGTGTGGACCATCCTCACTTGCATGTGAAGAAAATGGTTTAATTTGAGGTGTTTGAGTAAATCTCATTTCTTTTGCATTGTAACAAATCTATGATAATTACACATTTCGTTTTCTACACCCCTGCTTCACCACAACCCTGTTTCTTCTTCGAATGAATGAACCTGATTAAGATACAGATGAAAGAAATTCACAAGCTAAAGACAGCTTGCATAATACTAGTTGGGTAGTAAGACTTTATGCATTAGCCTTGTTTTCACCAAGTCTTTAAAGTAATAGATCTTTTTGTCATTGGGTCTTGATGTGAAGTGACAGAAACTAATCTTTCTGGAGATGAACAGTGAAGCACTGAACATGTAGCTGAAGTGACAGGATAAAGAGAGAGAATTCAGGTAAAAAGAGGCATCTTTGCTCTTCAGACTTTTTCTTTGCTCTACAGAGAAGACTTTCAGGTCAGGAGTGTGTCCAAGCTGCAGTTTATAAGAATGGTAAGAAATTTAGTCTGATTCCCTGGACAACAAAAGGTACAGAGTAATGTTTGCAGCAAGACAGGACATGGTTGCAGTAAGGGCTGCTCATGAGTGTAGATGCTGTGAGTGATTTCAAGTAGACTCCAGCATCTGCTGTTCTAGAGAGATATGACAAACTCTGTCCTAGGATGATATGGACAATATGGTCATGCCTGTTGTAAGTGCTTAAATATGAGACAGGATATTTTGGGACAAGTAAGGCTTTCATTCCTGCAGCTAGTTCTGCTTATGGTCACTTCTGTGTCTTTAAATTGACTGGAAAGAGGTTTATATGAAGTTAGAGTCTCTCTGCAGATCAGCATTACTTGGAGATAAGAGACTATCTGTTGATCAGTTGACTGACAGTAAATAGGATGGGCTGGGTTTTAGCTAAAGCCAGCATTTTCCTAAAAATACTCCTACTTGAACATAAGCATCAAAGGGTTTCTGCTCACAATGGGACTGTTTAACTACAGCATAGAGTTATCTTTCATGGACTGGACTTGAACTTCAGAGGGAGCAAACTGGAGTCACAATGAAATTGGTTCGATAGTTTAAAAGCTGGCATGGCACATGATATTGTATATGCACCCTCTGTTAGGAGGAAGTTCTTCACAGAGAGAGTGATTTGTCATTGAAGTGGAGCCGCTGTCCCTTGAGGTGTTCAAAAAAAGACTGGATGAGGCACTTAGTGCCATAGTCTAGTTGAATGGACAGGGCTGGGCAATAGGTTAGACTGGATGGTCTTGGAGGTCTCTTCCAATCTGGTTGATTCTATGATGATATGCTGAAGACCCATGAACAAGATGGGTCTCTGTGATCTGTTCCCTTGTCTCTAAAGAAAGGCTGGGAAGCAGAGGAGGAGACAGCTGCACTAATGCAAGTGCCTCGCAGTTGTGCAGTTTAATTTGGTTGGTGGGAAATGCCTTACTGTGCAGAGCTTGCTCCTGTATAGGCACATTTTAAGCCAGACACACTCTAGGCAGTTTGTGATGAACACACAAATCCTTCCTTCAGTATTTTTTTTCTCCTCTTAAATTAGGGTGGCTGAAATGTAAAATTATTTTCTGCCTAGTGAAGGCTTGCTGCACACAGAGGAATCAGCTGTTGTGGTACAGAGCCCAGCCCAGGGTTCATTTCCAAGTTCTCTTTATGATTCACATCCTGTATTCTGGGAACATCTGTAATTGCCATTTTCCAGCACGGGCATCTCCTTTACATAGCCTGGACAGCTTGGTCCGACTGGCTGTTGTCAAACTTGTGTCTTGAGGTTATGTTGTAGTCTTGAGAATATGCTGTAGATGCCAAGCATTGGAAAATAAAGCATAGCTTTGAGATGACTTGCTGTGGTCTGGGCTTTCTTATCTCTGTTGAGATGTAATCAATACATATTCCTCGTAGTCTTGCCTTTTCCTCCAGCAGGCTTACAGCTGATGGCTTTTGTTGCTTTGTTTTGAGAGAATCCTCTGCACAATGTTTCTGTGTCTTCCTGTCAGTGTGTGCTCTGATCAGCAATGCTCTTTAATATTGATACCCTAGAGCACATTTTCCAGGTCTCCCAATAATTCCTAGATTTCTTAACCAAACCTTGGCAGTCTTATGCATGTCTCATCGTTGTGCTGGGCTTATGTGTTATTCTGAGGAAGTGACTTAAAACAGTTTTTAGCTGGGGAACTTGATTTTTGGCTGACAATTTATACCTGCTTGTGTTCTTGTTATGGTGGCTGGCACAGTCTCACTTTGTGACAATCTGCTTTCCTAGTTCCTAGGGTATGCTTTTATTTGAACATACCTCTGCTTTCCTAGTTCCTAGGTATGCTTTTATTTGAACATACCTCTGTCTAGCAGTCTGATCACTTAGAGATTATTTCTGCTGTTTAATCTTCTCCAATGCTTTCTATTACCTGCAAACTTAATCATAAGTTAGTTTTAGTTAATATAAACCAGGTTAATCTTGCAAGATTCCCTGGACATATCGTCTCCAAATGCTGGATCCCTGTGGATGATTAAACTTTGAGACCTGTTAAAGTCTCACTGATTAAAGTTGAAGCAATTAAAGTTTGTTCTGTCGTTTGTGTTAGTATTGGAACATTAATAGTAACTGAACTGGTGACACCTGACTCTGTTGTGCTTACCAGGCCTTTGGTGCAACTTGAGCTCTCAACCAAACTTATAAATAAGAAAATCATTAAAACCTGTTATTCTAATAAAATCTATGTAATCTCAACAAATATCAACCTTTAAATGTTCCTTAATTTGATTTCATCCTGACTAATGCAGGGTGTCCAGGACTGATTCTGAAAGCCTTTGAACTGGACTGAGAGCCTCTGAACTTTGAACTGGAAACTGGTAAATTTTTCAGGAGCCTGTCTGAAGATTATCCTGGAAAAGCTTCTAAACTTATCTGATATTAGTAGTTTCCACTTAATGTTACTGCTTGGAATGGAAACATTTTCAACATTATTTGAATGCTTCCTACACTGAATGTAACCGAGTTTGGGTATACTCCAAGCTCTAGAGATATTAGGCAGACCTTCTTTAGATCTCTGGATAATTCAGCCATGGGAGTGAGACCCATCACTAGCAGTTCTTAATAAGACATGGAGGAAGCAGGGGGAGATTTCTATCAGCAAAGAGACCACTAAAGAGCTGCAAGAGTTCTGGGAGAATGTGGAGGTGGGGCAACTTGCTCGTTGACCTTTCTGTGACAGTGGAGGAGAAAAGATGTCTTGCTGATTGCTAAGCTGCAATGAAAACTAAGACGACCATTGAGAAAACTTACCAGCTGTTTTTTTATCACTGAAACAGGTTGAGGGGAAAAGAATCCAAAGAGATTCAGAGATTCTTAACCGGGAGCTGGTGACCTGTACAAATTTCTGATGGAGATGTCAAGGAACTGCTGGGAGAGGTGGACTTTGGACACGAAGGATTACTGAGGGCTTGAGACATACTTCAGAACTGTCATTGCTGAGGGGTTTCTCCGTGGACTTTATTGAAGTGGCTGCTGGGGGTGCAAGAACAGGGAGTGTTTTTCTGTGTGCCAGGTTTTGAACTGTGAGTGTGAGGTGCTGAAAGTGAGTTTGTTTCCTACCAAGGTATTGCATATTGTTTCAAGCATATGACCCTGAAGAAAAGAAAAAAAAATCTATGACTGTTCTTTGGAAGATGCCAAAGAAATAGAGCACAGTGGCTATTCCCAGGAATGCCAGCCACAAGGCAAGGTAGAAGGCAAGGTTTGTGCAGCAGCCAGGAAGAAAGGGATCTGGGGGTACTGGTGGATAGTAGGCTGAAGATGAGCCAGCAGTGTGCCCAGGTGGCCGAGAGAGCCAATGGCATCCTGGCCTGTATCAGGAACAGTGTGGCCAGTAGGATGAAGGAGGTTATTCTTCCTCTGTACTCAGCACTGGTCAGGCCACACCTTGAGTACTGTGTCCAGTTCTGGGCTCCTCAATTCAAGAGAGATGTTGAGATACTGGAACATGTCCAGAGAAGGGCGACAAAGCTGGTGAGAGGCCTGGAACACAAACCCTAGGAGGAGAGGCTGAGGGAGCTGGGGTTGTTTAACCTGGAGAAGAGGAGGCTCAGGGCAGACCTCATTGCTGTCTACAACTACCTGAAGAGAGACTGTAGCCAGGTGGGGCTTGGTCTCTTCTCCCAGACAACCAGCAACAGAACAAGGGGACACAGTCTCAAGTTGTGCCGGGGGAGGTATAGGCTGGATGTTAGGAGGAAGTTCCTCCCAGAGAGTGATTTGCCATTGGAATGGGCTGCCCAGGGAGGTGGTGGATTTGCCGTCCGTGGAGGTGCTCAAGAAAAGCCTGGATGAGGCACTTAGTGCCATGGTCTAGTTGACTGGATAGGGCTGGGTGATAGGTTGGACTGGATGATCTTGGAGGTCTCTTCCAACCTGGTTGATTCTATTCTATTCTATTCTAAATATCTGCTCTTAAAGGCAGAAGTAGTAATTAATCTCTGGCATACCAGGAATAGCATCATTACTGCAAGGATTCACTAAGCTCTTGTGAAGTCATCTGGACATTGAATTCTCTGAATTGCCCTCCCTTCCCAATGAATATAAACTAGGAATTAAATTACTGATTTGCATCAAATCCCTCCTTACTTTTCCTTCCCTTCACGAAGATTACATTTCTCACATCTTCATCCCCAGCCTTTCCAAAGCAACGCTCAGCTTTGACTCATGCTGGTTGTGGCTGTCTAGCACTTTTGCCTTTTTTTTTTAAGTTATTTTTGAGGAAAAATATCCTCACTTAGACTTTTGTTAACTCTTTTTTTTTTTTCCCTTCTTCTTCTGTTGGTTATGTTTGGTCTGAAAACTTCCCCTTTGAATGTATAAGCTGGTGTTTCATTAGTTTGGCATTTGCTTTGTCTGTGCATTAAAAGATTAGTGGGATTGCTTGCACTGAAGCGAAGGCTGCCTTTCAGCTCAGCTGTCTCCCCACATTTCTCTGCTCAGACAAAGCTGTGTGTCAGCACAGCTCTGCTGGAGGGGGGTGGGGGGGCAGCTTTAGAGGAACTTTTAGTAAATTCTGAGAAATTTTTAGCTAAGACTTACTGTGCTGGGGAGGCTTTGGAAATGTCAGGATGAATCACTCAGGCTGCTCCCCTCCTAAGATTTTACTTTGCCTTTTGTGGAGAAGGAGCTTAATGACCTTCCCCTGGAGGAGGCTCCAAGGTGACCTTATTGTGGCCTTTCAGTATCTGAAGGGGGCCTACAAAAAGGCTGGGGAAGGACTTTTCAGGATATCAGGGAGTGACAGGAGTAGGAGAAATGGAGCAAAGCTGGAGATGGGTAGGTTCAGGCTGGACATGAGGATGAAGTTGTTTACCATGAGAGTGGTGAGAGCCTGGAATGGGTTGCCCAGGGAGGTGGTTGAGACCTCATCCCTGGAAGTGTTTAAGGCCAGGCTGGATGGGGCTCTGGCCAGCCTGATCTAGGGTAGGGTGTTGCTGCCCATGGCAGGGGGGTTGGAACTAGATGATCCTTGTGGTCACTTCCAACCCTGACTGATTCTATGATTCTATGATAGTTCACGAGCAGGCCATGCTTTCCCTGAATGCTGGTGGATAAAGTCCCCTCAGCCACCCATGACTTGTACAGGTAATGTCATCACAAAGCACCTCTCCTCTTCCCAAACAGTTTATGGGTACTGACTTTTATATGCTCCAATCATGCTAATTCATCCCCAAAGGTTTCATTGATACCAACTAGGTCAAATTTATGCTCTGTAAATGAGCAATTCCCATTTCTCTTGTTTATTAACCAGGCTTCTCTCATCAGTGTAGAGACAATTTTGTCTCATCCCTTGGTGGCTTGCTTAATGTTGCTCTTGACATCTTGGTTTCTTTGGCCTAAATGAACTTCTTGTTTCTTACTTTCCCCCCTCCTCACATTCTCCTTTTGTTTCTTGCTTCTCACTATTTAAAGTAATGTTTCCTCTCTCAAGCAGCTTGATAGTCACCTAGAGGAGCCCACAAACCCAGCCCCACACCTGCTTGACTTTGCACAGGAGCAGTTACCAGCAGTTTGCCTCAACCTTCCTCATGTGTTCTCCTGTCTGAATTACTTTGCAGGACACTGTCATATGGGATGATATACTCCATGCTGGTTTCAGCATTTTAAGCTGCTTTGGTGAGAATTCCAACTAGATTTTGGTGTGCTAGAAAGCCTTGTGTTGGAAAGGACCTTTTAAAGGTCATCGAGTCCAATAGGCCTGCAATGAACAGGGAGATCTTCAACTTGGCCATCAGGTTTTTCTGTTGCTCTTTACAACTTTCTCAGAATTTTGTTTCATTAAAAAAAAAAAAAAAATCTGCTGTTTGTAACTTAGTTGTGGAGATATTTTAAAACCTGGGCTGGCTTCTGACCCAAGTGCTTTCAAAAGCACCCTCTGGAGAAATCCTCTGTCTCTCTAAATGCATGCAGGTAGTCAGAGCAGCCTTCATCTTAATGCACCATTGGATTATGACCAGAAACTAGGGCAAGAAAAGAAATAGAAGCTCTTGCTTCAGCCAGTGAATCCAGAAACCATTTGGAAGCTGCCTTGCTTTGAATGCTGTGCAGGTCTGAGTGCAGAGATAAGTAATATGCTGACTGATGCTTGAAGGACATTTTCAGCACACCACACACAGAGCACCCACCATGAATCTGGTTCAGTGACCAGCAGGAAAATGCAGATAGCTTGGTCCTGCAGCTGGTTTCCATTTGAGGATGACATCCTGAAGTATGATCAAGGAGGCATTAGTGAATCCAAGGTGAAAGAGCCCAGAATAGCTGCTTTTAGTGAATGGATTTGTTAGGACATTGCCTGGAAGAAAAGAAAAACACTGACAGATGAGGAAGTCCTATGCCCATAGCCTTCAGAAGAGAGAGAAGAGCTCAGGATTCATATGGAACAGCTTGGTTTTGCTCTTTCTCTTGTGGCAGGAACGACCATTTTTGCTTCTACCTGACATTTCCTTCTGTCCATTTTCCTCTCTGGGCCCACGTTGCCTAGATCCACCTATACTGGAAGGTGTATGAAGTTTGATTATCTTTGGTAGAAAACTGTCTGAGGTGGGCCATGGAGATAGTTATGTAGGTCCTAGGGACTAAAAACCTTTCAAGCATCCCTCTTGCTCCCTATGGAAGCAAGATCTTCATTCTTCCCCTGTACTCAACACTGGTCAGGCCACACCTTGACTACTGTGTCCAGTTCTGGGATCCCCAATTCAAGAGAGATGTTGAGATACTGGAACGTGTTCAGAAAAGGACAACGAAGCTGGTGAGGGGCCTGGAACACAAGCCCTGAGGAGAGGCTGAGGGAGCTGGGGTTGTTTAGCCTGGAGAAGAGGAGGCTCAGGGGTGACCTCATTGCTGTCTACAACTACCTGAAGAGAGGCTATAGCCAGGTGGGGGCTGGTCTCTTCTCCCAGGCAACCAGCAACAGAACAAGGGGACACAGTCTCAAGATATTCTGGGGGAGGTATAGGCTGGATGTTAGGAGGAAGTTCTTCCCAGAGAGAGTGATTTGCCATTGGAATGGGCTGCCCAGGGAGGTGGTGGATTTGCCGTCCCTGGAGGTGTTCAAGTAAAGCCTGGATGAGGCACTTAGTGCCATGGTCTAGTTGATTGGACAGGGCTGGGTGCTAGGTGGGACTGGATGATCTTGGAGGTCTCTTCCAACCTGGCTGATACTGTGATTCTGTGATTCTAGGATTTGTGTCTTCCATTTTTAATGGAAGTCTCCCTTTCAGCAGGGAGAACTGTTCTTTGCACCACAGAAAACCCTGGCATGGCTGCTCTGGTTCCTCCCAAGAAGTTGAAGTCAGGAAGAGTCTGTAAATGCTGCTCTGTGTCCAGGTGTCTGCTCAAGGGGATCACATTTCTGTTTCTTTCTTTCAGGGTAGTCACATATAGTAAGAGATAAAGCCTTTAAAGACCTTTCAAAGAATGGACTGGCTTCTTTGCTGTCGCTATCAGCAATAGTTATTGATTCCAGTCCATGGCTTTTTTCAATAGAGCATGATTATTTTGCAGCCCAGCTCTCCTGCCTTTCCAGGTCCCACTGGATGGCATCCCCATCCTTCAGACTTATCAGCTGCACCACTCAGCTTGGTATCATCTGCAAATTTGCTGAGGGTGCATTCAGTCTCACTGTCTATGTCATTGATGTAGGTATTGAACAGCACTGGTCCCAGTAGAGAGCCTTGAGGGACGCTGTCACCCATCTCCATCTGGACATCGAGCTATTGACCACTACTCTTTGTGTACAAGTCCTGGAAGAGTTATCAGCCTGTGGAGGCTAATGAAGGAAAGTAGAATATGTCTTCTCTGTCTCACTGCTGGGAGGAAATAACACTTATTTTCCCCCAAGTCTGGCAAGTATTTACTGAGCTGTGTTTTAGGTCTGAGGTAGCTGCTTTGCTTGCCCCATGGTCTGTTGTGCATGTGCATTTCACAGAATCACAGAATGTTAGGGGCTGGAAGGGACCTCAAAAGCTCAACTAGTCCAGCATCCCCCTGCCAGAACAGGATCACCTCTACCAGGTCACACAGGAATGCACCCAGGTGGGGCTGTGTGGTTTGTCATGCAGTATGGGAAAAGCAGAGATGACAATTTGGGTATCCACCTTGTTTTAGAGGTGTAGGGAAAAAGGAAAAAGAGAAGCCCTTTGGGCCTGGTGTGGAGTAAGGTAGCTGTTGAATATCACCTTGTGTGTTAGTTTGAGACTAGCTAGAATATTGTGGTGAGAAGAATTAGATTCTAGGCTGTGAAAAGGAAACAATGATGATGTCTACTTCACTCATAGGCTTGCTGAGATGTATAAAAACAAGAACATAAACATAGATAAGAGCAGTGGCTCTCTGTCACAGCTGGTGCCTGTACTTTTCTCCCTCACTTGCTTTCTGTGTAACTAATCCTTCTGCTTTCTAACCCCCCTGGCTGATCCTCCAAGCTCACCTTGAACATAAGCCAAAGTCTGGGATAAGGTAGAAGGGTGGAAAGGGGGTGGAAGTGTGGTTGGGAGCCCCTCCTGGGGACTCTGGTTTCTGGGAGGGCTGTTGTGTTTCTGTATTACCTTTACCTTGTTTATTTCTGTATATAGCTGTACATATTGTAAATATCTGCTTGTATATTGTGCTAAACTGTAAATATAAAGCTTCATTCCTTAATTTCCAGATGGCTAAGTCTAGTCTGGATGATTTCATAAGAGTGGAGGTGGGATGGTAACACCCAAACCGTCCCACCTTGTTTGTCAGCCACCTTGGTGTTTAGAATTGTAGAACAGTTCGTGTTGAAAAGGATCTATAAAAGTAATTTAGTCCAAAACCCCTGCAGTAAGCAGGGGCAGCTTCAAGTAGAGCATATTGCTCGGAGCCCTGTCCAACCTGACCTTCAATGCCTCCAGGCATGAGGCTCCTGCCACCTCTCTGAGCAACGTTTGCCAGTGCTTTCACCTCGTTGTGAAAAAAGTCATACTTCTACCTAGCCTAGATCTCCCCTCTTTTAGTTCATACCCATCACCCCATGTCCTTTAGCTGTAGAGGTGGGTGGTAGAACTCTTACCCAGAGCAGGGGCTGCTCCAGGGACAGTATCAGGCTGCAAGACTGAAAAGGCTGTGGAACTCTTTCTGAGTGTGCCTGTCTGGCAGCTGAAAACCAGTCCCATCCACAGAGCAGTTCAGGGATAAATCTGGAAAACTTCAGTATAAATGTGCTGCTTGCCTTAGCCACACTTGACTAAATCCTTCCCTTCCTACTGATCCCCCTTTTCTCCATGCCTGCAAGTCCATGCAGATACCAGACTCACCCTATCTGTGTGAAGCTGTCAGCTGTAATTAGCCGTGAAAAACCATCCATCAGAGCCCAAGTTCCATTAGCTCCTGATGTACAAAACTTTTACATGCCCTTAACTTAGCCCTGTTGCAAGTCTGCTCCCAGGACAGATGGAGAGTGGGGCTCTGAAGCTGGCTGTTGTGCTATTATCCTAAAGCAGAGGCTAAAAATAACTTGATGGATTTGTAGAAAATCCTGTGTTGCTTAACTATCTTTTGCAGCATTTTTTTTTTCTTCTGAGGCTTTCAGAGATGTTCTAGCAGTGACCCTCAGGGGAGGGAGTTTGGGGATCCCACTGCACAGCCATTTTCAGGTCTAGTGCTTCAGTATGTGCAGTCCCTTCTAATTCCATCAGGTGGAATACCCCTAATGTCTTGGGCTTCATCTCTGCGTGATTAAGGAACCAGGACCTTGGATCTGAACTTTCAAGCCCTTTTCCCAGGTTGCAGGGCTATTGTACAGTGTTTTGACAGCTGAAACAGCCTGGAAATAATGAGCTCAAAGCAATGTTTTCTCTTGTGTCCTCTCACCATTTGGTGAATAAGATGTATCATTTAGCAAGCAGGGCCAGATCTGTTTGCTCAGGGCCGTTGTTTAATCAGGGAGTGCAGGTGGAGCTCTTTTCACAGGATCTCTTCCCAGGTTTTTCATACCATTGACAGATGAATATTATTTTCCCACATGGCTTCAGATCAGCAGAGGACAAACACCTAGTAAATGTGGCTCAGATTTGACTGGTGTAATAATTTGGATCACAATATTTTTTGTCATTCTGTTTCCAGTGCTGTCTTTCTAGAGGTTGGTTTTTTTTTTTTTTTTTGTTTCCAGAGCTTTCTCAAAGCTGGTAAAACATGATTTTCCTGCTCCTAGGCTGTACGTCTTCCACCTTTCCTTTTGTTATGTAGTAGTGGTTGAGCAGTATGTCCTATCTGAATGGCTGTAAATTTAAACTCCTCTAGTCTTTATATGGAAGTTTGGAGGTATCTTGTGGAAATCACTGCAAGAGAGAGTAGCTACTTACAGCTATCCAGGTCACATACATTCACATGTGAGTTGGTGCCAGGCTGATAATATGAGATGACAGGTACAGAAATACAAAACCTTGCAGGCCATGGATGTACAGTAAGTATCTGGGAAATTAGAATAATAGCAGGAAAAAGTATAGGGACTGTGATTGTTGTAGTTCTTCCTGAGACCTGAACCCCCTGATATGTCTGCCTGTAATTTCATCTTTATCCACATGATACAAGATAAAGACAGAGGATTGTGACTGATTTATCATGACTGAGGTCAGTCAGTGCTTGGACATTCCCAGGGCAATCATCCCCTGGTGGTATACAGGTGGGAGAAAAGGAAGTGAGAGGTGGCAGCAGAAATGTGGTACTGACTGGTTGGCCTGCGCTTTTACCTGAAGCAAGACTGGAGGATGTGGTTTTCTTGGTAATCCACTTTTCATTCTGCTTGGGTAAGGTTGATATGTGTCTCAAAAGACACAAAAGGAAATGTGCTGAGATGGGTGTAGACCAGGCAATTTAGCTCTAGCCTGCATGGCCTCATGCCATCCAGAAGAGGAAACAGGGTCAAAATAGCCTGAAGCATCACTTTTACATATTTTTTGAGTCACCATCACTGGAGGTGTTAAAAAAAATGTATAGACATGGTACTATGGCACATGGCTTAATGGGCATGGTTGTGTTGGGCTGATGGTTGGACTTGATCTTGGAGGTCTTTTCCAACCTTAATGATGCTGTGATTCGGTAAAAATCCAGGAGAGTAGTATCTCAGTGGGAGCAAGAAAGCCTATAACAGAGCTGCTGGAACAACATATCTTGGGACGGGGTTTTATGTGTTCCTGAGTCTGTGGCCACTGCTTCAGACCCCAGCAGATAGTTTTGCTTTTTGTCTATAAAGAAACATGTGAGAAGGATGGAGGTGAGGATACTTGCAGCTGAGGGAATCAGCCACTGCAAAGTAATTTCAAGCTTCAGGGTCCCAATAGCAATTCCTCTCACTTCAGCTGTACTGGTGATTAACATGGGCAGGAGATGGTTATCAATGCTCTCTTATATGTCTTTGTGTCCTCATTGCTTTTCCATGGCAGTAGAAGTCTTTCTGGTTCACCAGCCCCCTGGAAAGCCAGCAGTGTTCAATTAAGTGCTCCCCAAGGTGATAATCTTGCAGGGTGTATGTCTGGCTTCTCTTCTGACAACAGCCTTGCATGGGTGTGTAAAGGGTTAACCCTCCTGGGGGAGCAGTTGACCCTGACCCAGGTTCTCCTGACCCCTCCCCAGGGTGGGTCCAAACACTACCAGGTGTGGTGGTTAGCCCACTCCCACTTCCTGTCTAAATCCCTAGAAAAACAGAGAAACTACCTGTTTCTCTCTCCCTGCCTCCTTGCTTGCTGGCATCGCCATCCTGTTTCCTGGTACTCTTTGGTTTACCATGTGGCCATAACCCACCAGGTGGACAAAACCATTGCCATCAAATCTGGTTGTATATATATGTTTTGTACCTTGTTTCCCCTTCCCTATACCTTTTGTAACTTCCCTACCTCAAATACCTTTTATTATTGTTAAAATTTTGTTCTTTTCACTTCTGAATTAAGTGAGGTTGTTTATTTGGGTGTGCTTACCTTTCCCTTCTCTACGTCTAATTCCTTTTCTTTGGGAAAGAAGAGAGAAGAGGGAAAGGCATTCTATAAGTTGTTATTGGTTCTGTTAAGTATATTTGAGTCTCTGGGAAATTTAAACTAGAACCAAGACAGGTGTATGAAAGGAAGAGGTTGGGAATAGTAGTGGGTGTGTGGAATGCTGAAAACAAAGAGCAGCAATCAGCCAGGTGTATACAGAACTTTATTTAAAACAAAATTCTGTTGTGCCAGTTGCAGTCCTGGAATATTCTAATTAAGAGTTCTGAGTTATCTCAGTAGGATCACAATTAAAATACTCAAGATAACCAGGAATGAAGCATGTCTCCCCTTCCTGCTTCAGCATGTCTGACTTCCTTCTACATTCTAGAATTGCAAAGGTGCTCTACTCCTGAAACAGGAGACTCTGGTTCACAAAGGGAAAATGCTTATATCTTGGTGTTCTGCTTAATTACAGAGAACAGGTTCCACAGCAGTTCTCTCTAGTCCAGAAGTTCTGTATATAATCGTGCAGAGGAGTGTCTATCTGCACTGTGCACTTAATTCTGAGTGTCACTCTCAAAGAAAATAAAAATAACTGCAGCTCTATTTGATGGGAAGCAGCAGGAGCTTTGGCTTTAGCAGGGAAGTGCCCGGGTGGGGGTCAAACTCCAGCTGTTGTGCAGAACAGCATAGCAGTGATAATTCTGCTATGCTGCCAGGCTGCTTCTGGCTGAGCACAGGACTTTTACTTCACAGGGATATCCTTTGCCCTCGCAATTATACAGCAGCCAAGGCAGCAGCAGAGCTTCCTTGCAGAAGCTCAATACAAGTCTGGCCTCTAAGGCAGCCTAGAGAGTGGCCCCAGGGAGGATGGACCAAGCAGATTCTTGCCTTCCATAGCAGCAATCTATACCCTGATAGTCTTTCAGAGAAATCCTAAAATAGTTTAGATTGGAAAAGACCTGCAAGATGAAGTACAACTATTAACCCAGCACAGCCAAGTCCACCATTGAACCATGTCCCTCGACACCATAGCTACACATCTTTTAAATCCCTCCAGAGATGGGGACTCTAGCACTCCCCTGGGCAGCCTGTTCCAGTATCTGACAGCCTTTTTTGGTGGAGAATTATTTTCCTAATTTCCAATCTAAACCTTGCCTTGCAGAACTTGAGACTCTTTGCTTTTGTTCTATCGCTGCTTGGGAGAAGAAACTCATCCCCACCTCATTACAATCTCCTTTCAGGTAGTTGTAGGGAGTAATAACGTCTCCTCTAAGCCTCCTGTGCCTTTGAAATGCTGGAGCTGTGCTCACGTTGTTCTGCTCCAGGTGTATTGCTTATGGTGCGAGTTATCCTCAGCCCGGCTCACCTAGCCTTGGGTGACAGCCTCTGTCTGTGAAAAGCTAGCTCATGGAGAAAATGCCAGCAGATGGTGCTCAAGAACATGAACTGAATAGGATGTGGAGGTCGTGGAGATGCAGAAAACCTGCATGTCCTGTCCCTCCAGCAGCGTCTCTTTTCAGGGGAAGCTTTTCCTTCCTAAGACTGTTTCCACGGAACTCTGCAGAGAGCAGTAGACTCCATTGCTAAAATCTGTCCTTGCTGGACTGCCTGCAGGCTGGACCACGCTGGCCTCGAAATGGTGGGATAGTAGTTGTGCTCCATTTGTTTGGAAGGTGGTCCTCTGTACATCCTTCCAGGTGCAGGAGCTCTTTTGCAAAGCCACAAGCATTATGCTGCCTGGCTCCTGGCAACTCCTCCTGAGTTCGAGGCACTTTTGCCAGGTGGGAAAACCCCTTGAAGCTCACTTGTTTTGAGTGTTGTTTGTCTGTTTTTTGTTTTGGGTAGGTGTTTTTCTGTTGTTGTTTTTGAGAAGTGAAAACTAAGCTATGCCTACAGAAGTGTGAGCCAGGCTGACGCTGCAAACAGAGCAGTTTGCAGGATTGCTTACCTATCAGCGACCAGAATCTGCCCCAGCGCTGGGCTGTCTCCCGTTCTTACAAGTCTGTGAAGTCAGATCATTGTCTTTGTTCTGCTTCAGACTTCTGCTCAGGCAGTCACACCAAAAGATAGAAACTTGTAACAGAGAAGTGAAACAGCTATGGAAACAGCAGAGCTTTTCTTCCAGAGAGGTATGTAGGGTAGCCCGTTACATACATTGTTTGAGAATGTCAGGATGTGTGTGTAATCCATAATTTCCATGCAGTAACTTTTGGCTTAGGCTGTATTTCATAATATCATCTCTGCAGGGAATGGTTTCACAGCAGATATTATTCTAGATTTTATTGTGGGGGATGCTAAAGCACTTTTTTACCCTCAAAGAACCTTTTTGCCCATGACAGACATTCATCAGAGAAGAGTGTGATAAGCCTCTGGGTCGCCCGGTGCTGAATCAAGGTGCAATGGCAACGAGATTTCAGCAGAGCCATGTAAAGGCTGACAATTTGTAACTGACCAGAGCTCGTCTGCAGTGTGCTCTGAACACAACTCAAACAGTTCCAGCTGCTCCCTAGCAGAGTTTCAAAATTTTACTGATGTAAGATGATCTATGTAACCACATTCATTTCTGGGACAAATTTGACATGCCTTTCTTTTTCATATCCGTGTTAATGTTTATTCCTGTGGGAAAGGGGCAGTAGGGATTTGCACTTAGTCCTATTCTGAGCAACTTGGACAGAAGAAGGTGCCCACTTTTGTCTGAATGAATGGGTCCATACTAGCCATTATCTGCTGTCCCTGGAGCCTGCGAACTGCTGTTGGCTCTTCCAGATGCAAGCTGCAGTGCACAACCAGGAAGCCTGCCTTCCTGTATGACCTGCTGCTGTGCTGGAATACAGAGGAGAAGGCTTCTATTTCAATCTGATCACCTGTCTGTTGGGTGATGTCAAGTTTCACTGCTGCTTTGCTGAGATTGGCGAATGTTTTTCTGGTGTTGATGATTTCCTGTTCAGTGTCATCTTTGGCACTTTACAGTGAAGCCATGTTTGCAGATTGAACTTGCTGTCAGCCATTTCTAGTTTGTCTAGGTTTCAGAAGAAATTACCAAACTGGTTTGAAATGCTCAGCTTCTTGCAAATAAGCTCTCCATCACCAAAGTATGTAGAGCAGAATTTTGCTTACTCCCAGGCTTTCCTCCTACCCTGATGGGCAATGTGACATTTATCTCAGGATGTGTGGTACCCCGTTTTTCAGCCTTCCCCCTCTTTTGGTAGGACAGCTTTTCCAACTGCACAGATGAGTTCCATCTGTTTCCAAAGTGGTCCACAACTCTTGGAAGGACTGTAAAGTTACAGTCATTCCCCCTTTTTGGGATGTTAGTTCTGTCTCTGTGGGGAGATGAGTAAATGGAGTGGAGGCAGTGCCTGTGCATCAGCATTTTTTGAAAGGCTAAAATGACATCAATCCTTTGCAGGACAGTTGCTTAATTTGCATTAACTACACACAGCAAAAGGAGTTCACATTACACCATGCTCTCCCATATCAGTACTATTTTATGGCTTTTGGTGTCTGCATTTCACAGCTGGCTTTGTGGGGCCAGCCTAATGCCTCAGCTCATATGTGTTTTCCTCTCTGTGGTTGATTTCTCTAGATCATCTTACCTCTCCCTGCATTACTTCTCCCTAGTAAGAAGTGATAGGATAAGAGAAAATGGCCTCAAGTTGCATCAGGAGAGGTTTAGGTTGGATATTAGAAAAAAATCTTCTCACTGAAAGGGTTATCAAACACTGGAGCCAAAGGAGGTGTTTAAAGGACCCTGGAGGTGTTTAAAAGACAGAGAGATGTGGTGCTGAGGGGCAAGACTTGGCAGCAAGCTTTGTGGAGTTAGATAATGGTTGGACACAATGATGTTGAAGGTCTTTCCCAACCAAAATGATTCTATGAACATCATCATTCTTTCACTGTCTGGAGTGGATTTGCCCTTAGAGAGAGCCCTCTTTGTTGTCTATGAGCTGTCCCTTTGGGAGCCCATTGAAGAGGGGTTTTGTTCTCTCCTTGTTGCTGGTGAGGACGGATGGGAGCTCTAGGTGAATTTCAGAGGCTAAAGTGAATTCCACGGTGAAATCTTCCCTCCTCCTTGGAGAGTGTTTTGCCTGCAAAGGGCTGAATGCATCAGATCAGCTTGAACGTGCATGTTTCCACAAATCAGCACCTGCTCAGTGAAGTCCCAGAATGAGCCTCTACATGTGTTTTACTTTTGGATGAGGAATAAGGGAGCCATTCAATTCAAGCTGATTTCCAAAGATAAACTGAAGTGGGAGAATCACAGTGACTCAGCTCAGGCACTCTGTAGTTGAATTCAGCAGTGACTTCTGGTAATGATTTAGCACAACCATTAACAATATGGTAAATCAGCTGTGGAAGAAATTTTGGCTGATTGAGTTCATCTCGAGGCATGAAGTGTCACTTGTGCAGTTTTTCGTTCTACCGGTGGCATTACATAACTGCAGTGGCTGGTGGATTGGCAGGTTTAATGCATGAAGATTAAGCTAATGCAAGTGTTTGGGAGGAGGAGAGGTGGGTGAGGGTTTTTTGGGGGGGTTGTGGGATTTTCTTTGGGGGTGTTTTGGGTTGGTTGTTTTTTGGGGGTTTGGGGTTTTTTTTTTTTTGGTCTTCTTAAGAAGAACCCCATTCGACAACACAGCAGATCTGGTTCTGCTTTTCCCTTCTCAATCACATACCATTGCTGGGAATTCAGTGTTCACAGAATAGCTGAGACTGGGACCTCCTGAGGTTTGTTTGGTTCAACTCCTTGATCAGACCAAGTCACGTATAGCCCAGGAGCTTCTCCAGATGGCTTTTGAATATCTTCAAGGAGGGAGACTCCAATACCTCCCTGGAAAATCTGTTCCAGGGTTCACTCACCCTTGTAGTAGAAAAGTGTTTCCCAGTATTCAGAAGGAACCTCCTGTATCTCAGATTGTGCCCATTGTCCTATTGTCTAATTCAGCCCTTTGTCACAAAGGCACATTGCTGGCTCATATTCAACTTGGTGTCCATCAGGGCCCTCAAATCTTTCTGCAGAGCTGCTTTCTGGATGGTCAGCCCCCACGTCTTACAGGAGATGGTGTCAAAAGTCTTACTGAAGTCCAGATAGACAATGTCCACTGCTTTTCCCTTGTCTACCTGACCAGGCATCTCACTATAGAAGTTAATTATGTTGGTCAAGCATGGCATCCCTTTGGTGAAACTGCTGCCTATTCCTGATATTTTTCTTGCCCTTGTGTGCTTGGAAATGGTTTCCAGGACTAGCTGCTCCATGACTTTTTCAATGGCTGCAGTGGAGCTGTCTGGTCTAGTTCCTTATGTCCTCTTTTTATCTCTCTTTGAAGATAGGAGTGACACTTGCTTTTCTCCAGTCCTTAGGTACTTCTCCCAGTCACCATGATTGCTCAACAATTATCAAGTGGCCTTGCCAGGATATGTCATCTCTCTCAGAACTTGTGTGCCCATGGACAAATGTAAGTCTAATTTGCATAAGTATTCCTTTATCTGATCCTTTTTCCATCAAGGATATGTCTTCCTTTTTCCAACCTTCCCCCATGGTCTCTGGGCCTCTTATCAAGCAAGCCAGAAGGACAAATACTAACACAGGTCTGTCGTGTCTAGTTTTGATTCCTTCATAAACCTGGCTACTTGTCTTACACCACTGGGAGCTGGGGGAACTCCTCCATTATATGGACTGGTTTAAGTTATGTCCAGTTTGGTTCTTTTTAAGTACATTGTAGAGAAGAGTGCAGGTGGCCTCAGAGAAGAAGGCTGGGCACTGACCTTGGACTGAGAGTAGGGAGAAGGAAACTGATTCTGCCCGGGCACAAGTGGGAATCTCAGCAACAAAGACTTTTCAGGAACGCATGGCGGTGCACAGAGGAGGAGACGTGATGGTGTCTGTGCAATCTGGAGAAGAGCAGGGGGCTTACATCTACCAAGGCATGGATCCACAGCCAGGTCCTCAAGAACAGAAAGTTCCTTTCCCTGGAGAAGATATTCTGTGTTTTCCTTAGGGTAAAGGATTTATGTATATCCACCATCTCTGAGGTTCCCAGTGGGCTGCAGCACTCTGGATGTGTTCTGCCAGCCAGTCACAAGTGGGGTGATGTTTTATTGTCAGACTTTCAAAGGGGGTTTATACACTTGAGTGTTCCAAATTAATAATCCTGGCTGATTTAAAGCAACTATTTTCTTTCAGTGAGCCATCTTCAAAGGGAAAGTTATTGTAGACCCATGAAATGCTCTGGGGTTCAGATAGTTACAAAGAGACCAGTCCCTCAACTGCTGGTCCCTGCTCCCCTCCCTGGGGAAATCCACCCATGAAGTTAGCTGTGAGGTGTCAGAAATTGGTATCTGTGCCCTTCTGGGAATTTGAAATGTCTGGGATATATCAGAGACCCTCCTTGAAGGAGGTCTCCAAGGCTTGTTGATACAAATGCATCTGGGTGCCATTACACCCAAACAGAACCAGGCAGCTGGAGCTGCTGAATAGCTTCCCTCTTGCAGATTACTAACAGTAGCTAACAGAGGGGATGTCCAACCTGGTCAAAGCAATGGAGTCCTAGAGGCTAGTGCCAACTAACATTAATATCTCTGAAAGCACTACTGTGAGCTTATGAGCTGCTGTTAGGTGTGAGGTGTTCTCTGCTGATGTCCAGATATCACAGATACTTTTGGGAACCATGTGGACAGTTGCCTGTATTTCGCACGAGCAGACATGATGCTCTGATTTCCCATCCCCACCCAAATCTTGGCCTGAGCCTAGGAAAGAACAGCATGATGACTCCTGAATGTGCATATGGGTATGGTGAGTGGTGAGGCTGTGGGATGCAAGAGCTGAGCAAGCTTGTGCCTGCTGGCTCTCGCAAGGTGAATTTCACTCTCCATGCCCTGAAGAGGATGCGTGTAGAAGTGTGCAGCTGACTGTTTTAATCTTTGATGTGCTTTGCCTGTCCTTGCAGCAAGCTTCATACTTCTGTTTCACTGCAGGGCCCAGATCTGATCATCTGTGGACATTCAGGGTTTAGTTTCTTTATATCCTGCCTCCAACTGTGCTGACAAATCTGACTTTATTTGGCTTGTCTGGGCTGACATGATCTATTAGTCAGGGTCCCTGCTATTGTGATGCCTCCAGCTTGTGTGCTGGGGCAGCGGCAGCCGTGCCTGCCCATTGCTCTGGTGGCTCAGGTGGCAGACAGCTCTCCCGATCCAGGGTCAGAGCTGGAAGCATGGCACACTCTGTATTAGCATGAATTATTCTCTGTGTACATGTTTTGTGTGGGCAACATCCTGTCTGGGCAAAATGAGCTTACTTTTAATCCTGTGTGAGATGCACCTAACACATCTTACAGAGTAGCAGTGCCCTTTCTGCCAAAACAGTCCACAAAGAGCTGGAAAGCCCCAGGGTGTCACACAGAATGTTGGTGGCACAGCATATAGTATATTTAAAGAGAGCTTGCCTGGTGTTAGGAGCAATAAAGGAGAGCCTAGAGGGACACTGTCCAGTCCCTTCCCCCCATGCTGTCTGCTCCAGCCAACTTTACAGTCCTCCTTCTGTGGCTGTGACGCAGTGAGGATGAAATGACCTGATGGTCACCCATCTTGTCTGAGCCACTGAAAGGCGTTGCCAAGTCAGGTGCTGAGCTCTAGGCACTGAAGTTTTATTTCAGATCTTTAGGCTATTTTCTATTGCTGAGAAACTTTTAAGCCAGCTCAAAAGCTCTCCAAAACAGAGTGACAAACAGAAACCTGTCAGATCAATAGCTTCTCTCTCTCTTTTTTTTCTTTTTATAAACATCCTTCTGTGTTACTGGCTGGAGCAGAATCAAAGTAGGAAAGGCAACAAGAGTCTCATGGGTGCGCTTTCACATGCAGAATGGTTTGTGTAGCTCTTCCCCAGGTGCTGGGAGAGCCCATGGAGTGGTTGCTTTAATGTTTCAGCATGCTGGAGTGATGTGTTCCATGCGAACTTGTGTCCCTTGCATTGCATGTGGAAATAGGAATTTAGAGCCATGCCCTGGAGCAGATAGAGGAAACAGCGAGCTGCTGCTGGTTGAGTCAGCAACCCTGGATGTGGTGTTTCAGGATATGATTTAAAGGTGAACTTTTGTGCTTGTTTGAGCCTAGCTGGGATATTTTGTTAAGAAGAATTAGACTATAGGCTGTGAAAAGGAAACAAGGGTGATGTCTGCTTCACTCATAGGCTTGCTGAGATGTATAAAAATAAGAACACAAACATAGATAACAGAGTCTCTCTCTGTCTCTGGGGCTGCATGAACTTCTCTCTAACCTAACCTGCCGTCTGTATGACTAATCCATCTGCTTCCTAACCCCCCTGGCCAACCCTCCAAGCTCACCTTGAACAAAAGGCAAAGTCCGGGGTAAGGTAGAGGGGTGGGGAGAAGGGTGGTTGAGAGACCCTCCTGGGCACTGTTATTTCTGGGAGTGCTGTTGTGTTTCTGTATTGCTTTTAACTTGTATATTTCTGTATATACCTGTGGATATTGTAAATATCTGCATTTATATTGTGCTAAGCTGTAAAAATAACTTCATTCTTCAATTTCCAGATCAACTGAGTCTAGTCTGGGTGATTTTCCTAAGTGTGGGGGGTGGGTAACACCCAAACCATCACAACTTTGTAGAGGGGGGATAACAGTTGGACTTGGTGGTCCTGAGGGTCTTTTTCAACTGGAAAGTTTCTGTGATTATGTGATTTTGTAATCACCTTTGCTCTCATCTCCTGGGATGCTGACAAACTTTTGCTGTTTCCTGCCTGTTAGTGGCTTTTTCAACACATCCACGCTTAGCTGAAGTTGTGTCTGTCAAAACATAATGTCTGGCCCTCTGTGAAGAACTGCAGCACAGATGACACCAGGGACTGCTAGTCCAAAAACCACTCTAATCCCTGCCTAGTGCTGTTTTCAGCAATGTTGCATGCAAGAATGGAGAGCAAATGCAGCACAAACTTTAGCTACTCTATAGTGGCTTGCCTCTAGCAGTGGACCAGAAGTATCTCCTCCAGTCACCATGCCTGTTGACTCCCACTCTGACACCTTGCATGATCAGATGCAGTCTCTGCAAGTTCTGGATATAACCAATGATAAAGCAATCTCTTCCTGCATTTCTCTGCTCTTATGAAATGGAGAGCAGCAATCATGTTTACAAAGCGTGGATGTCTGTGTATATGCCTAGGTTGGTGGTACTAGACCTGCCAAGACCCTATGCTGGACCAAATGGGGATGGAGGGATGAGGATCATGTCTATTATGAAACAAGAATGACTATGGTAATTTATTTCTGTGTTAGCTATGGTTTGTCATGGTCATAGATTAAAAAAAATAAGTCATGCTTGGTACTTGCAGAAGAAATATAACTCCAAACTTCACATTAACTCTCAGCCTGACAGAGGTTAGGTCTTGGTCATGGAATAAAACAGAGGGCTGGTTGTAAGAGTTGGTTGGTGACCAGATGAGAATGGCAGGGTCGAGATGCTGCAGTTGTGGTGGCATCACAGCAGGTTGTTAGGGTAAGAGAGGTGCTCCCACCGTGCAGGGTACTCTGTTGTGGAAAGTGACTGCATGGACACACTGATGCCATGGGGGCAAGGTGTCTGTAAAAGATATAGTGTCTGTTTGCTCTGGGCCACACAGCAGCTGGGTGAGCTGGAGACTTTAACTGTGGCTATATTCACTGTGATGGGTTACTTGGAGATGTGATGGGACTTTACTCACCATTAGATGAACATTGTGATCTACTAACTCTGAAAAGTCTGTTCTTCCCCCCACAATGCCTCTGAATATGCTGTTTCTGTCCCCAGTTTTACATTCTTTAGTGGGTGAGGAAATTCTTCTATAAATAACTTTTTCTGTATCTTGGTTGCAGTGGACACTTGAAAACGTTGCTTGCTGCAGCAGATGATGAAAGTAAAACTGTCCAGGAGGCAGAATGAAGATGAGGGAGATCAGCAGAAAGAGACCCACAGGTGAATGGGAGGTAAGTGAAAACTCCAGACTCTGGGATGCAATAGGTGACTTTGCCATAGACCCCCTGTTGGCAGATAGAAGGTCCTGGAGTAGTAACTTGCCCATCAAGACCTCCAGAAGGGTAAACCAAGATGTTCTACAGCCACTGTCAATATGCTTTCACCCTGTGCACTTCACTTACCCAGCTTGCAGAACCCTCCTGACAACAGACAGGAGCATCCATTATGTTGGGTTTAATATCTGTGCAGCTCAAATCCCCTCTAGGAGCAGGAGATGTTGGTTACAGTTTGGCAGCTGATAGCCTGGCTTTGTTGATGTGGCACAGCACAGAGGAAGGGCTGTGTTTGGATTCTGGCTCAAGTATGCAGTGCACATTTGGAAAATGAATTGTGATTTACAGTGGAGCCTGCACAGCCCAGCACGACTGCACTGTTTGGCTGTCTGTGTACTTACTCGTCTCCTAGGGTTTCTTCATAACTTTTCAATGTTTTATTTCACACTCCAAGTTCTCCTGCTGAGCCTGTCAACCTGGAAATTAGACTCTAAGGGGGCTTAGCCAACCAGAGTCAATTGATGCTATTCCCAACCCATTTCAAATAGCCTGCTGGTCACCATACACTTTTACTACAGCCTTCGTAAACTAGGTCTGAGCTTGCAGCAACCTGTGAGGAAGGAACATCTGATATGTTGTATGGAGGATCCCTGCCTTGGGCTTGGAGTTAAGTGTATCAGTCCATCTCTATGCATCTGCCTTGGCTGTGATCAACGTGAAGGACAGGCTCTTGGGCTCCTTTGACTCTTATGCTTCTGCCTCTGTGCCGTGTTCTTGTTCTGGATGGCTTGCTCTCTTGTCATCCAGGCTGAAACACTCACAGGCCAAGTTGTCTTAACAGAGACCAGAAATCTGGGTCACTGCTTATGGGCTGAAATGTGGAATTAAGAAGCACTTCTTTGATAAGCTTACTCCCTGTAATGAGCAAACATCCCGGTGTGGTGTGAAAGGTGCCTTTGAAGCCTCAAGAGATTCTAGAGAGAGGGAAAATAGATGAAAAAAACCCTAATCCTAAATTTAATTGGCATTAAGATCTTGCCTTTGTGTATTAAAATTCTGTGCCAGCATGGTAGCTGTGCTGCAATTGTTGCAGGAATGAGAGAGAATTCCTGTGTGTTCAGTTTGCCATCAGCCATGGGCGCGTGTGTCAGCTCCCTCTAATTATACAGATCAGTAGTTTTCCTTAGGGATTGATCCTATTTCAACACAAAGGCTCTCAAAGTGACAATTTTCCCATAAACTGGCATGGTCTTTTACAGAAGAAGCAGCACCCTTGGTTGAACTAAATCCCTCCATGTCCTTGGGCCTCAATGCACCCTCCAAGAAGAGAGTCACAGCTCTGGGAGAGCAGAGGGGCAGCATTCTTCCAAAGGAAACCTGGCTGTTACCCTTCATGGGAAGTTGAGCCTACAGCCACAACTTCTGAAACCTCTCCAGTGCTGTCCTTGCCTGAGGTCCAGGTTTGGATAGCAGCCTTTCAACTTGACTACTATAGTCAGCATCCTACAGACAGAGCCCAAGAAGTTTTCCCAGCCTCTTGAAATCTACCCCACTTTTGTTTCTTTGCAAGTGTTTAGAGTTTCTGGTAAGTTAGATGAACTTCTTTTTCAGAGGTTTCAGGCAGTGCTCTGTAGAGAGGCATGAATAAGGAGTGTACAGCATGAGTTCACCAGAGTTCACAAACTGCATGCAATTCCCCAGTCATCACTGGAGTGAAGGCTAATTTGGGATCCTATACTAGAGGCCAAGTTTTAGAAGCTTGTGTGTGCAAAAAATGTGGTACTTGGTCTTTGATCATCCTCTCCACCATCTGACAGCTGAATTGTTTATCCAGTGGAGAAAAAGCTGTCATTTTTCTAGCCAGCTAAAGTAAATGTGAACTCTGACTATAGACAGGGCAGCCTTAAGGTATCAAAGGTTTGATTTCAATGTTAAGTCAAGAGAAATTATGGAGATAAGTGGATGTGAGCCTGCATAATGTGGAGGCAGAATACATGGGGACAGAAGAATATCTACAAATCTCAATGCTCTAGTATCTCAATAAAACTACTACTTCCTCTACTTGCACACAAGAATTTTAGTTGCTCTCATTTTCCTGTAAGACCTCTACCACTCTGAAACACTTCAGAAATGAATTAACTATAATTTGACATCCTTGCTTTCAAAAGAGTGCAGTGAATCAGGATGTCCTATTTAATATTACCACATCAACAGTCTGTTAACAGTGGAAGTAATCAAGTGGTAGTTTTTTTTCCTAGGGGTAATTGGTTTACCATGTAGGGAAGCTCTCATCCAGGAAAGATTTGGCTCTTCCAGAAAATCATCTTGCTATGAATTTAGTTGGGAACTATGAGACTACTACTACTTGATGCTGTAGAACTTCAATTTATTCTTCTGGAATTTTGTTCCAAGTGGTGATATTTGTGCTGCATTTCTGTAAGTGTAGATGTCTGTACAACTCCACTGTAGGACTGGGATTGTTCATGTGTTTTAATGGTTCATCAAGGACCAGGAAATGTGTTGTGGTAGAGCGAAGTGGACTTACACAGATCTGAATCTTGCACCTGAAAACAAGGCAGTACCTTTGGATGGTTCTTCTTGAGTTAAAAGGTAGCTGAAGGCAAGTGGCATAGCTCATAAGGAAAACTTGGAGGAGGAAGTGAAGACTTGTGTGCCCAGCTCCTCACCCTGCTGGTAGAAGGGACAGCTGGGATCAAAATCTGCTACCCTGGGAGAACCTACACCAGCATCTTTCACTGCCACCGTCACTTGGCCAAGGAAGTGATGGGACTGCATCTCCTACCTAGGTTTTTGGTGTGTTGTGTGTGTGTTAGGCTGGCAGGAGAGGCTTGGGATGGCCAGTTTGCTGGTTCTTCCCTTGTCCCCTTTACTGAAGAAGGTCAGTGTCCACATGATTTGGCTATCTTGTGTGGCCTGGTATTTTTTAGGAGTTTAGGCAGTATTTTGAGACCATGTTTAAGATTTCTGGCCTCAAAACCCTCTCAAAACATCAGTGTTCTCCAAAAAGGCAGACAGATATTATGTGGGCAAAAGGTGCTGCCATGTGTCAACACCCTTTTGACTTTATAGGCAATCCTCAGTAGGGATGTCTACAGACAAATATATGAAGCTCTGCAGCTTAGGGCTTCAGAAACCTTTTCTTTCACCATGATGCATCTGTAGCAAAGTAACAAGGGAATCTCTTATTGCCCTCTCAAGCACTATTTGAGCTATGGTGCTGTATTTCATTGCATGTGCTCACACTGCAGAAAATGATATATTTTGGTGTTGCCTTCCCTCTGCTACAGGGGGATTCACCACCCTCACCTCCTCCCCTCTGCTTACCTTCTCTGCATAAGGAATCATAGATTCATTTTAAATGGAAAGACCTTTTAAGGTCGAGTCCAACCATTACTTAGCTTTATCAAGTCTGGTGCTAAACCATGTCCTTCAGCACCACATCTCTGTGTCTTTTGAAGACCTCTAGGGATGGGGATTCAACCATCTCCCTGGGGACCCGATTCCAGCATTTGATAACTATTTCAGTCTAGAGGGGAGTGAAGGAGTACAGCTTCAATGAGTGGAATGACTGCAAGTCTCGTTAATGTAGGTACCATTCTAGGGAGTGATCCTCTCCTTGGATGGGTTTTACTGCGTGTTTTATCATGAGACATGGCAGGCTGTGGACATTCAGCAGCACTTTCTAAAACAGTATTTGAATGTAGAGAAGGATATGCACATCTTAATTGAACATCTGTCCTAACAGGAGCCAAAAAAGCAGTCATTGGTAGTAGCTCATGCTACTACCTGTTAGCAAGCAGAGGGGTGGTCTTGTGTACTGAACCTTACCTAATCACACAGCCTAGCTTCATTGGGTGATGTGAAATGCATTACTCTCTGCACATGCTCCCAGTATAATTCCCTGTATCACTTTGTGCCAGCCTTGGATCTGCTGATCTGCTAGACTCAAAGCTAGAGGACAGTGCACTGCTGAGGTTCCTGAGATACCACTGTCATCCTTTACAGCATCTCCTTTTGCCCCTTGCTTTGAGTTACCCCACTTGCTCATCCGTTGCTGCTGACTGAGTTCCTGTGAGTCTGGACCAGACTGACCCTACCTCTTGGGGTGTCCCTCTTCACCCCTGCTGTGAAAGCAGCCATCAACATCAGGGACCTTGGCAGGGTCTTGCTGCTGCCTGCCCCAATATTGCTGCCCGGCATGAAACACCAGGGGACCTCTCTTGCGTTTCTGCTCCAGCAGCTTCAGACAAAAAGAGCTTTGTGTTTGTGTCTCATGTCTTAATTTTAATGAAGGCATGTTTTTGCCTGTGCTGCAGTCAGGAGACTAGCAAAGAGCAAGCACAATAAGAGCAAATGGGCCAGGTCCTCCCTCCCAGATTGCATTTAAAGGCAATAAATAAACAGTGGCTGTTAAATGCTTAACACACTGGAGAGCATCTTGCCAGCTTGGCTCCAGAGGAGGCCTTCCCTCCTGCAGGTCTGGGGAGTCAGCTGAGGGGAAGGGAAGGTTTCATGGCAGTGCTTGCAAGCCATAAATGCTAACAGCAGTGTCACCACTGTGCTGAAATGTGGCTCTTGCTAATGAGACAGAGCCACGCTTCCCTGGGATGAGTCTTTTCCTCTGTGCTATAAATCCATGCTGCTATTTAAAATTAATGACAAGGTCTGATTGGAGGGACTTGTGTCCTTCACTGAGATGATGCATGGTCTAATCAAGCCTGGTCTCACAGAGTGATCTCAGTAAACAAACTCCTATACAAGCACTGGAAATTGTTTCAAGGAAGGTGGAGCAAAACCTGGGCTGATTCTGGCATTTTGTGACTTCTGAGTCACTTGAGGCATGATGAGACAATGAAGGCCTCAGGTCAAGACTAACAGGGTCACATTTTTCATTGAAACACATGTTTACTTTTATGAGACTCCTCAGCTGGTTCAACACCAATTACATTGATCTCTTTTTTTAAACCCAGGTAGAGATACAATGCAGGCTGCCTTTCTCAAAGGGTTTACCATAGGCAATCTTTCTGCACGGACCAGATTTCAAAACATCTGAAAGCAGCTTGTATCAGAGTATGTTGAAGGCTTTTCATTGTGGGTTTTGATCTTATACCAATGCTCCCTTCTAGAAAGAGGAGAAAACTCATCCAGCAGAGTGATGGCACCATTGCAGGACTTGTGGATACCAAGAGCAACCTTCAGATCTGCTTCCATGCAAAACAGGTGCTTTGTAAAAGTGTGATCGTGGGGGAACAGTAAAAGTGTTAAAGCACATCTTTGTTAAGAGGATTTGTTTTCTGGCCAGCCTTAGTGGCCACCACATCTTCAGGCAGGAGAGGCTAAAAGGTAACAAAGCATTTAGGTAGCCCTGACATCCTGCTGTGGAAGGTGAGGGGTGCTTTAGAGTGAATGTTAAAACCCTGTGGTCCTGTATTTTGACTTGGCATCTGTCAGTGCTTTCTCTGTGCTGCCAATGGCTTAATTAATCCCTTTTATGTCTCCTGTACCATGCAGCGCAGTCTGCTCAGTAATTGTGTAGCTGTTCTGCTTCGTTCAGATGGATGGAAGACTGCCAGCAACGGTGTATAATTCTTTCCCAACACCAAGCACATTGTCCCAGGCCATTCCCCATTGGCACTTGAAAGCTGCTCTGTAAAGAGGAGACATGTGGCTCCTGCTTGAGAAAAGCAGAAGATGTATTTGCATGCTGAGGGCATTACTGGAACCTGAAAGGGCTACCTGGAGATGCGGCAGGATTCTTTGGCCTGCTGCCGGTTTGCTCATCATAAGGGCACAGCCTTAAATGTAGATTAATTCTGGGATACCATGTGTGAGCTCCACAGCTGCCATATCTTCCTGCTTGGGAGCTCAGGGACACAATATGAGGGGGATGTCCCAACTTCCTAGGGATATTTCCAGTTCTCCCTGAGGAACTAGTCTCCTGTTATGAGTGGATTGTGCTGCTGGAAACTGGAAGAGTTTGGACAGACTTAAGAAGCAGCTCTTGGCCCTTTACATCCTCTGTAAATGTGGATGCCCTGAGAGCTATTTCTGCATTGATCTACATATGGGTGTTACGTGCCTAGCACCATCTTGGAATATAGAGGTAATTGGGCTCTGGAGCTATAAGGCTTTCTGTGCAGCTCTCTTGTGCTAAGGCAGGCACAGGTATAGGTAGTGTGGATTTTCTTCCACATGCATGGCTAAAGTAGATATGCATCCTAGGTGGTCACAGGAGAGCTGCTGCTTCTTCCTGAGGGCAAGCAAGCTGCTATCTTTATAGGCTGGAATAGTAGCTTGGAGGCAGCTTCTTGGGGACAGATTAAATGCAAAAAAAAATCTCAATTTGGAGAAAAGAGTGGGCTTTGTTTGGTGTGGGCTTTTAAAGTAAACCCACTTCAAATGTATCCATGGAGGTTTTTTTCTGTTAAAGAAAGAAAGGCAGATTCACCTCTCCTTGCCAGTTTGAAATTATGGACTTTGTGTTAGGAACCAGACTGCCAGAGCCACTCTTTTCTATTTATTGTCCATAGCAATTTCCTCGGCCTTTAGAAAGCAAGATGGCTAAGCTGAACATTGTAATTACTCTGGAGGTTACCCAGGCCACTCCACTGAAAACTGTTATGAAACTTGCGCTGTAACTAAAGTTTCTTGCAACAGCCAGGCTGAGTAATACTTTCAGAGATGCCTGCCATGCTTGTGTATGAGGGTTGTTCTTCACAGAGCCGGGCTGCAGTTAGTCATATGCAACTTCCTTTTTTTCCTGCCTTCCTCCTAGCTCTTTATGCACAGAGTTGTTAGGCAACTACTCCAGAGAACCTGTCCAGAGAAGGGTGACAAAGCTGGTGAAAGGCCTGGAACACAGACCCTATGAGGAGAGGCTAAGGGAGCTGGGGTTGTTTAGCCTGGAGAAGAGGAGGCTCAGGGCAGACCTCATTGCTGTCTACAACTACCTGAAGGGAGGCTGTAGCCAGGTGGGGTTGGTCTCTTCTGCCAGGCAACCAGCAACAGAACAAGGGGACACAATCTCAAGTTGTGCTGGGGGAAGTATAAGCTGGATGTTAGGAGGAAGTTCTTCCCAGAGAGAGTGATTTGCCTTTGGAATGGGCTGCCCAGGGAGGTGGTGGAGTCACCATCCCTGGAGGTGTTCAGGAAGAGACTGGATGAAGCACTTAGTGCCATGGTCTAGTTGAGTGGATAGGGCTGGGTGCTAGGTTGGACTGGATGATCTTGGAGGTCTCTTCCAACCTGGTTGATTCTGTTCTATAAGTGTATATACTGTAAATATCTGCTTGTATGTTGTGCTAGCTGTAAATATAAGCTTCATTCACATTTCCAGAGCCAGCTGAGTCTAGTCTGGGTGATTTCTAAAGTGGGGGGGGAGGGCAGGGGACACCCAAACCACTACAAATCCACAAGCTAAATTGAGTCTGTTGGACTAAAATCATCTAGAATCCTTCAGCACTGCCCCCCTCAGCAGGCCTGAGACTAGGCCATAACTGCCCTCTCCATCTTGGGCCTGCAAGGCCTCTGCAGGCCACATGCCACAGCTCAAAATTCCCTGCCAGCTAGGAGCCATCTGCCCCCCACAAGCCATGAGGTTAGTAGGGACACCACTCTCTCAGAGAAAAGCGAAGGGAGGAAAGGCAGGGAAGGGAAGGGAAGGAGAAGAGCTCCGATACCAGCCAGGCACAGCCTTGTAAGCTGTGATACTGGAAAGCAGAATAGAATAACAATGTTATAACATCCTGGGACAACCTGGTCTGTCCCCCTGGGATAGGACTTTGTAGTTTTCTTGAGGGAACCTGCCCCCTCCCTCAAACTACCACAGCTTGGAGGATCTCAGTCCCCTTGAAGGCAGAGAAGGGCTTTCCTCACATTCTGGGGGGAACCAAATGCATGGTGCATACTGTGGTTCCGCAAGAGAATTGCAGGCTTCCACCTACCTCACTCTCCCCCATCCTGTTGTCAGTTGTGCTGGAGCTGATGTCGAGGAATGAGTTAACTTGGATCAGCTTTGGAAATCTGCTGCTGCTGTTTATTTTCATAGTGGCAGTCCTGCTGACTTGTGGCAGGACCCTTCAGGTCTCCTTGTTGGCAGCAAGGCTTTGTAGTTTGTCCCAGGAGCAGCATGCAAGTGTTGATTGATTCAGCAAAGCACTTCTGAAGGTCCATGGGTTTCCTTGGGATAAGGAGAGATGGGGTCGAATTTAGAGGCATCTCAGGTTTAACTGGGTCTTGGTACATGATTGTGGGGCCAAAAGGCAGAGGACAAATGTGGCCTGCTACCACTTTCACTTCAGTCCTCTTTTGATGTTGAAAAGAAAGCCACAGCTGCACATGTGGTGCCTCATGGTCTGCAAATAGACTGCACAGAGAGGATGAGCCTCTGCTTCTTTGCTGGAGTACAGACATGTGTTTCTCTCCAGAGATCCACTGCAGATAAGATCAGATGGTCTCTGGGTCTTGAGCTCGCAGTTGCTCTAGTGCCTGAGCTATGAAAACTCACAACTTTTGCCCCTCTGCTTGCCTCTGCTGGGTGCTGTGAGTAGTTCTGCTCTTCTACTTTAATGACAGAGCTCTGCAAGGCCAGCAGGTAAGGAGGGCTACTGCAGTTCATGCAGTACACATCTGCGTGCTGTGGTTAGGATGACCTTGCTGAGGGGTCCTACAACTGTATCTGCTGCTGGAGTTCTTGGGTATGCTGGCTTGAACTATTACAGTGGGAGAGTGGACTACAACCTACTGGTGGAGAAAACAAGTTGGATCACTTCTCAGAAATACTTTATGGAGTAAGCTCTTACATCTCTTGAATCAGTTCCCCAGACAAGAGTTCTCATGATGAGCTGGGTACCAAGGATGGGGAACAAGCTAGACTTGAGTGGCAAGGTAGTTAAAAGGAACTCACAGCTCTTTGTGAGTCTTTTTCTTATGCACCTGTTGCTGAGTCTGTCCACTTCTGTTTGTCCATGTCTACGGTCTGGTGCATATGAATCACAGAATCATAGAACAGTTTGGGTTGGAAGACACCTCAGACATCATCATTTTCCAAACTCCTGCCATGGGCAGGGTCACCTTCCACAAGACAAGTTGCTCAGAGCACCACTCAACCTGGCCACAAACACTTCCAGGAAGGGGTAATCCACAGTTTCTCTGGGCAACCTGTTTCAGTGCCCATTGCCTTCACCATAAAGATTTTTTTTCTAATATCCATTCTAAACCTACTCTCTTTCAATCTAAAGCCATTACCCTTTGTCCTGTTGTTACACTTCATGGTAAAGAGTCCTTGCCCATCTTTCCTGCAGGCCCTCTTTTAAGTACCAAAAGGCTGCAATAAGGTCTCCCTGGAGATTTTTATTGTCCAGGTTGAACAAGCCCAATTCTCTCAACCTGTTCTTGTAGGGGAGGTGCTCCAGCCCTCTGAGCATCCTCATGGCCCTCCTCTCCAGCAAGGTTAACATTAGCAGGGAAATTGTGTGCACTTGAGGCCTTGTAGTAAAGTTAACTGAAGCTTCTTCTTGCAGAAAATGCTTTTTTGAGCAAAAGAATGTTTGGGAAAACCTTTTTGTTGATTTTTGTTCTCTTCTCCCCCTGATACTGAAATGGAATATCAATAATAGGAGGAGGGGAATATTCCTTCCTCAAGGCTTACTATAGACCTCTCCCCTCTAACAGTTGGTGGGGAAGAGTGGAGTTTGCTGTAGCTCAGAGGCATTTGTGACTTTGTCCATGGCCAAAATGGGCATTCTGCTCTCTGTAGGTAATATAGACACCTGTATCATTGCGAGTGCAGTGAAGATCTCTCAGAGAAAGGACTGAAGAGTTGGGAGTGCAGCTGTGTACGGAGTCACTGTCCCTGAAACTCAGATTTATATACCTGACCACTGGGGAGTCAATATGGGAGTCTCCTTCCTGTGACTGGGGAAGAGGAACAGCTGCTGCTGCTGAAATAGAGATCAGGCTCTGCTGTTGTCTGGAGAGGAGAGACCCAAGGCAGTTGCAGAGGGTGTGAGCTGGATTCAGCTGTCATTGTCCAAAGCAAAAAGGTGCCTTCATCTCCAGCCAAAGGAAACTTGCTTCCCTGCCTGTGGGCCTCATGGTGTTGATAACTTCCTGATACTGATTGCAGAATGTGCAGGGCACATCTGCTCCTCTTCCATGGGCGGGTGCATCAAAGCAGGGGCTGTACTGGGACTGCACTTGTATGCACATGGGATAAATCAGCATCTGCTTGCAATTAGACACCCAGCTGGTCCTACAGTGAAGGATTCAGCTTTCTCCCTGCCACATGAGGATGGCTTTCTCTGCTGTGGTGATGCTCTCTGTGCAGCTGCCATGGATGTGGAGGGGAAAGTGTGTTTTCCTAGGATGCCTTTCCTTTGCTGCTACAAAGCAGCAGCTTCTGAGATGTATTTTGTGAAGGGATTCAATTTGTCAAGCAGAGAACAAAGTTAACCTAAAGGGGAACTTGGCAGGGAAGGAGACCACATCTCATTAAAAGTCAGCTGGAAGAAAACTGTCCAGGATTATACACATATTTTGCAGATCAGCTTATTGTGTCATTAAGCCCATTCAAAGCCAAAGTGAATCTCTCATACACAGAAGGGAGGGGTGATGCTATCAAATACACAGAGCTGGGGTCTGTAGTGCTGTTAATATTTCCAGCAACAGGCAGAGCTACTTGGAGGTTGTACTGACTCTGTCTTCTCTGGTACATGACCCTCACAAGAAAGCTTTTTGTGATGGTGCAGAGGGCAGCAGCCAGTGTGAAGCCTGATTTAACAGCTTCCTTAAAGAAATTTCTGGGGAAGGGGTAAAAGGGCATGAGGGAGGGCAGGCAGAGTCCATTTCTGACCCACTGCATCATGTTCCTGTGGAGCCACAGTGGGAGACAGCAGGACAGATCTTCAGACAGCAGCTTGTGTGCAAAGGCAGCAGATGAAACAGTGCAGGCTTCAAAGAGAGGGGAATTTTGACTTTTCATTGTTTCAAAACCCTCTCTCCCACCTTCCCTCTGGGGACACAGGTATGCAACACAGGGTGAGATGTGAGAGAGCTCTTCAGTGACACTTGCTGGCAAGAAATCTTCAGACTATTTCCTTCTACCTTTCTAGAGTCTTCTTTAGTTACAGGTCCCCACCTTTTGTCACTGCCCACAGCTGTGTGCCAGCTTCAGGAGCGTGGGTTGAGAGCAGAGGACATCTTACAAGTAGCTTGTGGCTTACTTCCCTTTCACCTATGTGAGACTGGTTGCAGGGACTCCACTGGCATGTAGTTGAGCTCTCTATCTATGATTGTGTCTTGGAGAGATTTATTCTCAGCAACTTTAACATTCAACCTTTATTACTACTAGTAGTAGTATTTTAAGAGAATAACAGTCCAGAAAGGAGAGGGAAAACCCAAACTGCTAGCACTTGACAGCTCTGCAGTGAGTGTACGTTGCTTACAGTCTCATTGGAGACTGCTGTGAGATATGATTCTCTGATGTTTACTGAGCTTCTGGTGTCTCTGCTGGCAGTTGACCTCACCAAGTATGGTGTTCCCACATTCAGGAAAGCACCAACGCTCCAGTCAGATCAAGCTTTTAAGCTCAGTTAAAGTCTTATAGTTGGAAAGAGTCTCCTAAGTTACTGAGATTTGAAGCAAGCATGTGTGACTAGATGGGACATCTTTTAACTAGACCTTGGATTACAAGGCCAGTGTCAGCAAGATGAAGCTGCTAAGAGTTGCTTGGGTGTTAAACCACTGCCTCTGACAAACTGCACAGGCATTTTCTTCCTGACATCCTCTACCCCCTACTCAAGCTCACCCCCTACAAGGTCTTAGATGAAACTCACTCCAGCCTCAGTAGGAAAATTTTAAGAGCTGCTAATCCTGGAGAGAGGAATGCAGGTGGGTTTTGAGTCCTTGTGTAAGACGTGGAACTGTCTTACAGTTCATCTGTCATGGGTCTCCTACCTGTCTTTGGCTTTGTTGTGCTGCAGCTCACTTTCCTGGATGATTTATTTTCTAGGCTCCAGGCTTGCTTAAAAAAAAAAGATGAAAAATGTTTTTTTTTTTTTAATTATTCTTGAAAATGTGAGTCATGGACAGGAACTAACATGCTTGTATACAGACATCACTTTCATGAAGAGTTGGAGCCATTTGCTCTGCAGATCAGATTTTAAAGGTTGCCTTACATTCCTCTCAGTCTTGGCTGAGCCAGCCAAAGCAGCAGTGAAGACTCCCTCCCTCCCCTGCCCCGCAGTGTCCCTCCACTGCCAACCTTAGGCTAAGGAGAAAAATGTCATAATAAGCACCTGACTGGGGAAGCAACAACCTTTTCCGTGTATTGAAATCTTGTCTTTTAACAGTAACCACCACTTCATCTTCCAACTATGCAGAGAAAGGGAAACTACATTAAAAGGTATAAAAGATAAAAATCTCTGAATGATGACATTTATACTAAGAGAAAAAGAGAATGACTCATTCGGTAAAGCCTAAGGGCAAATTCAGTAACTTCTGCCTCTCAAATGGCTCTGTTGGTTGACTTTAAAAGAATCCTCTTAAGCTCCCATTTGCGTTTGTGGCACAATGATTCTCCTATGCTGATTGACTTATTTCCTGGAAGTCTGTGGGCATATGCAGCCTTCCTGATGTTGTGTATCCAGGATTTTGTGGTCTAATTGTATCTTTACCTGCACTTGGCAGGTAAAGCACCAGCCTTGAGCGAGGCTGGAATAGTGAGTGGAAATAATCATCTGCCTGTGTCACTCTAAGGAGCAATAGCTACCAATTGGGTGGACTCACCTCCAGGTTTTGGGGTGGACTTTTCTTACGCTTTGTTACTAAAGTTGACTTTGAGGTCTGCCTAGGAGAGTAAACTGTCAGTGGGATTGTCCTGTGTCCATTGCCTTGTTCCTGAGCTGTGCAATGACTTGTGTCTATGCATAATGTGCAGGCTGGCTTTGAGTGAGGAGCTGGAATGACTCAGAGGTTTGAAGTGCTCACAATATCTCAGTGGCTGTTAGGTTGGGACCTTCTAAGCATTGTTATTTGTAATGGGGCTGGATGGCAGAGTTTTGTCCTGGATGTAAGGTTAATGTAAAGAAGGAATGAGAGACAACCTCATCCTTTCAATATGACACAAGCCTTCTACAGTCATGGAACTCCTGCCTCATTTTCCCACCAAAGCTCATTTTCTTGATGGCCAGGCCTGCAGGGAATGTGGCAGCAGCTAATCCCAAAAATTGTTTTGAAAAATTAAGTTTATTACATTGGAAGATCTCAGATGCATCTGAGTTTGGTGGTAGATTCCCATCCTGGGGGAAAAAGAAGAGCAGCTTGGGATCCCTTCTACTGTGTAGGGGAGATAAAGGCTGCTTGAAGGTGTGGAGAGAACATCATACCAAATACTTTTGGGGGTTTTTTTTGTTAATTCTGTGAAATGGTGTGAGTGGGATTGTGTACAGGAAGAGAAGCAGGACTGAAGGGGGAGTCTGGGCTGGTATATTACATCTGCATGGTACTTTATTGACAGTTACTCCTTGAAGACCACTGTCCTGGTTACAGATTAGAAGGAAGCAAAATACATGTGTCACAGGGTTTGAAAGCTCATGATTTGAGTTAGAACAAGACTAATTCTGTTCAGTGACCTGGCTTTTCAGCTCACTCTGCTCTAACTGCACTTTGGAAAGTTAAGGGCATGCCTTTGCAGTGTCTGTTTCAACCCATAATAGGGCTCCATGTTTCTAGTTAGCACCAAAGACTGGTGTGCAGACAAAGGTCACTGCTAAATCTTGTGTACCACACTGGGGGTGCAGGGTAAAAGGCTGCACCTGCAGGCAAGAGAGTATTGTCCCAAAAATGGATTATCTACCCAGTGTGCAACATCCAATCCACACATGGAGATGAGATACCAGGTTTATGATGATCCTGTGCAGGACCAGGCATAAACAGGGTGATGTAGAGAAGCTAATACACCTTGTATGACATAAACTGTGCCTTTGTTGCTGTTTTGTGTATGAGTAAGGCAGTCATTTTGTCACTCTTAACTTTACATATATAGGTAGAAATTTGCCATTCCCTTATCTTGATACTCTTGTTGTCTTTTGGGGCCACATGTATTTATCCAGGCATGATAGTGCTTCCCACACCCCACCCCTGGTTATGAAAGCTGGAAACTTTGTTAACCCTTTTCTTTCTGACAATGGATTGAGTCTGTCGAGGGGTGAGGTATTCACATTGTAATTAGCAGAGAAAGGTGCTTTTTTAGCAATTCTGATGTTATCCCTTCCTTGCATGAGACTTTGCCTTCTTCTAAGCTTAATGTTCCATTATTCTCCCTTAAGGTTTTACCTTGTGAGGCATCTCTTAGTCAACCTTCCAATAAGTTGGGTCAGGTCTGGCATCTTTGAATTGGCCAATGGGGTGTTCCAACCTGCATTCCTCATATTTAGTGTAAATCTGAAGCATCACAGGGGTCAAGCAGGACTCTGTCCATTCTGCCCTTGATCCTGAGCCATGAGTTCCCAAATTCCAAAATCTAGGTCCTGAATCTGGTTCCCATCTGCTGCTGAGTCCAGTCTGGGACTTTCACCACAGCACCAGCTCACTGCTGACGCTGATGATTAATTGCTGTGAGGGAGGTTAGGTTTGATGTTGGTATTGGATATATGTATACATATTTCATTTTATTGTTATTATTTTCATTAAAGTAGTTGTAGTGTTTTTAAGATGTAAGTCTCTCCCTTATTTCCCTTCTCTTCCCCTTTGGGAAGAGAGTGGGATTATATAGAGAGCATCTATCACTTTAGTGGCTGGCCCAGCCCTTGACAGTAGCAAGAAGCAACTAGTTTCTGATGCAGAGAGTAAACAGGATGATTGGCTTTGGGATACAGGTGATCCCTTGTGGTCAGGATTGCATTTTTAACTGTCACAGTAGCCACATGGTGATGAAATGTCTGTTTTGGGGATGCCTGCTCTCTGCTGGTGTAAATCAGTGTATATTTCTCCAAGGATGTGCTAACAGCTTAGGTCCTGGCTTATGGTTTGTGTGCTGCTTGAATGTGCACATGTAAGTGTACAACACTTTGAGTTTTCACAGTGCTGAACAAGAGCAGGTGAGCTCTCTGCGTGAGATGCTGGGTGAGCCCAGCTCAGTGCCTGCTGCCATTGCATCTTGGTCAGTGAGCTTACCTTCAGTGAGCTGCAGGCTGGAGAAGTGGTTGGCTCTTGGGATGGTGCTGAGAACACGTGACCTGAAGACCAGTAGCAAATGATACTGCTTGAACTGAAAAAAATCTTCATTTCACTGCCTACCCACAGAAAATCCAAACCTCCCAGCTTGTGCTGTCTTTCAACCCCTCTCCTGCCTCTCCCCAACCCTACTCTCAGCTCCCTCCCTCTTTTGAGGTGAAGTTGACAGCACAATAAATCTGTTAAAATATTAATGCAGAAGACTGAAGTCCTACACACAAAAAAAAAGCATCCCAGAGAGAGGTAATTTGTCTGCAGATAGTTAAATCAATACAGTGCTGAATCACCCTGCAAATTAAATCAGTTGGTGGGGAGAGGGAGCCCTGTGCAGTGTTAGCTGTTGGACTCTCTCAAACCTTGCTGGTGCTAATGGCTTGGAGCAGGAAACACCAACCAAACGAGGAAGAGGAGTCCCAGACTTGTGGTTTGTCTCAGAACTGCATAACAGCCAATGCCCTGCTTCTTGTTGTTCCGTGGGAAAGGAAATCCTCCCTTCATGATGGTTTAATGTAAGCTCTTTTGCCTTTCTGGAACCATACAAGAAGTCCTCTCTATTTCATATTGCTTTGGTCCTAGCATCACACTGTCCTGTGACAGTGATTGCAGCTGCACATTCAGTCCTTAGTGGGGCTGAGACTGGTGCAGACTTCCCCTGACACATGGTGTATTTTGTTACCTCCAGGCTTTCAAGTTAACCTCTGGGCAGCCCCACAATGATAGGTCATCAGATTTTAAGCCCACAGGTATTTCCAGATTGTTATCTTCTTTAATCATAACTTGGCTGAGCAAGCCTTATTGAACTCTGTGAATCCCTCCACATAAATCAATCCCTCCAGACACTGGGTGTGTGTTGTTAATCAGTTTTGAGCTTGCTGTGGTTTGTCAGTCTTTCTGGGAATGGCCTGCGATGAGCTCAATGAAGTCCAGATGCAATTACCATGTCTTTGTAGAGAGGAAGGATTACCTTCCCACTCCATGGGCAGGGGTCTCTCTCTGCACAATTGCATTGGCCTTTTTTTGTCCTGCCATGTCACCTTGCTGTGTGACAGATCTAGGCTAATCCATCAATGAGTCATGCCTTGTGTAGCGGAAGTGATGCTCAGGGGTTGTTCAGAGGGAAGAAGTGTTCTGCCTTTGTACAACTAAGCAGCCACAGGCAGGCGACTAAGGTGATCCTGTTTCACATCACTGCTTGCAGGTCCCGATGTGCAGGATTTGGGGCTGCATTTCTGCAGTTGATTCTTTTGGATGTCGAGTATGGATCTTACGAAGGCTGAATTTCATTTTAGGTAAGTACATTGGAGCTTTTGGGTTAGGTATCAACAACAGCAACTGTGACTCGTGATATGTGCAACCAAGCAAGCTAAGGGCTCATATTGCCAATGACTGGACCAAGGCTTAAGCTTGCCTGTGTAAGGACCTGAAATCAATTCAAGGCAAGTGCAGCCCTCCTAGCAAGGGATGGGTGTAGGAATGTGCTTGTGTATTGTACACCTTTCTTTTTAATACTATTTGAAATCCAGAGGAGCTGTAGAGCCATCAGGAGCCCAAGCAGAGCTCATTGCTGCTTCTTGTCGAGGGATGGTGCTGGCAGGCCATCTGCCTCTGAACCCCCGTCACTGCTGCATGTGTGTAGGACTCGCCCTTAGCTCCACCACTTCCCTTATGCTCTCCCTGTGCACCTGAGCAGAAGCATCTCTGTGATCAAGAGTCAAAGTTTGACTTGTGGAGATGGTATAGGAAGAGGAAGGGCAATTGCTCCACCAAGGTAGGACAAGGAGGGAGCGCTTGGGTAAATAAATACCTTCCAGGGAGACCATAAAGGACAGAAAGTGGATGGTGCTGGATAAATGAGGGACCCTAATGAGAGAAGCATGAAGCATGCCAGATACCAGCCAAGAAGAGCAGGGAGAGGAAATAACTAGATTTTGACAGAAGCAAAGAGCTTAGATAACTTCTGAGGCATAAAAGGGGAAGAAGCTGAGTCACTTCCAGCATTTTGAACCAGTGCTACCTGCACATGGGCAGTGTGATCTGCTCTTGAGATCCAGCCAGCAATACGCCTGGGTCTGAGAAGTCTTCTGGTAAAACTAGAGCTCTAACGTGTCCTGTATGTAGCCAAACTCTCTGTCTTGTACTCAGATGAGGGTACCCAGGAAAAGAATTAGGCTGCTGGAGGCAGACCTGCCTCTCCAAAACCTCTGCATCAGTGGAGATACTTGACAGAAAATGCCAAAAAAAGATGCTGTAGGTAATGTAGGTAATGCAGCTATTGAAATGATGAAGGGATCACCTGGTTGGAAAAGACCTTAAGATCATTGAGTCCAACCATAACCTAACATCTCCCTGTACACCACTATTACACCATGTCCCTAAATACCTCATCTGATATTCAACACCACCTCATCCTCATACATTTGTCCTTTAATCATCTTTAGGGATGCTGACTCCACCAGTTCCCTGGGCACCTGTTCCAGTGTCCAAAGATCCTTTTAAGTGAAGAAATTTTTCCTAATATCTAAATCTCCTCTGGTGTAAGACGGAATACAGATATTGAAGAAATATAATAGTCCAAGTCAAAAGTATTTAGAGATCATTTCCTGCAGTGGTTATTAGGGAAGCAGGAGAAGTTTAACAGCCTCTGTGACTGCAGTTGTTTAGCTTCAGAGACTACACTCACTGAGCTTTAGTACATCATTGTGCATATGAACTAGGGAAAAAAGCATTGACATTTGGGAAATAGCTTTGCCCTGGTGGATTGAACATATGTGCTGTCTGGGAGGGACTACAGTTGTGGAGTGAAGCAGAGTTCCACATCACGGCAGCATGGCTGACCAAGTGTAACTTGTGCCTTGAGCTCAGCTAAACTGGACTGGTGGCAATGAAGGACGTGGAAGTTCCAAACTAGGCAGATGCTTTTCCTTTCTCTTGGAGAAAGGCAACATAACTGAAGTTTCTTTGTGCCCAAAGAATTTTCATTGATTCTCCGCAAATCATTATCAATGCTGCAGAGGGATGTAAACTTAATCTCTGATTAAGGCTCGTGAAAGGGAATACAAGCCTCTGTTCTTTTCAGTAGGCTGTTGGTCTGGCCATTGAGATCAGAGCATGAATTTAGCACCTGGAGCCATGGAACTTGTGGCCACACAACTAGATTTTGTCAATATAGCCATTTTATCGGGATATGTAGTGACAGGACAAGGGGTAATGGCTTTGTCCTCTGAAAGAGGGTAGATTTAGACTGGATCTAAGAAAGAAACTCTTCACTGTGATGGTGGTGATGCACTGGAACAAGTTGCCCAGAGAGGTTATGGATATCCAATCCTGAAAGGCCTGGCTGGATAGAGATTTGAGCAACCTAGTCGAGTGGAAGGTGTCCCTGCCTGTGGCAGGAGGGTTGGGCAAAGTGACCTCTAAAGTCCCTTACAACTCAAACCATTCTATGATCTTACTCTGTCATGCTTTATGCTACTACTTTTACTTAACTAAGTTGCTCTACTCCTGTTTCCTGAGATAGGGTTACAGTATCTCCACTCTTTTGTTGCATCAGGACTTTTATTTCTTTAACTAGAGAATTTGCTTTCATCTGCCCCTCATAAGAAGATTCATTGCATATTTGAAATCCCTCTCTCGTGTCCTTGCACTAAAATCTCCTGTGCAGCCCAGCTGCATTTACTTTGCATCTTAGTTTGGGCAGCAAGCCAAAAACCTCAATGAATTGTTTAGAAAAATTTCAGCACTTTTGTTGTCCAGCTCTTGAAATTTCAAGTAAATCCTGTTCCTGAGGAAGCTGGGCAGGGTAACACATAGGGCAGCAGAGAGGCATCTTGCACCTCATGCTGGAGGTGGGGAACAGACAGGAATTTGTGTGGCATTTTGTGGTGCAGAGCTTGATCCAGGGCAAGAAGCTTCCTATGTTCCTCCCAAGCCACGGATTCTGCACTCTTGACTCTCTATCTGCTCTTCAAAACTGAACTGGATATTTCCAAGAGAAAGTTTGTTGGGTTTTGTTTGGTTGGTTGGGTTTTGGGGGTGAGCTATTAGTCTTTCCTAAGAGATGAAAGATTTTGGACTGCCTTTTCTGCAGCCTAGCTCCATGTCTGTTCAGAGCCTGGAAGAGCAAAGCCAGATGAAGTTTTTAAAAGTTAGTTTGTGCATGGATTAAATACTCAAGGTCCTACAAATTCCTGAGCAGAGCGCCAGTGACATGATGGGGAGGTACAGGGGATCAGAGGCCCTGTTGATGTGCACACTTCATACAGAATGCCTAAAACTGGACCTACAACTGTGTGTGTGCATGCTGGGACAGGACTGGGAGGCTATTGCTTTCAAAGAAAAGAGTCACTTGGGTCATTGTGTTTCTAAGGACCAGATAATCCTCTTCCAGCTATACTGATCTTAGGAAGTACCTAGGCTGCCTTCTGCTTTTGGATGAACATGAGACCTTTCTGGGCTGAGCTAATTTCAGTAATGAAATCACTTGCCTGCTGCAGGAGGTCACTCCCTGGAAGACAGCTTGTCACAAGCATAAGCCAGCTGCCACCTCACCTGCTTGGGCATCTGCTGCCCTTCCCGTGCTCAGAAAGTGCTCAGCCACCACATTGCCTGCTGTGAAGACAGCTCCCTTGGAGGCACAGCCATGCTCTCAGGAGGATGACTGTCAGTGTGAGACTCTTCTGCTGTCTCCTCTGATTAGGCAGCTAAGGACAGAAACTGGGTGAAGACTGCTCGCTCACTGGAATAGAGGCATGCTGAGCTTGCTTGTGCTTGCTTTCAGGGTTACATCGCCATGGGATGGTTCTGAGCTCTACATACTTTGCAGCTCTGTCCCATATGGGTCTCCTTAACCTCTAGTGTGTGCATGATAAAGAAAACACCAACCTGAGCTGTGCAGTTTGATGGGCCTGAGGAACAGAATGCCATCTAGGGGAACCTGGACAAGCTTGATGGAGCTGCCAATGTCTGCTCATAGCCCAGAAGGCCATTTGTATCCTAGGGTTTATCAAAAGATTCTGCAGTCCCCACTGCAGAGTACCAAGGCAGTACAGGAGCTATTGGTCTCTACCAGGAGCTTGCTACCTGCAAGCTAGACCTGCATGGAGTAGGGGAAGTGGCCAATTGTTTCTGGTGATATAAGGAAAACCTCTTTGCCAGAATCTCACACCTCCCTTGTTGCCTAACACAGCCCATGTTCAGGGGAGCACAAACCCACCCTTTCCTGGGGTTGCTTTCCTCAATTTGTTTTTTGTTCCTGAGCTGCAGCAGGGAAGAAAGGAGCCCACACTAGGATCCCTGGAGGCAAGCAAGCTATTGTCCTTAAACAAAGGAACTTTTCCTCAGATGTACTAGTAACAATGTGAAGTGCTTCAGAGCCTTTACTTCATCCTGGACTAGGCTTCCTGATATTTCCCAGGGTGCTTGTCTGGTCTGACAGCTCTGAAATTTAGAATTGTAACTCTTGTTGGTTCCCTTTCCCCAGCAGGGCTCTAAGGAGTTATCTAAGACACTTCTCAGGACTAGAAAGTGTTTATCCAGAAATTATAAGCTATGTGTCCACTGTCCCATCCCTAAAAAAAAAGAAAAGAGGTGCTGCTGTGTTTGTCACTGGCTTAGGACCAGGACGGAGCAGGAAACCAGAGCTGGTGCAGCAAGTCTTCAACGGGTGAGAAACTGTCACATCCAGACCATAGATGGAAGAGCATGTGTCAAGACTGAAGAGAGGTCTCTGTGCATGTTATGCACGATTTAGGATTAGAAACACCAGATGGGTTATGGAGAAATATTGCAGGACTTCCCCTAACTTCATCAGCATCCTTAGAAGTTCCTGTATTTAATTTTTTTGGGGAGGAAAGGAATGCCCCAAGTCAGCAAATAACTTAAAACCCTAGCAGAATGGGGTTTTATCATATGGTGTCACTTAGCTTCTGTCTCTGCTGTAGATATTTGCCCTTCTGTACCTAAGACTGACCTGTGGAGAAAGTGGGGGTGCTCAGATGCAATGTGCAGTTGTCTTTTCCACACTGCATGGCCATGGAGACCGCTTTCACTGGGCAGTAGATAGAGCTGAGCCTCAGAGATGCCGGAAACCTCCTGGGACAGTCCAGAATTGGATCTGGAAATGAATGCAGATGTTGTTATTGCCTGCTCACGTTATCCCAACAATCCCAAACTGAAGAGGTTTTTATTTTTTGTTCTAGGAGGTACTGGCATTCCTCCAAGCACAGGGGGACCAGATGGAGCAGTAACAGCTAAAATTAGTGGGGAGGAGGGAAAGGGGACTATCTGTTAAGGAGCTGGCTTGACAATAAGATCATGTAAACCAGCTGTTGCTTCAACAACCAGAGTTTTGCTGATTCTAGAAAAGGAGTGATATAAAAAAGGATTGAAGAGCAGATGTTTCAGGCTGTAATTTTGAAGGTTAGCAGGTCAAAAACGGAGACACTGAGAAGTGAGGGAGGGGTGGGCTGTCTGCTGAACGGCATGACAGTTTGCTGCCTGACTTTCTGATGGGTGCTCCTTTGGAGCAGTTTGAAGGGGCTCACAGAGACAGTGCCTTCACCTCTGAAGCCTTCAGCATTCAGGATTGTGAATTTCTTCTGACACATTTTCCACAACGTGTTACCAGAGACAGTTCCCTGTGATGCAGATACAGGAAGACACATGATTAGGTAACCATTTATATAAGTGACCTGCCATGGGTTTGCCTTGTGTTGAGATCTCGTAGCTTTGAAAGCCTTGATGGCATCTCTGACCCATGGCCATTGACCTGAATATCTGCATTGCCCCAGCCTGGGTGATCAGCCCACAGTGGACATTGCCTTGCCTGGTCCATACTGTTGTCTTGCTGAAATGAACAGAAGCTCTGCTTCACAATTTCCTGTCAGGTATTTGCTTCTGTAGGATTGCTGTGGAGATGGAGGCCAGTGTGACAGGCATCTCCCAAACAGCATCAGACAGGCTGTGTCCCAGGGGACTCAGTATAGACTTGGTGAGTGTGTGCTCTGAAAGGCATCCAGGGCACAGAATTCCTATCAACACCATCAAATGCTGCTGCTGTTTAGTGCTTTGAAAAGTGATCTCCCTCTTAGGAGTGGTTTTGAGGAGGGAGAGGGAAAAAAATCAGGGAGAGCAGGGGCCTGTCTGTACTTACAGAGAGCCATTGCCACTCACTGAAGGCAGGAACCCCAAGTGGCCTGGTTGCACGGATGGTGTCTGACTTTGTGCCTCAGCTCCTGTTGCAGAAGCACGCCAGAATTTTTGTTCCTTTCTGCAACATGCCAGCGTGTTTTATGCAGGACCTTTTACACAAATATGAGGAGCATGTGGCAAGAAACTTCAGATTCAAGACAGCTCCTTACCATGGTGCAAGGAGGGGCTTAGACTCAGAGCAGACATGAAGGACTTTGCTTTCTGCTGTGAGTAGATGTAACAACCTGGCAGACCACACGTGCAGTAAGCAGAGCTGTAGCTCACAAGCCCAGCATGCATGTTATGTAATTATGCTGTGATGGCCATTGGCACACAACCATGAATTTATGTTCAGGCAAATGTCTAAGTGTAGGAATTTGGTCTCCTTGGTGACAAAACCAACCAATAGAAAACATACAGAAAGAAGAAGCTAAAACCATCCATGGACTTTGCTTTTATTTTCAGAGCGGAGGACGGTGAATTAGTGTCTCTTCTCTGCTTTGCTGTCTGCCTGGATAGCAGATGATGGTTTAATTGCTTGGCTGACCATGATGGACAAATATCCTTAAAAAAGAGAGGGCTCCAGTTTCCTATAGGCAAAGATGAGCAAGAAATCTACGCTAAGGGGACAAGCATCAAGATGATCCTTCAGTTCTCAGTCACCTGGTTTGTAGCTGATAAATGCAGTCAATAGCAGTTCCTATAAGTGGAATGAGTTACCTTTTGCCTTGCAAACAGATAACTGGTTTTGTCAGAGGCTGTGTTATAAGTTGACATTGAAGGGTAAACCCTCAGGGATTTTCAGAGTGCATGACAGACTAAGTGGAAGGAATGACCCCATGCATCACCTTTGAAAAGTGGCAGCCTCTGGAATAGCTTGTTGAAGCTTCCCCAGGTCTCACCACCACCACAAGGGGCATCCTCTGGCTGTGGGCAAGAGGTAATCATGCCTGATATATCTCCTGCCTTCTCTTGTCCTTCTGTCTTGTGTAGAAGCAATCCAAGTCATCCCAAATCAGGATCACCTATCCCAGAAGCATCCCAAGAGAGAAGAATAAAACCCGGATTAAGCTATCAGCCAGCTGTAATGATAGACCTTCCTTCCCATGAGAGAAAAAGATTCCAGCACATCCTCTGTGCAAACATGGAGAACAAACAGTGAAATGTTCTGTACACTCAGCTTCTGTCAACAGTCCTCTGAGTGACCTCAGACACCATCCTTACCATGCAGTCTCCACCTTTAAGCTGACCATAATGATGTTGAGTTTTGGCATTAAGGTATCTCTTGCCCTTCCTGCTGACCCTGCTTTAAAACCAGCATTCATTTCCAGGAGGCAAAACCAGACGCTGCTTGTGTAGGAGCATCCCCTGCAGGGACACATGAGCCATTATAACCCATTCTGATCCACAGAGAAGAGGGAGCTGCTCTCCTCAAAAGACATCTGAGCCTCTCAGAGAAGAGATAGATCTTAAGATAGAGGAAGTTGTCACCTCCCCAGCATGGTGCACCATCTAGGGTCAAGCCAGAGCTGGCTTTGTGCAGCTGTAGGAGAGGGTGGATGGCAAAACTGTGATTTTACTGAATGGTGGTGGTCACTAACCAACACAAACTGTCACAAATGGCAGTGAGAGGTCTTTTCTGTGTGCATGCTGGTTAGCAGCATCTTACAGGGATTGTTCAGCTCATGGCGCTGCTGCCTAGAGGATTTGAGAGCAAGGGACAGCTTCTACCTTCTAGAAGCAACACACTCCAATAATGGTGTTTCATATAATAAAGAGAGAGGATTTACTTGGATCAGGTGCTCTTAGGTTAGAGGATGAAAGTCAGAACTACTGTCCTCAGGGCTTTATGGTGTAAACCACGTCTTCAGACCACTGTTGAGCTGAAAGCCACCTGTGTGCCCAGAGTGTAGCATCATGTCCTCAGCAAACTCTCCCATGAAACAAATGCCTTGACAACATCAAATCAAAACATTTTTTTGCTTCAGCTCAACAGGCTGGAATGCAAGATTAGGTTTCCCAGGTGGAAATTTTCCCACAGAAAATATTGGAGCTTGGTTTTCTTTCTGATTCAACTTTCTGAATGTTATGACCCCCTCTCCCCAAGTTATTCTAGTAATGTCCCAGGATCCTAATTAAGACTGAGCCCAGCAGCTCTTGGCATTGTGCAAACACATGGGAAGACTCCAGCCCTTCTCTAGAAAGCTTCTCATCCAGTTTGGTTTAGGCAAATGCATTCATTGAAACTTTTTTTCTCTTTCACTTTTTCAACAGTCCTACAATGGAGGCTTTCATCTCTACCTCTTGTGTGTCTTCCAATGTCATGCCCTCTGCTTTCAAAGGCTTAGGTTTGCCTTTAATTGTGTTGAGAGCCTTTGTCTCTAAGCCTTTAATAATGGATTTTTTCTCCTCTGCCAAAAGAAGAATTTTGTTTCTTTACTGGCTTTTCTTCTAAAGCTAAAGTGACAGTTCCCTCTTCTCAGTGAGATTTACAAAGCTTATCTTTTAATTTTCAAAAGCCAAACAGCGAGAAGGGGGGAGGATGGAAGGAAACGTCACAGCGCTTTTTAAACATTGTCGCTAGGAGAAGGCTTAATGATCTAGAAATACATAAACTGTATGCTCTCAGCTTTGCTTCAGTGTAGTTATGCTAAACTACTGCTCTTGACACAGGGTGGGGTGGCAGGGGGAGCAAAGTCAGTACTTTCTTACAAGCCTGGCCCCTCTGAAGCCTCAGCTTTGCCATTTGTAGGGCAGGGGGGTGTCTGAGAAGTGAATCCACAAAGTGCTGTGCTGTACCTCTGAACCCACAGCAGGTCCCCTGCTGCTTGGTTCTGAGACCACCTCTCCTGACTGAAACTGTACATGTGGCTGGAGACAGCACAAAGTCATGTGCTGGAATTTTTTAGGGGGGCATTTGAAAGTGCTTGCTGCTGGCTTTAGGTTGCAGTCTCCTTAAATAAGGTGCCATGACCAGTGGAGGCTTCTAGCTCAGGTGTCTGTGCTGCAATTGACTGGATGTGCTCATGAGCAGCATAAAACCCTTCCAGGGGTCAGGGCTGTGCTCTGCTTGAGGAGCTGCTCCTCAGCAGGGCACAGAGAGCCTCACCATGCATTCTGTGCAAAGATTAGTAGCAGAAGTCTGAGGCAAGAGGCTCTCAAGCACTTCGCTTCCATGGAAGAGAATAACCTGTGGCCAGCTTGAGAGATGACTGATTTGTGACTTGAACCCATCTTTGAGTACTAGGAACCAGAAAGCAAATATTAACTCCACATTTCTTCTGCTCTAAAGTCACTGTCATCAAGTTGCGTCTCCTGGCTTGGAGGATTTGCCTTAGCATTGGGAAGGACAGTTCTGGGACCATAACCAAGGCATTCCCCAAGCTCTGTGGGGAATGAGATGACCTTCCAAGCATCCTTCCTTGTGCTAGAACATGCTTGTTGTACAGGAAACACAGGTCTAAAGAGGGGGTGTCTTTCCACTGAAGAATGCAGTAAATGGATTATATGGTTTCAGAGTGATTGAAGTCTGCTGACTTACCCAAGCTGAGGAGCTGGTCTTCCTTTTGTACTGGCTGATATAATTTGCTTGTTGAGTCTTGCTCAAAATATGACAACTCAGAGCAGGAAGGAGTGATTTTACAGTTAGTTCATGGTTACTGCAATGGGACAGCTAGCCTTAAAATTAATTACAGCAGAGAAGAGTTGAAAAATAGTGGGTTTCAGATGGTAGAAAGCAAAGCTGCTCTGAAACTCAGGTTTGGGGCTTTCTGACATAAGCAAAGTTTCTGATGAGCAGGAAGGTCCTTGGCTGCCAATTGCACAGTGTTCCCAGAGACCCTGCAGAATGTCCTTTCCTGCTTTGGCAGAAGTCAATGAAGGCTGAGCCACCACACATATGTGCTGCGACCATGCAGCAGTTTGTAATCAAGCTGTTTAAACTCAAACCATTACTATCTCTGAAGCATTCTGTGGAGCTAAATGCAGTGCACATTTTCATACAGGGTGCAGCAAGTGCCTTGTTGAACAGGAGCCTACCTGGCACTGTCAGGACTACACATCTAGCATCATATGGGAGGCTGAACCTTCAAAATCACAGTGTTCCCAGACCCTGCCCCTGCTGCCAGTTTGAAAGAGCAAACAATCACTTTTCCTTTAAGCTTCATTCTGTAACAAAAGTGAAAGCATTAAGGCATTTGACAGCAGGAACCATGGGGTTATGCCAACAAGGGTAGTGTGCTTCTTTCCTCCAGACTGCCAGTCCTCATCCCTGGCAATGGAGGACCAGGGTTGCAGAAAGCCCCAACTCCCTGTCGAGTGTATTAACCCAGGAAGGGAAGCTTGGGCTGAAGGCTTCACGCTGTGTGCTGCTGGGCACAGCAGAACGGAAATGGTTGCCTTCCTATGTGCAGTTGTTTGAACGTCACGAGTAGATGGTGAATATGTCTTGTTTCCTTCAGCAAGACCTTACATCCACTTCCAACTCCATCTAGGCCCTGACACTGCCTTGAGCAGTATGGTGTAAATCTTCAGGCAAATAGCTGAGTGCTGTAGCCTCATTGGATAAATGAGAAAAATGGCCTTCCCAGAAGGTGCCTTTGGCTTTAATCATTAAATAAGTAGGGAAACAGCCTTCTGTCTAGATGAGCTGGCAGTTTATGAAGAGATCTAAGATGAGCTGGCTGTCAGTGTTCCAGACTGTTTGCTGCCCCCCTGGAGCATTTTGGTGTGTGTTTGTGAGCTCTGCTCTATGCAGGGAGTAGCAGGAACCAGAGGGACAGACACTGCTGTTGAGTGCCTATCCTTGGATGAGCAAAATATGGTCTGGACTCTCCCAAAGAAGGCATCTGCTGCCTGCTCTCCAGAGCTGGGGCTTCCTGCAGGAGACCACTGCAGGCACCACTCACATCAACTCAGCCAGAATTCATGGAAAACTAACAAAAGGTTCACCTCCACTTCTGCCAGCCAGAGACTCATCGTGTCAGGAGCAAACAGCAGATCTGTTTGCAGGCAGAGGAGGCCAGAGCTGGGACGTTCAAGGCACAAGCTGTTGCCTTGGCATATCTTTGGGTTGGAAAGACAGGCAGCGATGACAGACCAGACGGGGGTGCTAGCAAGCCACAGGACACCCCTGTCAAATCCTTAATAGCTTTACTTGGGTGAGTTCTACTCTTTATTTCACTTCTTCCCTTTACCAGTTAGAAGCATGGAGAAGTCAACCACTGTGCTATCTTGGTGACTCGGTGGCACTATAGCCACAGGGGTGTCCTCGCTGAACTTACATTTACACTTCCAGGTAGTAAGTTTCATCCATGCCTCCAGGGCAACAGAGGTGAGAGCCAGGGTATCTCACTCTCCCAAACAGTGCCTTGTGCAGTACAATATCTGCTCTGTTCTGAAAAAGCTTCAGATTTTAATCCCAAAATTGACATTTCAACAAAATTCCATTAAAAAAAAAAAATCAAGCAAAAAGCCCCCCCCAAAAAAAGCCATCAGAAAGATACTGCTTTCATTTCAGGCAGAGAAAACTCATTTTGAAACCTCAAGAGCTGCCGTGAAATGGGATCATCATCTGCTGGGGAGCTCCAGTTCCTATATGCTTTACAGCAATTGTGATGAAATCTCATCCCAGCCTGGCATGTGAATTGTGCAGTGCCACTCGTGAATATTGGGAGCTTTGCTGAAATCCTCATTCAGCAGCGTGGGCTGGGTGTGCATCTCCATGATGACTTAGTGGTGGTTTCAGGGCTCAGCCTGTGACTATAAAGTCAGATGGCAATGTCTAGCAAATAATGCACACTCCCACTAGGTCCCACTTTATTTTTCCTCATCTTGCTATAGCACAAGTACTTTTTATTTCCCCCCCCCCCGCTTCTTTTAAATTTCCTCTTCTTCATGTCCTGTCTCATTTTGCATTTTGCTTCCATTCCCATGCACACAAAACCACCCAGTACAAGACCACTCAAACCACTGATCTTGTCTGGTGGTGATCCCCACCCAAATATTGAGGCTATCTCAGCAAAGCAGTAAGGATTGTTCCTCTCCACAATCAATTTTTCATGCTTTCAGTAGGCTCCACTAAGCTTGAAGCACCCCTTTCCACTGGCCTGACCTCCAGACCCCGCTTCTGGTTAAAGCAAGGAGAAGCAAGCTCTTAGCAGCAGCTGCAGCAGGTATTTGCCACAGAGCTGAGGCAGACAGGCAGTGTTTTGCCTCCAAAACCAGCACTCTACCTCCTCCTGCCAAGCAGTTGACCGGACAAAATGTTGCATCTGAGCCAAGCAGCTTGTACTCGTGCAGGCTTCCAGCCTTGAATACTATAAAAAATCTCACAGAGAGTGAAAAGATCAGAAACCTTCAGCTGCTGTAATTTATCTGCTCTTTGATATGCTCTGCTTCCCAGTGGAGATGGCAGAGACCAAAGGAGTCTGACAAGTCTGTTCCCAAGTAAAGGAACAAGGTAATTTCAGGGTAACTGAAGGTCTTTTCCCCCTTACCCTTCCCTCGTTGCTGATGATAGGCAGCAGAAAGCCTAGAGGAAGATCGATCGGGTACACAGCATGTGCAAAAGAGGGTCCAGAGAAGGGCCACAAAAATGATCAAAGAACTGGGAAGCTGTCGTATGAGTAAAGACTGAGAGAGATGGGTCTGTTCAGCCTTGAGAAAAAGCAGTGTAGGGGAGACCTTATTACTATGTTGCAGTATTAAAAAGGTGGCTGTGAAGATGATGGAGACCTTCTTTTTGCAATGAATCATATCAAGTCAGATGAGGGGAATGGGTGCAAGTTACTCCTGGGGAGATTCTGATTGGACACAACAGGAAAATGTTTTCAGAATGAGAAAATCAACCACTGGAACAATCTCTCCAGGGAGTGATGGAGTCCCTAGCACTGGACACTCTAAGATTCAACTGGACAGGGTGCTTGGCTGTCTTTTCAAAACCATGTTTTTTCCAAGAAAAGTTGAACCAGATGATTCTTGAGGTCCCTTCCAACCTGCTTTTCCACGATTTTATGATTCATGTTTGGTTTTTGTAGGAAGATACAGGCTCAAATGAATGAACAAGTCATTAGTGACACTTTTTGAAAGAGGCATCATAAAAAGCTCATCTTTGCAGCAGGTGCATTTACCTGATGTTGAGCTGTTCAGCTCCCCAAAAGCAGCAGAGTCTGTTCAGAGAGGGAGGTGTGGGGCCACTCGAAAGTGCTTGTCATGCTGGTCATTGACATACTGCCACTGAGTTAACGAAGCAGCATCACCTGGTGAAAGGACAAAGAAAATAGAAGGGATTTGAGGTCAGATTTCTTTCTCTTTCTTGTTCTCTCTTTCTCCTTCTCCTTCTTCTCCTTCTCCTTCTCTTTCTCTTTCTCTCTCTCTTTTTTTTTTCTTTTAGGGGGAAGATGATTTTGGCATTTTAATAGTTCTTGACAGTGAGCTTGGTAGAAAAGCAACATCTTAGCAATATGATGTAAGGTATTCTGCCACTAGGGCTCTTTCTACTGCTGTCTCCATTTCTTCTGTCTTTGCAGAGCAGCAAGCTATTCTTACTCCTAGCCCTGCTGTTTTGTCACCTTGTGTAAGGCTGATCTGGGCAAGGACACCACAAGTTCATCAGCTGTCTGAACGCTGCATGGAGGGGCATCTGGCCGTCATTCAGAGATACTCTGATGCACCCTGTCCTGAATTGAGTCAGACCCTTGTCTAACAGCATTGCAGTAGGCTTTTCACCCTAAAACACAAGGTATGTAATCACCTTCTAGATAGGACTCAGAGATGGGAAGCTGGGATCCACTCTGTTGTTTGAATGTCAACCTGCATCACATCAAGACAGATCGGAAAGCATCAGGCTGGCTTATGAGAGCAGCACCCCTTCCTCAGCATCATCCATCCCCCTAGCCATGCATATGAATGTGAAGAGGAAATGTTATTCCTGTGGTGACACATCCTTGAGAGCACCTAATCTGGATTTATTGAGGTCATAAAACTGACTTAGCACTGCAGTCCCTAGACTGTAGGGTAAATAGAAGCCTTCTATTTATAATGCTGTCAATCTGGCATCGCTCACGAGCACTAAAAATAAAACTTTTTGCAAAGCAAGTTGAATTAATGGATGCTCTTTTTGCATTGTCTATGAGCCAACCCTGATCCTGTGGCATGCTGCACACTGCCGGAGCTGGGCAGAAAGTCTGCACAACGTTGCTGAAGCACCACCTTTTAGGTGGGTTGGGCAGTAGCATGCCTTGTAGGAATTGCTCCTCCTTTCCCTTCCAGTGGTCTAACTGTGTGCCCACTCGTGGCCTCTCTGCAAGTCTGGGGCAGGAATTATCAATTAGTTATTGATAATAAAACTGTACAAGCAGAGCCCAAGAAAAAGGGAGCTTGCTGTACTTGGGCTGCTGAGTGCATGCTTCTGGCCTGCCTATATGGGGCTGGATCAAGCCAACACAAGAATGATGTTCCAGTCCCTTACCCATACTTGTAGTCCTATTTTAGCTCAACTGTGCAAAATCTGTATTTCTAGTGGATATAGACCAGCCCACACAGCACAGAAGAAGGGTCCCAGCCCTTGTTCCCTGCTTGGGTTGTAGTGTTGATTAGCATTATTCTCTCTCATTGGAAAATAGAAACTGGAGTTTTACCTTTAACACTGTTAAGATCATAAGGCAGATACCTTCTGTCATGATATAACACCTGCCTGGATTCCTTTTCAATGATGTCTGCTTTTGCATTAACTTTCAAAGCACACTAACTTCTCTCTTCCTGCTATGGCTTCAAGCTATTGAGGTCTATGACCATCACCCTTCAGTTGCCCATGCTCTTGCTGGAGAGGCATGAAGTGGGACAGATGCCAAAGCTGGTAGTCCATCAGCTCTACTCTCAACAAATCTGGTTTCAAGAGCTGACCTAAATGAGAAGCTCAACTTTTCACTGATCAGATGCTAATCTAGGGCTGCCAGGACCCCTGTGGTCACTTTGATGTCCTCTCAATGCAGAGGAGAGTATGGTGTTCAGCCAATACCAAAGCACTGTGTTGCTACTTGGGCTGACAGAACTGTGTGGGAACCTCACTGTCAGGCTGGGATGGGGAGTACCATTTTTTGCTCCAAAAAGGAATATTTTCTTCAATCATGGTCATGGTTTCTTCCTACAGGAAGCTTTTATGGGCAGAGCTGGCACAGTCTGAGTGAGGGTGTGGGCATCAGGCATGATTCAGTATGTTGTGGAAGCAACCAACATGGATAGTCTAACCTCATGACCAGGTTTGTTGGCTTTTTGCTTTGGCTTTATCTACCTGTAACTTCAGTCAGTTTGCAGACAGCAAATGTCAGAAAGACATAGGGAAAAAAAAAAAAACAACTATTCTCAAGCCTCCTGTCCAAAATGCTACTCAGCAAGAGGACTGTTAAGCATGATGGGGTCTGAAAAGATGAGAAGCAGTTGTCCCAAAATGCTGCTTTATAGGCAGCTTATGGGGTGGCTGGGGACTTGGAGGGAGGGTACCAGCAGCAGCACATCTGCCTACCTGGTGGCCCTGTGAAAGATTGCTCGAAGCTAGGCCTTCTTAAATTTCCACACCTTATTGTGGCCTTTTGGTTCTTAAAGAGAGTCTATAAGAAAGATGGGAGTGGTCTTTTTAGCAGGGTCTCTTGTGATATGACAAAGGGTGATGGTTTAAAGTAAAAGAGGGGAGATTTAGATTAGATAGGAGAAAGACGTTTTTAACAATGAGAGTGATGAAACTGGCACAGGTTGTTGGAGAGGTGGTAGAAGCCCCATCCCTGGAAACATTCAAGGCTTGATTGGATGGAGGTCACCCTGTTCTAGTTGAAGATGTTCCTGCTCACTGTAGGGGATTTGGACTAGATGACTTTTAAAGGTCCCTTCCAACCCAAACCATTCTGTGATTCTAAATCCAAGGCATAACAGATTGTAAAGGAGCAGCAGACTTGTAAAATATTCCCAAGCTTTCCAGTGATTGTCACTTTGACACTGTGTGGTTTCTGCTCTAGTAGCTACCCTCTCTTCAAAACTTCAGCTTGGCCTGTTAGCAATGAGATGCTGAGCCCTGCTTTGAGAAACTCTTCAGCACACATGGGGTGTTTCACTGGCAGAGATGCCAGAATTGCTTTGCCAGTTCCTGTGTCTTCATATCTTGAAAAGCCATCAGAAAACAGGCATCACAAAACTTGCAAGCTGCACAGCAGCAAGAACAGGCCAAGGAGGTTTAAAAAAGTTTTTGAGGCTGTTGTGGCCAAAATGTTCTGGGTCTAGGTTCTTCAGACATACCAAATGAACACAAAAGTTGGTAAGGTTAATGCAGACTGGGATGAGATCAGTAAAACCTGAGGTGAGATGAAAACCGCACTCACAGGCTGCATCCACCCGGTAATGGAGTGGCTACAGAAGTTTTGATCACAGGGAATGGGATAGACCTTGCCAGGCAGGCAGGTGACAGCTTGGTGGCAATTGCACAGGGAATGGGACAGATCTTGCCAGGCAGGCAGGTGACAGCTTGGTGGCAATTGCACAGTTGGGTAGTCCTGAAGAAGAAAAAACATAATGCCCAGTAATTCCAGCAGAGTAAGTACAGTAATGATAGGTTGGACTGGATGATCTTGGAGGTCTCTTCCAACCTAGTTGATTCTATTCTATTCTATGTGGCTTCTTTTGCAGTGGAAGATGCATACAGGGAGCGAGCCATTCACTGCTTTTCCTTTAGAGTCAGCTTTTCCCATCCTGCTCCTTCAAGTACTGGAAAAACTTGATGACCTGTGGTGGTCATTCAAGTTGGCAAGGTAATTTCAGAGAACCCTGAGAAAATGAGCTATGGGGAACTAAGAGCTCCCTACTGATATTAACTACATCTGGGAGGAGGCTGGTGGCAAAAGGCTGAGGCATTTCTGATGGTGGAGAACCTGAGGAGGATCAGAGAAAGAGGAAAAAAAAACTTTATTACGTATAGGTGGTCAAACCCTGCCATGATAGATGTGGTGAGAGGAAGAAGTGACTGCTCCTGGCCAGTGTTTTGATCTGTTAGAAACTGTTGCAAACTAGAAAAATAGCATTGAGCATTTTTATTTCCTGCCAGGGTTTTGATACAAGTCAGGAGAAGAGTAGGCAAATATTTTTTAGCAAGGGTAGGAAACCCCTGTGATAACCTACTAATCTACTAATGTCTCTGGCAAGGGGTTATCAAAGCAGGCAGAAACCTGACTTGCTGACAAAAGTTTGCTCGAGATCATCTCTCTCTGCAGATAAAGAATGAAGGGCAGCCTGCTCAGGGACTGAATGGAAATAAGAGCCTGGATAACAACAGGTTAGGGAATCAGCAGGTTTCATAAGCAACTGGTCCTCAGAGACCATTTCTCTGCAGAGAGGAGGAGAGAGCTTAGGGGAAGCTCATTCAGAGGAAAAACATCTTTTGCTACAGCAGGCTCAGAAGAAGGGATGGGAGATGTACCAGAGAGACAGCTGGTGGGTGGGAGGAGGGAAGATGTGGAGCTTCGCAGCAGGGCAGCAAGCAACGTGTATGTTTGCAGGCTGGGAATTTTTGAGCCTGCATACTGGAATTTGCTTATTTGTAGCAACTGAGATTTCACTGGCAGAGGAAGATTTCTTCTCCCCCATACCAGGCCCCTTCCAGAGCCAAACCCCAGTGTTGCTAACAGTCCATAGCAATAGCTCATTGTTTGGCTTTTTCTTAAAACCTCAGCTCTGTTATAATTGCAGGAGAATATCTGCTTTAGTCTTTTCCAAAAGGGTGTTTTTCCAAAAGGTTTGTGAACAACCCTGCTTGATCAAGAAAGAAGCTTTAAAACCACAAACCTCCAGAAGACAGAGGGACTGTGAACAATTATAAAATCTCTGCAACAAGCCACCCATCTTTTGAGGACGTTCCCAATGCTTGAATGCACGTGACTGGCAGGATTGCAACTCCAAACCACAGCTGCTGGAGCTGTTGAAAGAAGCATCACCATCTCAGTCACTGCTGTGATGGTTAAAAGCTTGCCTCCAGTCCTCTTCCCACTTCTCTCTCCAAAATCTGCCATTTCTGGTGCCAATAAAAGTCACCTTCTTTCATGTGAGCACTGGAAGCTGCCAGCAGGCACAGCCTGGCTTTGACAGCCCATTTGCTGGGGGCAGCCCTGCTGCTGATGGGGTGGTGAAGACCACCAGCAGCTCCTAGACAGCTCCTACTGCAGCCTCTTCCCCTGTACTAGCACAATCAGTAGGGACCTCAAAGATTCCTCCCTTCATGGAGAAGTGTGTTAGTTACCCACCTTATAAAAGCCCTGCTAATATTAGAATAGAATAGAATAGAATAGAATAGAATAGAATAGAATAGAATAGAATAGAATAGAATCAACCAGGTTGGATGAGACCTCCAAGATCTCAACCTAATCTCAATCTAATATCTTTTTCTCCCTCTTGGTTTTGCTTTTCTCCTGACCCACTGTCACACTCATGGCAGCACATTACTTCTTGGCTCTTCATGCCCACCCTTCTCAATGGCTTGGGCTCTGGGCTGTGCACAGGACCCACGAAATGCTTGGTTCTCCAGCTTTCCATCCCAAAGACACTCAATAAATGCACCTTCATACTTGTGGTCTCTTGAGTGCCCAGGCTATGATTCTTCTGCTATAGGTTCAGCTGTCCTCCACACCTTTCCTAGCCTGGCCAGGGTCTCACCTCTTGGCATTTCCACAGCTGACACCATCTCCTGTCAGGTACCTTTGCATTGCTACAGCTCTCAAGACAGGATTTCTCCATGCAGTCATCTCTATGCCTAGCTTTCCTGCAGCATCACTTTGCATCATGCCTCTGCGCCATTTGTAAAGGACAGAGCAAGGCAGTCACTTCTCTGCCACTGTGTCTCTTTTCCCTGTGATAGAAATGTTTCTGAGTTCCTCTGAGGTGCAGCATCCTCTCTTGCAGCTGTAGCTGTAGCATGGGAAGAGGATAATCATGGCTGCTCACCACAGGCTGCCAGCTGAAAGGCAAAGACTACAACCAGGTAGACAGCAAGGGCCCAGGCTGAGAGTGACAAGAATAGCAATTAAACTGGGAAAAGGCTGTGAGAAATCCTAACTTCAGGCCCAGAAAAAAAAGGCTTTAAAGAAATGACTTGTGCTTGGTTATCCAGTTGGTCTTTCACTCAGCAAACAGTACACTCATCCAGCCACTGGCTAGTGCCAGTGTCTTCAGGAGAATAACGTGAAAAATGGTGTCAAAGGCTTTACTAAAGTCCAAGTAGACAACATCCACAGCCTTTTCCTTATCCGTTAAGTGGGTCGCCTTGTCACAGAAGAGCACCAAGTTCATCAAGCAGGATCTGCCTTTCATAGACTCATGCTGACTGGGCTGATTGCATGTGTTGTGAGATGGCACTTAAGATGATCTGCTCCATGACTCTCCCTGGTACTGAGGTCAGTACTTATAGTTCATCAGATCCAGTTTCTGGCCCTTCTTGTAGCTGTGTGATGGTTTGGGTGTCCCCCGCCCCCCACACTTTAGAAATCACCCAGACTAGACTCAGTCGGCTCTGGAAATTTGAATGAAGCTTATATTTACAGCTGGCACAATGTACAAGCAGATATTTACAGTATATACAGTTATAGACAGAAATATACAAGGTAAAAAAAGGTAATACAAACACAATTCCCCTCCCAGAAACCTCAGTCCCCAGGAGGGGCTCTCAACCACCCCTCACCTTCTCCCTACCCCTCTCAACCTTACCCCAATCCCAAGGAAGAATGGAGGTTTGGCCAGAGGGATTAAAAAAAAGCAAGGTGAAGCAGCCATGCAAAAGGAGGGTGAGGTTAGAAAGCAAGATGGAGTCCAGCCAGCAGCCTCAGCTTCTCCCCAGCAGGCAAAGAGAAGAGGACAGCCCAGCACGAAGTGCAGAGCAGAAGTGACCTTATCTAATGTTTTGCTTTTCCTGCTACCCATCTCAGCAAGACTGTGAGGGAAGTAGACCTCACCATTGTTTTCATTTCTCAGCCTATCATCTAGTTCTTCTCACCAAAACATGCTAGCTAGGCTCAAACTAGCACAAGCTGTTAACTGCTGGTCACCTGGGACTGATGGGCTGTTAGAAATGTAGAACCAAAAGAGAAATGTAGTTGAGTCATCGTCTCTAGTTTTTAAAACGTGTTGATGTGGCACTTAGGGACATGGTTTAGTGGTAGAATTGGCACTGATGGGTTTATGGTTGGATTCTATGGTTCTGTGATACTGCTTGTGCTGCAGATGTGACATTGCTCAGCCCCGAGGTTGTGCCTTTTAGTGGAGCTTATTTCCATGGGAAATACACACTCTAACCTGGTGTCTGGCTTCTGCAGCTGTTCTTGCACTTTGGTAGTGCCTTGGCCTTCCTGGGGATGTTTCCTACACACTGCTGACCACTTGAGCTGAATTTTCCTTTCCTCAGCAGACCCAGTCTCTTCATGGCCAGGGTTTTCTTTGCCATCTTTTCCTGGGTTTGTTGGCTCTTGACTCAAGCTGAGCTGGTACAGTGTCTCTGACACTGTACCCTTTATACATGGGCTGTTGTGGTCCTGCCAAAGGACTCGGTGGCTTTCTGTGCTACTGACAGAGTCATTAGTGACTGTAGTAATTATAGGGAAGTGCTTGAACCTCACAGGAGTCCTAACTGGATTTCAATTTGTGGGATTGGGCAGATTTCTTCCTCTGTTAAATTGTTGCTAATGGCACTTGCTTGAAGAGGTGGGAAAGCTGCAAGGAGTGCTTGGTAGCTAGAGCAGGAGGAATCATGATGTCTGTTTATGTCCTTCTCTGCCATGGATTGACTACCTCTAGTAGCACTCTTGGCAGAGCCCACCGAGTATAAGAGGTGCTTTTGGTAAATTGTCTGTCTGCCTGTATGTGATAGAAAAAACTAGCAGATGATGGAAGGTGCCTTTGAGTTTCCTCAAAATGTGCATAACCTGCATGTGTTGGCTTGGTTACTTCAGGCTTGGGCAAAGCACCGAGCTCTTGAGACAAGCCAGGGAGAAGCAGCATGGCTATGAGGGCCAGATTGTTCTAGAGAAGACAGAAGAGCTGCCTCTGGCTTTAGCACAGTCATTTGATAGGTGTCAGGGGCTGTTTGTTTGCCCTTACCCTCTGGCTCCAGTGTTAATGAAGAGACCATCTACATCACCCACTATGGAAACTGAAGGGAGGAGGGGTGTCCAGCCAGTTCAGCACACAGGGATGCAGTGGCTCAGCCACGGCATGCAGCAAAGATGGGGGCTTCTCCACAAAGTGAAGTCTTAGTTACAGGGACAGCAGAGAAGCTCCTGGCTTGGTTGTGTTCTTCTTAGCTCACAGTTTTAGCACTGTGAGCTAAAAGCAGTGTCAGGCTCTGGGATCACAGTCCCACAAGGACTGCAGTGACTGTCTAAGTAACACCTAAAAGAGTCCTTCTTTGCATGGAAGGAGGCACTTGATACAGTATTTCTCCAAGCTACAAGTAGGACACTGAGCCCCAGCTCTTACCTACACAAGGGTGAAGATTCAATGCTTCTCCAAGCTTCCTGCCCACTGGAGCATGCATTTCATAGGACTGATCCCCCAGCAACATGTTTTTCCTCACTCTTTCTGTCATAAAATCAACCAGGTTGGAAGAGACCTCCAAGATCATCCGGTCCAACCTATCACCCAGCCCTATCCAGTCAACTAGACCATGGCATATCCTTTGCCTAGAGGGAGCTTTCCTGCCATCGCTGTCCTGCAGAGATTGAGTTTTGTTTTTCAGGAGAGAAGATCAGGTTGCAGTCATCCCAAACACGGCCCTTTCTTCCCCAAACAGTTGAGAGTACTCCCTCCTGCCCCTGGCCCTACTCTGTCATTCATCCTTAAGAATCTTTAATGCAATTCCTACGAGGCTGCTTTGGATGGGAACAGATGCTGCCAAGGCAAAGATTAGGCAGGTAGTTTCACTCACTGTTGCAAAAAGTGCATGCTGCTGCCCCTCCTTTGCAGGAATGTTGCTAATATTCACAGCCTTCCAAAAAAATCACTGTTCTGTACCAGCTGCTCTTTGCTGGTAGTAGTTTGAAAGCCACATTGCCTTTCCTCATAGCCTCTAGCCATGCATCTTCTGTGAACTGGATCCTCCCCTACCTAAGATACAGAACCAGCAAAAACTCCTTGAAAACTCAGACACTTTCTGTCTTGCTGAGTAGGGAGTTGAGAGGATCTGCTCCTGAAAACCCCCTCCCAGGCCATGCCAGCTGTCCCCAGGTGACTATGTCCCTTTCACTGGAAGGTTTCCACAGTGCTGTACTTGTCTGCAGGTAGGACTGGTAACTGAGGCAGAGGTGGGGAGAGGAAACAAATGACTCCCCCAGGTCACCATCCGAGCAGCAGCTCAGATGTGAGTGAGTCCCTTCCCAGCAGATGACATGCTGGATTTAGGAGTTCTCTCTTCTCTGGTGGTGGATGGGCATCCAAACACCTGCTTGAGTGGCTATCCTGTGAGTAACTGTGTAACTAATTGTGCAATCATGAGAATAGATCTCACAGATAATCATCTTCCGTAGTGGAAATATTCCAGTTATTTTTATCCTTGTTTCCTGTCCGTTAGCCAGTTAATTATCCCTCAGAGGACTTTCTCCAAGTCTCTTTTGGGAAGGAAACTTGGCAAATGGTGCCTGAATGCCCTTGTCCATTTAAATGAGAACAGAGGATTCAATTTTAGTATCTTCTGGAGGGAAAAAAAAAAAATCTTTTTTTTTCTTGTGAGACTGTGTAGCTGTTTCTTCCTCTGACTATAGCACGCTGCTAGTAACAGAGCTTTTCTCTCTGGATCTTCTCTGCTACAGAGCACATGCAAGCAGCTGTCTCTGCAGTGGGACTGTGAAGAGGAGGTGCTTGTACTTCAGCATGTCTGTGCTTTAAATGGATGGACACTTGGGCTTGCTCCAAAGCTGCTTGCCCCATTCTGGGGCCATCACGTTGCATCACATCCCTCCACTCTGATCATCAGCCTCTCTAATAGATGTCCTTAAGGAAGCATTTTTAAAATGCAAACCATTTTTTGTTTCCATAGCAACCACTCTCCTGGAAATGGAAAAAAACCCCTGTGTATTCCTTGGAGGCCAGGCTGCTTTGGGAGATACTGTGGGTTTGTGGTGGCTGCTGGTAGCAAGGTTGCAGGTTGCAGCTGCCTGCCCCAGGTTCCTCACTGCTGCAGGGCTGAGTGGGAGCACCACAGCCAGGTCTCAGAGCCTCCTGGAAGGAACAGTGTGGGCTCCTGTACCATTTCTTAAAAAGAAAGGGTTTTCTCCTAGTGGAAGTTAGTGAAACATCCCATAAAGCCAAGAGGACATCAACCCCTGACTTTTCATTGATTTGGCTTCTGACTCTCCTATGGCTCCACCAGACATTTAATGCACAAAAGTTTGCCTAGGGCAACTGCTTCCCTGTCTCCAGAAATTATGTCTGGTGTTGTCTGACACCAAGGCACAGATAGGCGAAGCCTGGAAACCAACCAAGTTATTGCACCTTCATAGGTTACTGAGTGTAACTGAATCATAGCAGTAGGATGTGCATGCGCTGTTAGGCAGCAGGCTGTGTGAGGCACAAAGTGCTCTTGGACCCTCACCTGCATTGCCTTACGTGGAGCACTGCAGCCACGTATGTCCCAGAAAGCTCCTACAAAATGCTGCATGCATTTTTAAAGGGTCATCATCTCTCTTTTGCCTCTAATATGTTGAGTTAGTACCTCTCCATCCAGCAGGAATTCTTCTGAGAGCAGTAAGTGTTGCCCAAGGAAGGACAAAGCAGTGATGCTTTTGAGATACAAAGATGTTGTTGAGGTGATAGTAGTGTCATAACATCCATTTCTCATGATGGCTTCCTGGGAAATTCTCTCTCAGCAAGAATCCAGAAGGTCTCACATATTTGCAGCTGTGCGAAACCTCCAGTCCTGAAATGTCAACTCTTGCTTCTGTCTCTCCTCTCTTTCCAAGGACCCCATGTGCTCACACAGTCAGAGGGGCAGGACCCAGCAGATCTAGCAGCTGTATGCTCTTGATGGGAGGATGGTGTGAACTCTCAACCTGAGCATCTTAGCCATGTTCTGCACAGTGCTTGTGGGCTTTACTCCATGTCCTTGTGGTTAAATGTCACTATTTCAGTCTCAGGGCATTTGGAGTGAAGATCTCTGATTCTGTGGAAATTAGCAATGCTTTTGACTTCCAAATGGTCAAGGTCCTGTTGTCTTGCTTCCTGAAACACGTGACTCTCCTGTCTTTGCAAGGTAGGGCTAGTTTACCTGAAAACAGTAATCCACATTACTTCTCATTGCTGATATCACTAGCCTCAGACAGATTTGGTCTCTTTTTTAGCTGAGTTTTGGACCTGTTCTAATTTGGCCTCAGTGCCTTTGGCTCTGCCAGAGATATTTTTCACAGAAGAATGCATCATTGAGTATTTGTGCCAAAGGAATGGGACTGTTAATTTCCTTTGCATTTATAGACCCAGCTGGATGCCCATCTTATAAAAGAACTGTTAATGTAGAATTTTCTCCCCTAAATATGGAAGCAGCACTGACTTCTACACATACACACACACATAGGTGCTTCCCCCCAACTGCACAGTCAAAGCCATTGACAAGACATCCTGCTTGAGACCCAGTCTCTTGTATCTAGCTCCTCTGACCCACTGGCAGGGCTCCTTAGATGGAAGAACCTATTTCAGTCAAGGTAAGTTATGACAGTATTTAGAGCAAGTGCTCATATGAACAGCTCATCTGAACATCTGCATGATATGGTGAGCTTAAACTTATGAAGCCCAAACAACTGAGCACTTTTTTTATTGGTAAGCCATTTTTAATTTCTAATGAAGTAAGCAAGCCTGAGCCTTGCTACAGAAATCTCAAGTTGGTGGGAAACAGGATGAGAGAGTGTCAACAGGATGTGTTCAGAAGTGACCAGCACTGCTCGAGGATTACTGCTGGAACCTGCCTTCATTGATATCTTTCTTAATGTCCTAGGCACACATGAACGAGTGTACCAATCACTTCTGCAGATGAGACAGTTGAGAGCACTCCCAGTGTGAAAGAGGATCTGAACATCACATGGGAAGGATGGAGCAACCTTGGACATTGTTTACTATAAGTGATGTGAGATCTTGCAACTCCAGGTAGCGTGTTTGGATCTATTAACAAAACCTTCTTCCATTTGCTTGACTTTCATCCATGTGAATTACCAGAGGAAGGGGAAGCGGAGTATTAACTAACTGCAGGATGACAATAGGTACAAGCGGATGTCGCTAGAGATGCATTTAGCAGAGAGAGAAGCATTGCTGCCTCCAAACAAGGCTTTGATTAGACTTTCTCCAGCATATTGCTTGCAGCTCAGGAAGAGAAAACTGCCAGTAGAAGTGGTATGGAGGAGCAGGCAGCAGAGAGCCTGTCCTACAAGGGGATGCTAAAGAGTGGGATTGTAGAAATAGCAAACTGAATAGTTATAGAATTATAGTTCTGCCCCTTATCTGCTCCCCTTGCAAAAGTCACTGCATCACGACACTGTGCCACAGGACAGGTGAACATGGGCTGAGTGTGAGGCAGGCATGGAGCTGGGAATTCAACAGTCTCTTTCCCATCCTCCTAGTGAGGACGTTGGTGTTGCCATGAAAGTGCTTTACCTGTGTACATCTATTTCCACTCAGAAAAAACGCCATTGTAGTGTGAAGACATGCCTGGGGTAGACTGAAAACTGACAAAAAAGAGAAGACTGCAACCTGATGGTTTTATTTTACCAGTGTGATATCCATGCCTACATGTGGGCCCTTGTCTCTGTGCCTGTGTATCTCTTCTAACAATCTTAGCTGGCTCCATTTCCAGATTCTCTAAACCCATAAACTTTGTTATCTGCCTTCCCAGCTTGCCACACAGGAGCATTATTAAGGCTATCAAGGCAAGGAAATGATCCTACATGGCTTTTGCAAGTAGTGTGACCCTGGAGTAATGAATGGGTGTAACTCTTAATGTGAATGTTCCTCCTGCCAGAAATTAGTGTCTTTGTGGTCTAGTGCCCCACCACCACTGCACTCTTGAATTGCTGTCTATAGGAGGTTTATGCTTGGGGCTGCTCAGCAACAGTACTCTTTGCCTTCAGGAGGGAGTGGATAGAAGCAGGATAAGAAGTGCATTCTCAGTGAGCCACCAGCTCGGGAAGAGTGTGCATGCAGCTTCACAAGTCCCACTGGCCTGTGGGTTTGCTGGACCCAGCCCAGGATGTGCTCTAGCATAGGGCTCACTGCTGACACTAAGCATGTGCAGCAAAGCAATGAGCTAGTAGAACATACAGAGCATATCTTGACTTTCCAGAGATTGCTGATCTGTCCTGGAACTCTTGTTCAACTCTTGTTCATCCTAAACACCTTTACTCTTTGGCACATCTTCAGAGCTCTTTGTGTTTAGCCCTCATACCTCACCTGCAGCAACCAAGGTGAATACTGTTAAGGAAAGGCATTCTTGATGTGTTTGTGAAACCTCTATGAGCAGGCACTAGCTAATGAATCTTTAAAGAAAGATTTTGCTCAGTGAAAGTAAATGTACCCTTGCTGAGGGTCCACAAAGCAGAGCTGTGGCTCCTGTTGCTTCTGTTGCTTTTTGCAACATGCAGGCACCAGAGATTGTATTCAGCTCAAAGGTGGCAACATAAATCTCCCTTTTTTCCATCAGGGTTGTTAACATCATCAAATATTCATTTACTGCACATGCTGGCGAATACAGGCTTGACACAAAGTAATTTCCCCCTGGTATGTAGCCTTTAATGTGATTATTCCTCTGAGTAATCAAGGCTCCTTTGCCCAAAGTCAACTGAGGTTTCAGGAACTCAGCAAGCAGGCAGTGGTCTGGGTGGCCAGTGGACTGAGGGAGCATCCCAGCCTCAAGTGGACAAGCAAAGTATGTTGAAGTAGTGACCCTGGCTGGCGGCACTAGCAGCAGCTCTCCAAAGCCCTGGCTGTCCTGCACTGCTCAGCTCTGAGAGCGGGATGTAGCTGGGTCTGTGTGGCCAATGAACACATCCAGGTAGGGTAAACAATTTAATTATGAACTCTTGTTGACTTCCAAGCACTAGAAGAGGTGAAAGCAGTGGGAAGCTGTTTCACACAAAGCTCATGGGATTCCTGGCTACCAGCTGGTGCTGACACCAAATGCTCTGCATGAAGCTGAATGGAAGGTGACGCCCACACAGGCAACAAAGCTGGAAGCTTTTCACTCCTACATCTCTTGGCAGATTACAGACAGGAGACACTTTGGACATCAGAACCTGGCTCTACTGCACATTTTAGCAGGAGTTTACTAGCAGCAGCATCTGGAAGCAAGTGGGTCATAGCATAGCTGTCCTTCCAGACACATGTCTAAATGGTGCACTGCTCCAAGACACATGCTGATTGCTCTGTTCCTCTGCTAAGGCAAGGCATAGTAAAAAGCAGCAGCATCTGCCCAGGATGGACAAAGCGCTCATACAGTCAAAGAGTTGTGACATCTCATGTCTTTTTCTTCAGGTCTTGGCATCCAGAGATATAGGACTAGAAAGAAACCTCTGGAAATAGAAACTGCATGTGGTTCAGTTTGTATAGTGCTGGATGTTGTTCAGACTGCACCCCAAGGTGCAGGCATTAGGGAAAAGCTGAGTTTCTTGAGGACTTCCTAAGTGTGCTTGCTTTTAAGCCATTCTCCCAGCTGTGGGCACTTTTCTCCTTGTCGTGGGATCACAGGAAGATAACATGACTGCAACTGTGTCCTTAAGTTCAAACTCTGACACCCTACAAACCATCATCAGTAGCTTTTGTAGATGTTTTTGTGATGAGTGTGTGGGGCCCTCGCTCTCCTTTAGCTGCATTTGCTGGCATGAATGGTGCTTTCCTTCAGCAACTGTACTCTGGGTGACTTGATAGTTCAGAAACAAAATGAGTTTCATTGTAAAGTGACATTTTCCAGCAGAGAAGATGTCCAGTGTGCTTGTGCATTTCTGGCTGATCTGGGCAGGTGTTTATGGCTGCCCTGTGCTCAAGAATTTCACTGGTCTCCCCCAGCTTCATCCTCTTTCCAGCCCACCACCTGCCTCATTCTTCCACATGAGAACTCCTGTCCCTGCTACTGTGAGCTACACAAGTACATCTCAGACGCTGCAGTGCCCTGAGCCTTTGGTAAGCTGCTGCACTCTCTCAATAAGACACCAACACGTCCAGCATGTGTGAGCAGTACCAGGGGCTGGGTGAGAGCACAAGGTCATGCAGAAATAAAGCTGCTGTTTCCAAGGAAGTACCCCGGCTGGCTCTGCCCTTCTTGTCTGCCACGTTGATGCAGCTTCTCTCCCATTTCCCCGCTGAAGGGGAAGCAGCACAGCAGCGATGGATGCAAAGAAGTGGGCTCGTGACTGTGATGCATTCCTTGTTAGTCAGCAGTGACACTCTCAGGTTTCAGACTGGCCAAGGCAATGAGCCCATGCCTCTAGAAATTTACTGGGAAGGCAGGAATGGAAGGCAGATCCAACTGAAGAGGCAAGCTGAAGCTGACCATGCTCTCAGAGAGGGAGGGGGTTTAGGTTTTCAGGAAGATTTTAGACATGGCCTGTGTGAGCTGTGAGCTAGATGGCATCTGTGGGAGAGCAGGGATTAGAAGGGTGAGGTATGATCCCACAGAGCACTGGCTGCTACTCTACATCCTCTGCATGGTGGTGACTAATGTAAGAGTCTTGCATCCAGTGTGTGCTCCTTCATGGCCTCCTGGGGCTGTGGGCACAACAAAGCAGTGATGGGTAAGCAACATCCTCAATGGTCTTGGGACTTGGTAATTGCAACTGTTGTCTTGATTTCTTGATCATCTTGATGAACACACTGGACTATATCCCTAACTGAGATTCCTCTGCAGCTGCAGAATCGATGCCATCTGTAGCTGCAGAATTGATGCCATAGGTGTTTTGGAGACCTATAGCTCATTTCTGGCTTCCCACAGTGCAAAACTCCTCTGACAAGCAGTGCCCTCTGGTGACACCATCCCAAATCACACGGGTGTGGCAAACACTGAAATGGGTGAGCCAAGCTGCAGGTGGAGTATTGTCAGAGAAAAAGAGCCACTGCAGACCTCTGCTCTGGTATACTCAAGGAGTAATGTAGAACTTGAGGAGGGACCGTTGCTTGCAGCATGTGTGACATTCACACCAGGCAAAAGTGGTTCATTTGTGACTTTCCAGATAATGGTAACATATCCATGATGAGCTATGAGGTGAGATATTTGGTGAGCTTAGTGGGCATGGGTGGAGGTTGAATCATCCATGAATTTGCTCTGGCCTTCTGCACATTTCTCTCTTTGAGCTTTCAACATTGATCAATGAGATCTTCCCTCACAGTCATTTTCTTCAGTGGGATCTCAGGCTGTCTGAAGCCACTTCAGCCACAGTTGAGCATTTGAGGGCAGTGGAGAAGAGGAGATGGTGGTGGATTTCAAGTCAACTTGTGCTGTTCCATGACTCCACTGTGCTCGTGCCTCTTGCCCAGGAGTGTTCCTGTAGGAAACCAAGCCTCCAAAAGCAGCATACAGGGCTTGCACATGTGGAATGGGAGAGAACTATCGATCCCTCATGGTGACATGAGGTTGCAGGCATATAATGGAGAACACTTGACTGAGCTCTGTGAACAGGGCTGACTCCAACCCTACATGACTGCTGAAAATAGAGTACTTGAGATACAAGAACATGGCCCACAGCATGGCCATGCCTTGCCTATTGTAAGATGTGCATCTTGCAACCCCTGCTGATCTGCAGAGCAGGAAAAGCCTGTGTCAGGCACTTACAGCTCTCCCTTCCACTAACCCTTGGGGTTGCTGTCTCCAGGTTTTGGCTTCCAGTACAGTTGGATTTTCTCCTGAGCAGACCTTATGTCTCTGCCTTGAGTTTACCCAGCTGTTATCAACATATGTGCTCCCTTAGTGACTCATGCCTTGTTCCCTAACCACATCCCCTTCTCTTGTTGCCCCCGCCCACCACAACTGAGTCACTTGGCCTCCTGTCACAAGTCAGGAGCCTCTTCCTTCAGTCATGCATGTAGACACTTTGAGCCAAGTCTGATGTAAGCTCCTCCTGACTTCCTTTTTTGAAGTAGGCTACTGAGTAAGAGCTTTCTGGCTACTAACAGGTTGGTCCCAACTCGCCTCCATTCAGTGCATGCCACCTAGACCAGGTATATTCAGATTCTTTTGTTCCCTCTCTATGCAAAGGGAATTCTTTAGTATGGTATTGTCCTCTGCTGTTCTCCAGCTCCTCAAAGGGGCCAGTCCAGACCTAAACAGTAAGTAAAGACTACATTACTCAACAGCTGTGAGCAGCATTCCCCAGTCTTGGCTGGCTTGGCAGAACTGAGACATAGCTTGTGGAGGTGGGAGCTGAGAAAACATGCTCCTAAAAAGTCTTTCCCATCTTCTAACCCTCCTGCAGCCCAAGGCAGGTGATTTTATGTTTTTATCCCATGCCCTGGTAGCCAAAAAGCAGCTCAGCCTCATTACCACAGAACCCAGTCTTTTACAAGCTTCGCTTCTCAAGTGTCATGTTTATGAGCAGCGTGAAATGCAGCCACTGCTGTCTTACTTTAAAGATCTGCCACACAGGCAGGAGGCTTTCAGATCTGTGGTAGACGCATCAGACTAAGATGGTATTCAGGCTGGGCATATATTGGTAGATATTTTCCTTAATGCTTCCTGTCTATGGTCAGTGGCCACATCAATCATGCTAAGCTTTTGCTAAATGTCTTGTCCCATGAACAAGCATACAGGGTTTTATATGCCAAAGCTTAGTAATTTCTAACTTGGAGTTACTTGCCCAGAACTATAATTTTTATGAAGTGCAGATTCAGAATTTCTCCCTGCAAATTGGGGGAGGACTATTTACAAGGTCTTGCAATGACAGGACAAGGGCTACTGGGTTAAAACTGGCAGAGAGGAGATTTAAACTAGATGTTAGGAAGAAGTTCTTTACAGTGAGGGTGGTGAGACACTGGAACAGGTTGCTCAGGGAGGCTGTGAATGCTCCCTCCCTGGAGATGTTCAATGCTAGGTTAGATGAAGCCTTGAAGGACTTGTTCTAGTGGGAGGTGTCCCTGCCTATGGCAGGGGGTTGGAACTGAATGACTTTGAGATCCCTTCCAACCTAAACCATTCTATGATATAGCTAAAGCATTACCTGGCCTTTCTTCTACTACCAGCACTGTGAATTACAGAGCATTTTCAGCTGCTCAGAGAGGGCATTTCAACACAAGCAGAGTATCAAAACGTCAGATGCCTGTTTCATTGTGCCTGATAATGAGAGAGATGCTGCTGGGCACTTTAAGGCTATCTCTGCACTTCTCCTACCATGTTAGATGAGAAGCTGACGTAATATTTCATCTTCCCAGTATCTTTGTGAAGCAGTGTGGTGTAACTTCCCAAGATGGGAGGGCTACACTCCAGATAAAAATGCAAATTTGTCTATACCATAAGGTTTTCATGGTATAAAACAAGGTGAATTTATACATGGATGTCACTTGTGATGACTGTCCTTAATTTGAGGTGAGATACACTGCCAAAACCCAACCCCAGATCCTTTCCTTGGAGAAAGAGCATGGTGTGGGTGCAGTCCTGGGCTGGGAAAAGCTGGATCAAATCCTGGGCTGCCTGCTTTAGTCATCCTGAGTGAGCAGACAGCCACTGCCTATCCTGAGGTCAGATATGGTGGAGGAGGAAGATGTATATCTGATGGGCCATGCTACTGACAACTCAGATGTAGTAATATCCCCACAAAAGTCTTTCAGACAAGTCTGGAAACCTTTGGATGCTTCTTGTAAAAACAGAATTGTTGTTTTTCCACCTGGCACTTGATAAGGTGGGTTGGCAGACTGCCCCCATTCCTTCTCTTTTGGGAGATAGGCAGCTTCCTGCAGGAAAACTATTGCAGGTTAGAGAGAGCTGGACCCACATCTCCCCCTCACCCTTTCCAGTGCCCAGCTCGTCCCTGTGTACTGGGAGTGCTGGTTAGGAGCACTGACTGTAGGCACAGGAGCTGGATAAATGCTTTCTCCTGGTCCTGATTTACACCAGAAGAAAATGTTCCTGATGTAAACACCTTTCCCCTGGGAAAGCCAGGCTAATTACCGTGTCGCTGCCTGATTTACTTGGTTCTGACATGCTCCCTTTGCTGCCTTCATTTCTCTCCTGTGGCATTCATGTTCTGCTAGTCCATCCATAGCTGCAACTTTTCTTCTCTCCCTCCTTGCCCTCCTTTGATCTCTTATTTTATCTTTTTTGATTCCACTGCTGCATCTCACAGGCTTGTGAGTTCCCTTCCTGGCAGGCGTTCCCTGCCAGCCTGGTGGTCCAGCTTCTCCCTTGTACTGAAGGGCTCTGCTGTTGTGTGTACGACCTGGTATAAATATCTCCTCATTCCTGCCAGAGACGACTAGACTGTCCCTCTTGCAGGGAAAAAAGAAAAAGAGAAGAGAAGAGAAGAGAAGAGAAGAGAAGAGAAGAGAAGAGAAGAGAAGAGAAGAGAAGAGAAGAGAAGAGAAGAGAAGAGAAGAGAAGAGAAGAGAAGAGGAGAAAAGAAAAGAAGAGAAAAGAGAAAAGAAAATAATAATAAATCCAGTGTTCTTGGTTTCTGCTGAAGAATGATAGTGCTGTATCCCTCCCCAAAGCAGTTATTTAGCTCCAGAAACTACATAAAATGACATAGGAGTGGAATTGTTCCAAAAATTTTGGAGATTTGATGGAAATGCAGTTGTGGTAAACCAATCATTGCTCAGAAACAGCTTTTGTTTTACTAGTGAGGTGTTTGTTTTCCTTCTTCCTCCTCAGCTTCCCTTATAATTAGGTGCTGCAGGCTTCAAGGGCACAGCTTGTTCAAAACAACTGTCTTCCTCAGGCACAGATGCTGAAATGGCCATGAACTCAGGTTCATCTCACACCTGCTGCAGCCAACTGGAGCAATTGCTGGTCTTTGAGAGTGAATCTCACTGCCCACCTCAGCAGTTCTACATCCCTGTTACCACCAGGGAACAATATTCAAAAGTGAACATCAAGGTCCACTAAGCACTAACGTCACCTTAGCCTTTTATGCTGTTTATAGAGATCCAGCTCCTCTTGATTTCAAAGCAACTGAGTCACCCATGATTCATGCAAAGCCTAAAGTAGAACAGGATAATAAATCTCATATCTTGTGTCCCCAGCTGGTGTTGTAATCTCTTCTGAACTGTCTTCTCACCTCACAATGTCTGATGTTTCTGAAGAGCAGAATGTATGTGGAAGAATGTGCTGGGTCAAGATGTCTCAAAGAACAGTAAGTCCGACATGTTTAAACTGGAAGCCCAGTGCTCTTCATCTCAGCTGGCACACTCGTGTTTGTGAAGAAGGCACCTGAATGTAGTGCATTTGAACAAGCAATAGCTGGAAATAGCTGGGAATCCTGACCCCCTCACTTCTGCTGCTTGCTTCATGGCAGGAAGAAGGATATGGAAAGAAATTACAGCCTGGTGCCACATGGCTCACTGAGGAGGTGGACAAACTCAAGGCTGGCTGGGGTACACAGAGAGCTTTCTTTACAGTTTGAAGGAAAGCACGGCAAAGTCTGTGCCATGTCAAGATCAGCAGCTTAGGGGAGGTGATTCTCATCTTCTAGTCTGCTTTTGTGAGATCTCACCTGCAGTACTGCATTCAGCTCTGTGGCCCCACACGTAAGAGACGTGGGCCTGTTGGAGGCGAGGAAGCCACAAAAATGCTCAGAGGGCTGGAACACCTCTGCTGTGAGAACAGATGAGAGAGTTGGGGTTGTTCAGCCTGCAGAAGAAATAGCTCCAGGGAGACCTTACTGCAGCCTTTCAGTACTTAAAGGGGGCCTACAAGAAATATGGTGAGGGACTATTTACAAGGACAAGGGGCAGTGGCTTTAAATCAAAAGAGGAGAGATTTAGGTTAGACATAAGGAAGAAATTCTTTACTGTGAGGTTGGTGAGGCATTGAAACAGTTTGCCTAGAGAGGTTCTGAGTGCATTCTCCCTGGAAGTTCATGGCCAGGTTGGATGAAGCTTGGTCTAAGGCAAGGTATCACTGCCCATGACATGGGGGTTGGAACTAGATGATCTTTAAGGTCCTTTCCAATCCAACCCATTTTTGTGATTCTGTGTCAGAGCTGGAAGTAGTGGAGGCTACAGCTGAAGGCAGCCAACTGTGTGGCAACACCTATGATATGCAGCAGTGGTGGAGGGATTTGCAGATGGCTTTATGTGGAGTGGGTTTTCTAGGAAAGCCAGAAATGCTGCAGCACACGTCATGGTGGAGGAAGCAGAGAGAAGACTTTTAGGAGAATAAAACTTATTTCCATGGCTATTGGGGGGATCTGGGAGCAGGGAACTTCCTACTGATCTTCTACTGGGTGTAACTGCACATGCAAGTTCTCTGCTAAAAAACAATCAATCAAACAAAAAACCCACAACTGGTGGGAAGAACCCTGCCTGGTGCTTTGCAGACCAAGTCAGTGAGGTCTAGGTTTGGCTCAAGGAACTGGTCACTCTTAGAGTCTCTTCTTGCCTAGGAGTCCCTTAGGTACCAGCAGTGGGAGCATAATCTGAGTCACTTTTCTACAGAGGTACTGAGCAGGTCAGGCTTGCAGAGCTTCTGAAATCAAGGACACTGAATTAATCCTGGTGAGAATCTCTGCTAAATCATGGCAATTTTCATCTCCCTGGGCTCTGAAAAAGCATGCTTCAGCCTTTGCCTAGATATTTTGGAAGGGAAAGAAGAAGGTCCTTTGGAGAAAGTAGTAGCAAGTGCACTAGAAATGACAAAGGTCCTTCAGTAGGACCCAGCAAGTTAGGTAGATAGCCTGACAGTAATGCTTTTTCTGAGCTTTGGCCTGGAGTGCCAGAGGCTGGCTGTGCCTGGTGCTAATTTTCTCCTGCCTGAGGTGGTGAGGACAGGCTTGGGCAGGGCTGGGTGACAAGAGGCAGGATGGTTCACACACAGCTAAAGAGAATCCCCACACTTGAGTCAAATGAGAGTGGTACCTTGCAGCCAGGGCAGCAGTCCTGGGCTCAGATTTATGAACCTTCTTGTTTCAGTTTGCAGACCAAGAGCAGTTGTTGAAGATTAGTTTTTCCAGTTCTCTCTGGCCTTCAGCTGCTTCTGCTGCCTGTTCTCTGCTTCTGAGGACGTCCTACACCAGAGCTGCTTCGATCTCTCTCCCAGCTGCAGGTCTGTTTGTGAGCAAATCAGCAGGCTTCATAGCAGGGAAATCCCTGTTTAACCACAGTGTTGTGTGTGGCATTCTGCAAGAGGATGCAAAGAAATGGCCCCTCCAGACTGGGCCTCGCTTACTCTCATCATGCAACAGGCTTAGAAAAAAGGTTGGGGAACAAAATACGAGGCCTTTGGTTTTGGTGCAGCTTCCAAGCAGCCTTCAGCTTACAAAAAGAGGTAGAAAATTCCCCAGCACTGAGGATTTCCTTAAGATGAAGCTGTTACAGAAAGCTTCTTGCAGAGGACCTTCCTCAGAGTTGGGGCAGGCAGGGGACCTCTAGCAGTAGGACCACAGAGCCACAGCTCTGGGCAGTGGTCTGTCCTTTGCCAGGGTAGCAGAATGGCTCATTGCATCTGTATTTATTTGGAGCAATGGGCCAGTGACATCAGAGGATCCTGTGAAAACAAGGAAAAGCTTCTTCACTGTGAGGGTGGCAGAGCCCTGGAGCAAGCTGTCCAGAGAGGTTCTGGAGAGTCTCAACACCTGCCTGGACGTGTTCCTGTGTGACCTACTCTAGGTGCTCCTGCTCTGGTGGATGATCACTTGAGGTCTCTTCCAACCCTTAACATTCTGTGATTCTGTGTGACACCTTCTGGGGGAATTTCTATGGGACTGGGGCTAGTGACATCTCCTGGGGGCATTTCTGTGGGCTGTGACCTCTATACGACCAGCGCTATATGGCCAGGGACACTCACGAGGACACTTAGTGAGATATCACAACTACTTTCTGCCCCTTCTCCATGGGAGTTGGGAGTTTTTGCTGAGGCTTTGAGGAGCAGAATGGGATGTCCCAGACTTCCCTTTCTCCCAGCGTCAGGACCTTGTGCAGGACCAACTGCTTGCCAGCTTGTTGCATCCCAGGCTCGCCTGAGGCTCCTGTACAAAGCTCCTTTTCACCTTGGAGCATCCGGGAAACATAATGAGGCAGGAATTACTGGGGCGGGTGCAAGCCTGGGAGATATGTGGCAAGGAGCCCGTTATTGTTAATTAGGCAGGGTGCAGTTGGCTTGCCTGGGTTTTTGCTGCTGTGCAGGAATTTGTTTGCACCAGGGGAGTTTTGTGGCTGGCTGAGCCTGGAGAGGGGCTGCTGGAAGCCAGGTGTGCTTGGGTCAGGTCAAGCCAGAGAGACTCAGACCAAAACCTCATGCTGAGCTGATCCCACTCAGATTTCAGGCCAGGCTTAGCCTGCATGCTTTCCGTGAGACAGAGGTGAAGCATTGGATCAAGCTGCTCTTCTCTTTGCAAAGGCAGAGCTGCGCTTCACTGCCTTCCAGACTGGTCTTTCAGGCTGCTGGTCCCTCATACCCAGCTTCTCTTACTCCATCACGGACATGCACAGACCACAACAGGAAAGCTGAGCACCAAGGCCAGCTGGGAGAGGGACTGGTTGACCTCCAAAGTGCTGTCCATCCAATGCCATCCTAGCTTGTCCTATAGTGTATATGGGAATGTGTGTGGGGGTCTGCTCCATCTCATACTCTGGAGGTTGGCTGTTCAGTGCTCCCCACACAGCTGGGAAGATCTGAAAACCTGGAGCGAGACCCCTGTCCATGGGATGATGTGAGAGCAGCGTGCCAGAACCCCTTTGTCAGTGCAGGATGGGACATGATTACCCAAAGCACACTCCTACAGCTAATCCTTGTCTTGTCTTACTCATCCTTTTTGCTTGGTTGCAAAATGGAAGGAGACCTGGAACTTCCCCCACACATGGAAGAAGATCTGGAACTTAGGGCTTCACTAACACGTCCTCTCTCTGCAGGATAAAGCCAGAGCTCGTGCCCATCCCCTCCCTATGGGGCAGGACCAGTTAGTCCTTTGGTCACAAATATGAGGGTGTACAGCTTGGGGGAGTCCCAGCCTATGCTCCTTTGGCTAAAACTGGTGAGAAGTTAAAATAAGACAGAGCAGGGGTGGAAAAGCACTGCACTACCTATCTGTAACAGAGCAGAAGCAAGAGAGTCCAGGCTGCCAGCCCAGAGTGAGCAGCCAGACACTCAGAGCTGCAGACTGCTCAGGAAATGGTCTTTTTGTTAGGCAGCTCTACACAGCTCTAATTAAATTATGGGATTAGAGCCATCTCATTCCTCACTCATCTGGTGCCAAACGCTTGTTCCAAGGGAGTGCCCTCCATTAAAGGGAAAACTGCCCGCGCAGCGCTCTGCGCTGTCTCATCAAGAGTTCAGGCTGCACAGAGTCACTCCTTGATTGCACTGCATTGCAGATGGGCTGTCTGGAGCACCGTCAGTCATATGTGGTCTCTGTCCTCCTTTGCTGCTCATTGGTGGCCTTGTAGAAAGCTTTTGGGATGCTTAATCCTCTGCTCGCTGCTCTTAGCTGTGCATAAGGCTGTTATTTGGTGTACAGCAGAAGATTCGCAGTGTGTTCTCATCCAAGGGCTGACATGGACCAAGGTCTTGCTGTGCAAGATACTCTATGAATATTACAAAGTCTGCAATTGATAGGAATGGAGCTGAAGAATGCACAGGAATCTGACTGGCCAGTGGAGCTGGGAACAACCCTTTACTTTCTAGGAAGCATAGCTGATCTTAAAGAAATAGATCACAGTGGCCAGCAAAAGAGGAAGCTAGGAGATGCAAAGTGGAGTTCCCCTGGATCTGCTTTTGTTGTGTGTGGTTCTTGTTGACAGATGATATAAATTCCTCATCCCAGGGCAGACCTCTGCTGGGCCTGGTGACTGTAGATTTGGGTGGTTTCTCAGTTTACACTTTGGCACTGTTTTTCTTTCTGTGCTTTACAGAGAAGTTGCCAGGGAGATCTGGCACCAGAGGAAAGGCTCCTCTCCTTCCACCACACTTCTCACACCGTGAGTTATCACCACACTTTGGGGAGCTGGGTAACTTGCAGCTCGGTGAAGCAAGACCCTTCTGGCATGGCCCATGTGCAGAGAAGCAGGCACTCTCCTACACACTGCTGCCTCTGCTCTCCTACTTACTAGGCATGAACATAGCAGTAATTAAAGCTTGCTTCTTTCACCAGGAGAAGTATAGGTCATCATATCATGAAAGTGCCTGCTGTGCTGCAAATCATGGTACTGCTGAGGACTAAGCAGAGGAATATTCCTGCTGTTATTTGCGAATTCCTGCTTCCCAGTGGCCTGCATTTTGCAGGGTGCATTGGGATGTCCCGTTGATGTGTGCACAGCCCAGCTGGAGGGAAGGACTGCAGCCATTTTCCAGTGTCAGCAACTCCCTCTTGCTTTGCAAGGCAGGTGCCAAATTTCTTGTGCTCTTTGCAGCGTCGCAGTTTTCCCCCACTGCTGATTAAACATGTCCCTTTTGGCTGGGTTATTTGAGTAGATAAAACTCAAATGATCTACTCCAAAACTCAACTTTCCCTTGCTCATTGTTCAGTGTGAAAACCTAGAAAAGGTCTTCTTGGTAGCACTGCTGCCACAGGGTCCATGGCATGAACTTAACCCCCATCTGTCTCCCCCATTCTATCACTGAGCTGAATAATTACTTTTGGAGAAGTTAGGTTTTCCCTTCTTGGCTGGAGGCATAGTATGTCTTAGTTTTAATATACTGCTTTATAGCATGTCTTAGTTTTAATATATTGCCTTCTCTCCTGGACAAGCTCTCAATCTCTCCTGCTTTTGTAGCATTAAGTAAAATGGAGAGAACCCTGCCTGAAAAGAAGCATCTTCAGACAAATTGAATTCATCCTTGGAGATAGTCAAACTGCAATTGAACACAGCCTGCTTAGCCTGGCATGGGAAAGGGCATCCCCTAACAGTGCCAAGATTCCAACCCACATACAGAGAGCAGGAGGGGAGCCTTCAAGCTTCAGAGCTGGGACCAAATATTTACCCTGTGCATGGTATGTCATGGGCAATTAAGGTAGCTGAGCCGAAAGCAGAATGGTGGGAAAAGCTGTTTGCTTTTCGAACCGGACCAGCAAGTGCATATTCAATTACCTGCATGCCAGCTAATATTTAGCCATAAATCTTATTAACAGTGCTCTGCAGCAATGCAGATGTGAAGGAAGGGAAATAAAGAGAAGCAAAATGAGGAAGGGATGGGTTTGAAATGATAAAGAAGAAAAGAGGCAAACCCTGGCTGATCACTCAGTTTGCAGCCAAAGGTTTTTACAGAAAGGGCTTCAGCTCCGTGAGGAAATCAGCTGGAACAGGTCTGGAAGGATAGCTCTCCAAGTGAGAGCTCTTCTTGCAGAATACCAATGATTTGCATCCAAAATAAAGTGGCTACAAGCAGCTATTTCAGGAGCTCTTCCTGTACTAGGCCAGGAGCAGAGAGGTGGAGGGAGCAGAATATAAAACACCACCTGCCTCGGAGAAAAGAAGCAATGCAAAAGGTTGGAGGGCAGATCTTCACTCTAGCTTGCCTTCCTGTAAGAACAGCTGGGGGTTGTTTTTCATTTGCTGCTTTTCTTGACTTTTCAACCTGCCTCTAATATGAGGACAGACTGCTGTCCCCAAATCCCAAACCCAGCCAGCTTTGTGACCCTTGGAAAGTATTCTGAGGAAGTCTCTGGGAAGGGCTGGGAGTGAGGAAAAATACCACTGTTTGCATAAGGATACTGGTTTTGCAAGCTGCCTTTATTTGTACCAGGGCTGTCCCAGCCACATGGCCTTGCACCAATGCTCTTAGGTTCACAGAATAATCTAGGTTAGAAGAGATCTTTAAGATGATCAAGTCCAACTGTTAACTCAGCATGGCCAAGTCACTGCTGAACTGTGCCACTCAGAACCATACCTACAAGTATTTTAAATACCTCCAGGAATGGTGACTTCACCACTTCCCTGCACAGCCTCTTCCACTGCTTGACAACCCTTTCAGTGAAGGTTTTTTTTTTCCTAATGCCCAGTCTAAACCTCCCCTGGCACAACTTGAGGCTGTTTCCTTTAGAGCTATTGCTTGTTACTTGGGAGAAGAAACTGACCCCCCACCTCACTATAACCTCCATTCAGGTAGTTGTGGAGAGCAGTAAGGTCTCCCTTGAGCTTCTTTTTTTCCAGGCTAAACAACCCCAGTTCCCTTGCTGCTCTTTAGAAGACTTGTTCTCTTTCTGCTGGTTGCCAGAAGCAATTAACTAGCAAATGGCGTGAGGACAAAAGGCTACCATGAGTTACAGCCTCATAGAGGATGCCTTCAGCCCTTGCCTTCCCCAGCCTGGAGGATTTGGTGTTGTTTATATGGTGCCTGGGCCACCACCAGACCCCTGCAATGCTGTGGCACCATGAGATGCTACAGCATGAGCTGGGCAGCATCAGTACCCATTCCTGTTGCTGGCTGGCAGGTGTCAGCAGTACAGGCATGCCCTGGTTTGCCATAGCTCAGTTTGCCAGCAGTCTCCAGCCTTCATTGTTAATCTTGGCCAGAGATTCTCCTGGCTTCTTTGAGGAGTAGCAACACTGGACGACTTCCCTTCTCTGAGATGGGCACTGTGCCATGTGCCAAGCTGTCTCACTGCCAGCAGCAGCAGGTCCTGGCAGAGGCTGGGGCAGGATGCCTCACCCAGCAAGGAAGGAGCCTCTCATCAGCCAGGCACCGTGGCAGCCTCCAAGCAGCCCTCCTCAAATGCCAGCTGCCATATGTGCCTTTTCTCTCCCTGGGAGCGGGCTGGCAAGGTGAGAAATCATGCCTTGGGCATGCTGTTTGCTGAGAAGCATGGGAGAAGGCTTTGCAGACAGCAAGGCAGTGCCTTGAGGCACATTTACACATCCCCATAAACAGCTTCTCAGAGATGCTGATCCCCAGGCTCCAGCCCTGCCTTTGCACTATCAGCACCACCTTGATCAGGGGCTACACATGCTTGTTGCATGAAAGGTCAGCAAATGCAAACCACAGCTCCATCTCTCCTTTCCCCTCACCTATATGGGAAGGAAGGGACACAGAAATCTGCTGCCAAGTTTCTGCTTTGCAGGAGACCTCTCAGGACACATCCATTCATGACAGGAAAGGACTTGGGCATGGCAGCCAGGCAGCCTTTATAACAAATTGAGGTGATGCTCAGATGCATGCTGGCCATCTGTTTCCTGCAGGACAGGATATCAATCCTGGAAAACAGGACCATATCAAGGCCTTTGCTTCTGGTTCTCAGCTGGTGACAAGGGCTGGTGGCAGGAGTGCCGATATTTAAAATCTGTGCTCCAAACCCTGCTCTGCTGTTTGTTTCTGGATCACAGATGAGGCCACACAGAGCTTGTTTCCAGGGTGAAACCTGCTGAATTTATACCTGGGATAGACAGATCACAGGAGTCACTGCTCCTACTCTGAAGGAATTTGGGGGTGGCTCACAGAGGAGAAGACAATATTTTGACCTTTATTTTTCTTTCTAGATGTGACATTCCAGTGAAACATCAGCCTTTTTTTTTTTACATTACTGAGTGCTAAGCCTAAGTAAAGCCTTCCACATCTCTCAAAATAAACTGGTATGGTCATAGTCAGCTCTTGCTTTGGTAGCCCGAGCTGCCCTCATGCATCCCATGACTGAAAGCATGCCAGACCATGGAGCAGGCTGCATTGCTGCTCCTGGTCAACACAAACACCTTGCAATTGGCTGCACACAGGTTTCTGTTTTCCACTGCATGACTCTGTGCACAGGCTGAGGCAAGGCACAGGGCTGGAAATTTAGTGTAGCACTAAGCAATTGCTGCTTGTTCCTCATACACAGGGTGAATGTGCTTTGTTTCCTTTGACTGATGCTGGAGTGGCCTGTTGACCAGACCAGTGCTGAGTGATACCAGGGTACATCTGTGCCTGTGATGTGCTCCCTGCACAGGCTGCATGTCTATGGGGGAAGCAGCTGACTCAGACGGCTGAAGAGACATGCTCCTTTGCAGGGCTCTGCAGAAGCCTGCTGTTAAATCCCACTGTATCAGTGTGCTGGTCACAGCACATTAAATAGCAAGGTCACCTGGGCACCTCCTGCCAGAGACCTTGCCAGAGAACAGCCATCATGCAGATGTGCACCTTGTAGCACTTTACTAGCTCAGCTTTGGTACACAGATACATCTCTGTCTTATCTCTCCTCCCAGAGAGGAGAGGTGGCCACAGACACGGCTCCACTTTGCTTGTTCACCAGCTGCATTGCTCCATGCTGAGGAGCCATGAAGGATGTGAACATGCAGGGACACCACTCTCCACTGATCATATTCCCAAATGGGTCAGGCTCCTGTACTAGCTGTTTCTTCCTTGGGTAAGATTTGTTTACAACCTTAAGGGCTTGGAAGTTCACTGTGCTGAAAGGCTGGGTAAAGAGCGAGGTGGGAAAGCATCTTTTGGAGGATTTTGCTGGCACATTTGCTCTATTTTTCTCAAATCCGAGGGAGCTGGTGATATGCAACTGAAACCAGCCCTCCCTCAAGGGCTGCTCTAGGCAGGTATCTTCAGGAAAACTGGTCTGGATTGATTTCCAAATTAGAGTAATTAAACTAAATGAAGTTTTTGTGGGGAATGGCCCCTAGATGGATGATGCTTGGGGCAGCTCTCACACTGCGGCAGGGACGAGATTATTTGCCCTTGTCACCTGCATCTCCCTCCTTTCTGTTTGCCATGCAGTAGCAGTGTGTAGCTGGGATATCCCCTGTCATCACAACGTGCTTTTAGTGCGTGCTCTAGAATCTCTGCCTGCCTGGTCTCACTCAGAATTACTGCTGCCAGTGTGATCCAGCTTATTTCCCTTTGAACCACAGCTATGCTAATCCCTCTTAAGTGCATCCACACAGAGGTTTAATGCAATTTAACTGGGAAGCTGCATATTTAATAGAGGCTAACGTTTCTCAAGCTCCCTGTGCAGGACACACTGCTGTCTGCTGGCCATAGTCAGCAGGTGAACTTCTACAGCACTTACGTGCACAGACAGGAACCTTGATCCAGACTCAGGGCTTGAATAATTTCTCCTGCTGTATTCTCCATGGTCCTGAGAAAGACTTGCTCCACAGTCTGCACTGGCAAGGCCTACCATCTCAATGTGTTTGGAGCCAATCTGTGCCATGTTCAGGGGCAAACCTCTCTGAGCCAACCTGCTATTGCACACCTCTGGATCTGAGGAGATCTGTGGGCTCACATCCCAAATGTCTGGAAGCAACAACAAAGAGGTACCAATCTGTGAGGGTTATGCTGCAGTCACAGATTTACAGAATCACACCATGGACAGGGTTGGAAGGGGCCTCTGGAGATTACCTGGTCCAACTTCCCTTGTTAAAGTGGGTTCATAGCAAGCAGGCTGCACAGCATCACATCCAGGAAGGTTTTGACTCTCCAGGGAAGAAGACTCCCCAGCCTCTGTGGGCAGCCTGTTCCTGTGCTCTGTCACCCTCAGAGGAAATAAGTTTCATATAGTTATGTCCCTTCAGAAGAGGTCTATGTCCCCTGTGAAAAACATCTCAAGGGTTGGTGGGCAGGTATAAAGCAGGCCTGCAGAGGGGGCAAGACATTTTGAGGCAGTAGCTAGCTGTCCCCCAGCCCCATCCAGCTATTAATCCAATCCAGTTATAGAGATTTGCTGACCATTACAGTGGATTTAAACTGGAAGTGGTTGAACTAGAACCAGATTGGTATTGCTGTCAGTCTTTTGTGGCCTGAGCCCTAGAGAGAGATGGGCATTGTGTTGCATTTGGCTTGGAAGATTTTAAGGAGATTCATTGTTCCTCTGCACACCTGAGGCAGGGGGTATATGGTTGGGAGCCAGGTGGAATTTGGAGTCCTTCTGATATGGAAAATTGTGGAACATTGTTTTCTTTACTCACCAAAACCAGAGGCCAGCTTTGCAATCTCAGAACTTGATGCAGGACAGGTCTACAAGTTGACCCAGAGCAAAGCAAGGAAAAGAAAACACTAACTGGGGCAAGAACTGCTGATTTCACAACAATTATAATGAAAGAGTAAATTGAAATATTCCTTAGGGATGAGAAGTGTGTCAAACAAAAGTAGTTGTCACTGTTCCTTGACCCAGGAGTCAGATGTTGCATCTCTCCTTGCGAATATTTCTATTCCTAACCTTTTTCAAAGAGGTCTTCAGCCTCAGGTGAGAGAGAAAAGGACCTTCCCGTGCCTCACTACTGCTTCCTGCCTTTGATATTGTGGCTTTCCCTCTCAGATTGTTCCTGTCACTGACTGCAGTAGAGAGGTTTGCTTGTGTTTCAGTGCCATACACTGGCACCCCAGACCATCAGGAGCTCTTACATACTGCATTTTATCAGTCCTCTGCACATTTCATGTTCTTGGCCAAGCTGGCCAAAGCAGTGTCTTGGGGAGGGACAGTGTGTAGAAGCTGAAAATGCACTGCCTGCTAAGCATTGGCCATCAAAGTATCTTCTTGTAAATCTTGGAATTGACTGCTTTTAGCAAAAGCAGTAGCTGCAGTGAGTCAGATCCCTGGGGAGGAGGGCGCTGATGCGGCTGAACTGCTTTCCAGATGCTTCAGCCCAGATCGTCTGACCTCATGAGGCCAAATTTATCTGCAGTTCTGCTGCAGATAATCCACCTTTGAGAGTCAGAAGCAAGGCTGATGGGCAGGGTCCTGTTTGCAGCCAGGCTGTAGCAGTGGAGTTGGAGGAGGGTGTATTTCTCCTCAGTACACAAAGACCAAGCTATGCACGAAACTGCTGGGGCTCTTGATGAGCCTCCATATATCTGATGGGAGCAGCTATGAGTGGGGTCTGAGGCGAGGTGAAAGCAATATCCTGTTCTTGCATGGCAGCTATGGATACACTGGCATCATATCATAGAATCAGAAGAACTATAGAATACATTGGGTTAGTAGGCACCTCAAAGGTCATCATGTCCAACCACCCTGCAGTGAGCAGTAACATCTCCAAACAGATCAGGTTGCTCAGGGCCCCATCAAGTTTGACCTTGAACATCTCTAGAGGTGGGGCCTCCACTACATTTCTGAGCAACCTGTTGCAGAATTTCATTCATGGTTGTTTCAGAGCCACCATCCCTTCTCATGAAAGGAAAGCTTTCAACATGCTTTGCTTGCAGGGTAGGTCAAAGAAGGGCAAGAGAAAAAGTTTGGTGCATAGTTGCATTGGCTTTGAAGCCTGTGGCTTTGCTGGAGGACTTTCAAGGAGACCTCCTGTAGTGGTTTTGCAGAATAAAAAATGGACCTAGGCTGGAGGCAAAGCTTCTTTCTTCCCTAGCTCTCTGGGTTTCTTTAACCAGGCTCTGAACCGTCTCCTGACTACGTGAGTTGCTGTTTTCTTTAGTTTGTTTTGTGGTGCTTTCACTCTGGCTACGTTGGGGGTGGGGAGGGGAGGAAATACAATAAAAGAGGAAGGATAGGCTTCTTTTTCTATTCTGTGTTCTTAATGCTAGAAATGAGAAAATGGAAAAATATGAAAGAACATGAAAATGTCCCAATTCCTTCAAAACAGTTCCTCAGCAATTTCCACTCTCCATTACAGATTTTGTGCCCCAAGGGGAAGAAAATAAAGTGTGTATCTCCTGTATACAGAGGCATTATGCCTTGTCCACCCTGGCTGAGGTAGTGACCCTAGAGACATGGGAAGACTTTGCTTTGAGTTGTGTGGCTCTGAAAGACTCATTGTTCCCTCAGAGTGATCCTTTATGCTGAGGTGCACATTTCATGTGCATCTATCAGCAAGGGAGGGGGAAATTATTGAAATGGGCAATAAAGGAGATGAAAACAATCCTTGCTGGTCTCTGGATAATAACCAGCTGACATTAAGCCTAAGCCTAGCTGATAACAGTTAATAACAAATGGGCATTAATTAAAGCTAAATTACAGGGGAAGGTGCAGGCTGGGCTCTCAATCCAGTTAGAGCCCTGTAATTCATAATGGAGGGAATCTGTCCAGCCTGTGAATGAATGATCAAAGGCTGCAAAGTCAACAGCAGGCCTGTTTGATAGTTTACACGATGCCTCGACAGAGAGGAGACCAGCGGGGACTGAGAGAAGAGCAGCCAGACGATTCAGTGGGTTGGCCACCCAGTGTGCTGTCGAGATAGGTGGTGGCTCACATGTCTTAACCCAGAGCTGAACCATGGTGTGGCTCCAGAAGGGTTTGAGATGAGCTCAAATGGGAGAGTATGGGATAAAGATATTCATCATGGGCTCCTCATGGTGACAATAGGAGGGAAAGGGCCCTAAGGAAGCTGGTTGAGTCTCTGAGTGGTGAGCAATGAAAGGGTTTAGAAGACCACTGGTGACATGCCATTAAACAACAATAAAGAGCAAACAAAGTGTTGATGACTGTGATCAAAAGCCTCCACTGCATCTCAAAACTAGTGTAATGTCCACACTGACCTTTACTGTGGCATTTAAAGAGCTGTCCCTGGAAGTGATTTCCACGTAGACTCATCCTTTGACTTTCAAGCCAGAAGCAGTTCCAGCCTAAGCAGCCCCACAGAGGGAGCCCAGGGTACAGCCAGGAGGAGTAGCCATGCCAGGAAGTTTTGAGGGCTCAGGAATTATGACTGTAAAAATGTGGCTTTACCAGCATCTATAGCCACCTCCTCTCCCTGTCTATGCATGGGGCCAAGCTGACTCCTAGATCATCTTGCAGCACAGCCACCCCAGGGACTTTACACCAAGGTGTTCTGAAGGATGCTGCATTATGCATGAAGAGAGGTGACAGCTACTTGCTTCTCTGGCAGAAGGAAAATCTTGAGCATGGTACTAGTTCAGACCTGACTGTGATGTGCCATGCGTGTGAAGAGGGAGAATCAGAGGAGACATTGATGCTCTCAAAGTTGACAACTGACAAGAGAGTGGATGCTCCCTGGGAATTGAGGACTTGATCCAAGAAGAAGCTGCAGCCCAGGCTGACTCTAATCTTGACATCACCAGCTAGCTCACTTGCACTGGTGATCGTCAGATCTAGTATTGCATCCCCTCTGGTAGAGCTGTCTGTCTTAAGAAGGAGTCTCGTGGATGGCCCACAGCTTGCCATACTGATTCAGGTGTGCCGTTCAGGATTAAAGGGAAATTTCTCACTGAGGAATAAATGTGTGGGGTTTTTCTCTGGTTTAATGTAATGAACAGAATGTGGTTTTGCTCAGTATGGCCTTATGTTATGAGTATCTACAGGGGTAAATCAGAAGAATGATCTAGTTTAGACTTGCACCCTCCATAATTACCCACCAGGTGTAGGCTGATCCCTATGGCACTCATGTGAAGTGTAAGCTGGAGGATGGCTGACACAGCTGAGGTGTTAGGGCTTGCTGGGACCAGATGAGTGCCAACTTGCACTGACCAGTTCAGGCTGGATATTCAAGAAAAAGATCTTCACCAGCAGGCTTGTAAAGCAATGGAACGGGCTACCCAGGGAAGTAGTGGAGTTATCCTCTTTGGAGGTATCTTACAGATGTGCTTCTGAGGGACGTGGTTTAGTAGTGACTTGGGTTAACAGTTAACATGATGATCTTAAAGGTCTCTTCCAATCAAAATGATTCTGATTGCATGACGCTGGTGGTGGAAGCCAGGGTAAAGCAGCAGATGAGGTTTAGTCTGCTTTGCACAGCTTTGTCAGAAGCAGTCAGTTACTGACTTGGAGCAGTATTTCCTAAACAGCACAGCCCATGGTCTTCAGGTCAGTGTCTGCACATCCCTGCATGCAGAGCATCTGTGCACAAAGGACGCTCCACACATACTATGCTGGTGGGTAAGGCTGGGTTGGTACAGCATGACCATGCTGTCTTCAAGAAGCAGCAAGAGGGAACCTGACTGCCTGGATACTAATGCAGCCGTGAAGAATGAGCTGAGCCCAGAAATATTTTGATTATCCTTTTCCAAACAACTCTGTATTTGCACAGGCTTGATCTTTCCATGTTTCTAGGTGCCAGACTTGAGTCTGCTGACAGCAAGAGCAATTTTTGAGGGATGCTCAGCTGAGACTTAATAGTCCTGGAAAGAAACCAAAACCTTTAGTCTTCAGTAGTGCAATGCACTGAGCTCCCCAACAATTCCCCCAATGAACTGGCACCTTCAGCACCCAGGCCTGATGCGACCATCTGATGTGATGCTTAAAGAGCCTGCCTCGTAGTTGAACTTCTTCCCATAAAAAGTATCAACACGACCAGGGTCAGAGTGGCTGGAGAGCAGCCACACAGAGAGGGATCTGGGGGTGCTGATTGATACCTGCCTGAACATGAGCCAGCAGTGTGCCCAGGTGGCCAAGAGAGCCAATGGCATCCTGGCCTGCATCAGGAATGGTGTGGTCAGCAGGAGCAGGGAGGTCATTCTGCCCCTGTACTCTGCACTGGTTAGACCACACCTTGAGTACTGTGTTCAGTTCTGGGCCCCCCAGTTTAGAAGGGACATTGAGATGCTTGAGCGTATCCAGAGAAGGGTGACGAGGCTGGTGAGAGGCCTCGAGCACAAGCCCTACGAGGAAAGGCTGAGGGAGCTGGGATTGTTTAGCCTGGAGAAGAGGAGGCTCAGGGGTGACCTTATTGCTGTCTACAACTACCTGGGGTGTGGTTGTAGCCAGGAGGAGGTTGCTCTCTTCTCTCAGGTGGCCAGCGCCAGAACGAGAGGACACAGCCTCCGGCTGTGCCGGGGGAAGTTTAGGCTCGAGGTGAGGAGAAAGTTCTTCACTGAGAGAGTCATTGGACACTGGAATGGGCTGCCCAGGGAGGTGGTGGAGTCGCCGTCCCTGGGGCTGTTCAAGGCAAGGTTGGACGTGGCACTTGGTGCCATGGTCTAGCCTTGAGCTCTGTGGTAAAGGGTTGGACTTGATGATCTGTGAGGTCTCTTCCAACCTTGGTGATACTGTGATACTGTGTGATACTGTGATTATTTGAGCCTATTGTGTAGGAAATTACCTTCAGTCCATTCAACTGTATCTGAGATTATTTCTTTCCCTTCCTGACCTCCAGAGATTATTCTGGAAAAACAATTCTCAAGATGCTATGGCAGGAGGAATAAAAATAGCTGAACAGATGAGTTGGTCTCTCTGGCAGAATAAGTACTTCCAAGTGCTTACAGTACAGAGAAAACTAAGCTTGTAGCAGGAAACAGAGGGAATCCCTATATAAAAGAAGGAAATTTGGGAAGAATGACTAATCTAGGAGAGGAAACTAAGTGCTGTGGCCTGTTGTTAGACAAGGCAAGTTTCTCTCAAATCATCAAGGCAATGTGCATGTCGTGCAGGGCACCAAAGCACAATGTTCCACTACAGCTGATTGTTTTTGGTGGAGTAGGACTGCTGGGATCTCCCAGGGGTTTTAGAGACAGAGTGTCTAGCAGCTCAAGTACTCCACCTGAAGAATGGTGTGGGATGAAATTTGAAAATGCCTCTGAAATGCCAACCTGGGAACTGCTTACATCTGACTGTTGTCAAGGTGATTTAGGAGAGAAGCATAGTTTGAACTTACCATGCTGGAAACTCTTGGTTTTGAGTGGAGTGATAACTGAGAGCTTGCTGGGTCCTGTAGCTTCCTCTGGATGCTGGTTCAATGATGTGATCCTCTTGTTGCAAGGAATGCTTCTCAGAGACAACAAAGAGCCCACGATAAACAAGTACATTTCTGATCTGTTTTGCCCTTCCCATCCATCTCCCTTGTATTAGCAGAGCTGTCTTCTTTGCCCAAGGCTCCCACCCTCAGGAATTCCTGAGGAGAGAAGATGAGGGGCCTTGGCTTTGGCTTTAGCCAAGATTATACTGGGGAATAGTTTGACCTGTTGGTGAAGGAGGGCTCATACTTTAGAGATGACTTGGCTAAAGTACTCAAAAGACTTTGGGGAAAGGAGAAAACAGATAAGAAAAGAAGGAGGAGCTGAAAAACAGGTAAGACTCAGAAAAGCCCTCACTATCACTTCCACCTCAAGCAAGAGACCCGGTATCATTGCTTGAGTCATGGATGGGGAGAGATTGGAAAACAAGCCACTAAGCTTTCTATCACCTGCAAGTTTATCCTGCCAAGATGTGAGCTCATCAGGTGGAACAAATTCACTGAGACCTTCCCCTCTGTAGCCTGTGCCTGTCCTCATACCTTTCAGAGAGTAGCGTTCCACAGGCACAGTGGGCATCGCTCCCTTGAGCGTGAACACTGGAGAATGTACAATGCTATAGACACTTCTCCAGGGCCTTTCAGAGCAGTGGTGTCCCTCTATCAGCTTGGTCACTGCCAGCCCTCCCTTGGCACCCCTGCCCCTGTGCAATGCTGATCTGAATCCGTTTCACTCTTACCTACCAAATGCCTGCCATCACTGCCTTCAGGGTGAACTCGGTTACTTCAGCAGTCCTCCAGCACAAGTCAACTGCCTCAGACCCCATCACCTACACATGGCCCTGTGGCAGATTCGCTGACCTTGACCATGCATTGAGCAACCCTGGGAGATGTAATGCAGAGTTGCTACTATGATATGTGAAGATTTGAGTGAGGTCATAGCAGGCTGCATGGCTCCAGTTCAGTGATGGATGGATATGTCATGCCCCAGACTAGGGGTTATCTGTGCTATTTAGGTTATTCTAGGCATCTGTGTTATCTTGGTAGTCATTATCCAGCCCTCTCCATGATCCTGGATAGCAGACTTTCATCCCCACAACCTTCAGACTTTAACTTTTAGCTGCTCCTTTTTTTCTCTCTGACACATGCCACTTCTGCCCCAATTCATCCCACTTGATTTCACTGTCTGCACCAAAATGTCCTGTAAGAGTTTCCTTTAACCTGCTAAACCCTCAGAGACCCAGAGCACAGCATTCAGAGTGTTTGGTTTAACAGCTCATGAATGCTGAGAGCCACCCTGGTCTATGGGAATGGGCTTTGAGGGGAGAGCTGTAGTTGTTCTTGCAGCCCCTAGTCCAGCTGAGACTTGCAGTTGTTATCCACACTTGTGGGTGTGGGTGGGCGTGCTTGAGTCCAGCCATGGGCAAAAAGAGGATGAGACACAGTGGAAGGAAGAGAGGATGGGCTTGTAATGCTGATTCCTCTCTTTTCTATTTTGTGATTCATAAAACCACGTGCCCTGACCTTTTCAGGAGTGCTTTCAAGACTGTGGATGGCAAACAGGCTCTGGTACTTGCTACCCTTCAGTCCCTTTGCAGCCAGCATCTTTAAAAGGAAGATGTTATCTCTTTTGAAACAGATAGCCCTCTGCCCCCAGGAGATCTTGGGCAAAGGGATAGGGTGCCCATCATACCATCTCAAGCCAGGCAGTAAGCATGAATACCTGGGCTGGAGCAGCAGCACCAAGGATGTCTGGATCCCTTTGGATTTCACCATTGTGGTTGGATTCTTTGATATCTCACAGGGAGTGATTCACAGTTGGGCCTTTCTTTGTGGCAGGGGGTTTTGTAACAGCTTTCCTTGCAGTATAATAAGAGCTGAGTGAGTGATGAATTCTTCCCTCACTCGGGATATTTATAGCACTTTTCTTTCTTCTTGCGCGAGTCACCTATTTTCACAAGGCTTGCAGGCACTTCATGTCAGTCAGACTTCACCTCCTTTGCCAAATCTGGGGGAGACTGACCAAAGAGTTCAAAAGTTCCTCGGGACTGGGATGGTACCAGGACTGGCTGGGGGGATGGGAGGTCCCCATGGCACAAGCCTTGCATCCTAAGAAATCAAGCTAAAAGCCACATGACTGCACAATTCACTATTTTTAGAGGCACCAAGGGTCACATCTCCCATCTGCTTCTACACGGAGAAGCAGGCTAACGTTTTGTTTCTCAGTATGCATTGGAGCTGGGCTCTCAGTATTTTGCTGTAGAAGCTGGGATTATATTGCTATTGTCTCCTCCAGGGTGCATCAGCTCTGACCACACCAGGTGGGATGAGATCCAGAGCATCTGGTGTGGGTTTATTATAGCTCTTCTGCTTACACAGAATGGATGTGGACCAGCAGAGACTTCTTTTCACCAAGGGCTCATTCCACACTCTGGGTAAGGAAATGTAGCTACCTGATTACTTCTGTGTCTCCAAAACATGTTTGGATAACTGTTTTCCCCTGGAGAGGTCGAGAATGGGGAGCAAGTCACCAGCAGAGTCTCCAAGGTGTCCATTCATCTCCCCTAAGCCACTGATAGGTAGCCTGATGTACAGAGCTGGAGCTGCAGGAACAAATGCTTGCACAATGCTCAAGCCTAAGGGAGGTCTCCTGTCTAAGCATTAAAAACCCGACAGGTTTTAAAGCACTTCATAACCATTTGTAACTTCCTCCGAGGAGAGTCTTGTCTTCCGCTTCAGCAGTGAATACAAACTGTCACCTCCCATTGTGGGAATGGTATGAAATAAAAGACAACAAAAAAGAATGGTCTGGGGCCCTCTTCCAGCTGTACCTAAGCCAGTGTGCTTCTATTTTTCAACCCCCAGCATTTTCCTTTTGTAAGGTTTGGTTAGTTTGGTTGTGGGTTTTTTGTACACTGCCAGAGGAAAGCCAGGAGAATTCCAACCCACCCGTGGATATTCCATGGATGCTTTTTGCTCCTTTTACTCTGCTTAAGATCCCAGGTCTCCCCATCATCTGCCCCTCTGTGGATGCCATCCCTGTGATGGTGCTGCCTAGAATCTGCATCCATCATCTCTGAGATGGTTTGTGGCCCCACATCCCCCCTCCCTCTGCCTGGGGGTGGAGGTGCTGCCCTGTACCATCCTCCGGCAGCTCTGTGCACTTGTGCCCTCTTCCTCTTCCCACAGCCTGATTTATTTGGTTTATCTTTCTCCTTTACAGCCACCCTTCCCTGCTCCTGATTGCAGTGACCTCTGGTCCCTGCATAGTTCACATTCCTTTGGGGGAGCTGTGGGCCACCAGAAAGGGCTTTCTCCCTCCCTGGACCACTCACGGTGGTGAGATCAACATGGTCCTTCAGCCATATCCATCCATTCTGGCATCCAGCCCTACGTTCTCTCTGCCCCAAGTGGGCAAAAGCCAAGTGGTTGAGGGATGATGTGGGTCTCCAGGGAGGCTGCTCTGTCTTTGAACTAGTGTTCCACAGGGTAGAGAAAGCAATGGTGGAGTCTGCCCCGGCCCTCGGGGCATGCTGCTCCTCCTGTCCAGCCTACCTCAAAAATCTGTCTGACTCCCTGAAGCTGGGGAGATGTGGTGCTGGACTTCCCTGGGCCTGGCACGTGTGATAGGGTTAGAGAGAGACCATGCCCCTGACACCAAGAGTCTTTTCTTCTTTTTATCACTGTCATCAGTGATCACTCTTTCCCTTTCTAGCCCCTCTGCAGGATCTAAGCAGGCACAGTGATGCTAAACGTGGGGATCACACCACGTCAGGTGTTATGCCTGGCAGAGCCAGGGCTATTCAGACAATACAGAGCTGGAGAATATCCCAAGTGGCTGAGAGCAGTCCTACTTGTCAATGCATGTTGGCAGCTCTCTCCTGGACAAGTTCCCTCTCCCCACCTTACCCAAGAGGGCAGGCTGGAAAACTACACTTCTGACATGCATCCTTCTGCCACAGCTCAATTCCATGTTATAAAAAAGAACCATTTTGGAAGTGGACCAAACCCAGCTCACTTGGGGTTGGAGGCCACATCTATCTGGCTGCCTCCTCTCCTCCCTGAGGATGCACTGGACACCTAGAGAGGAAGCCACAAAGTAGCCTGCATCCCATTCAGCAGCTGGGATTATCCCTGCACAGTGCCTCGCTGTTTGGCTCTATGAGCAGAGGCACGACCCTGGGAGGCGATCGGCAAGGGCTTGGGCTGAGGCTGGACCAGGGATGAATCACCTCCCCTGTCCCTGCTTCCCCTTTCCTCCTCCTCCAGCAGTGGAGGCCAGAGGTGGTGGCTGGTAGGCAGAGGATGAGCAAGGAGGGAAGATCATCTCTTTGCATCCTCTGTGAACTGCACTTCACTGGGAATTAAGTCTCCCACATGAGAGATTTTAATGGAGGTTTTAATTAAGTCCTACAGGCAGAGGCACAGCAGGGGGTGGCAGAGCACCCACTGTTCCCCAGCACCCCTCTTATCACTCTTTACAATGAGATAAGCTGACCAGCTGCTGGGGGCACAGGGGCCCAGGGCTTTTGCTGTATTGCTTCTTGATTTTGTCACTGCTCACTTTTACCCAAGGCAAAGCTTTAGGGCCAAACTTGCGCCTGGTGTCTTTGATGCCATGAATAAGCAGTCTGTGTTTGTAGGCTGTCTGGGATGGGTTTTAACAGATCCTCTTCTAACGTGGCCAAACAGCATCCCACACTCAGTGTTCTTTAGGGGCTTAGACTTGTTGTTTTCCTTTGTACAGAAGGAAGAGAGCACATGATGTGATGATGTTTGACTCTGCACCATTAACTTGGCATTTCTGGATTTTTATGGCTCTCTGTCCCATCCTCAGGAGATTGATTATACTTACTAAAAACATGCTCTTGGGGTGCATTTCTTTGCATTCAGAAGCAGAGTGCTTGAGGATAAGAACAAAGTGAGACCCTTGGGAGAGCAGGGTTTTATCTCCAGCTCTGCCAGTGGTTTGTTGTTTGCCTCGTGGGTGGCAAACCCCAGCCTTCTGGGGTTTGGTCACTGCACTCCTCCTGTGTTTTCTCTAGATGACTTCCCTAGCCTTACTCCTAAGGAAGGCTTAGCATGCAAATTCTGCATACATGCCTGTTAAAAGGAACAAAGCCACTTCCAGCAGGCACGGTTAGACAAGCTGAAGTCTCCCAGACTAGGGAGACACAAGGCTAGGGACCAGATGGGACTTGCCACATGCTATGAGAGAGAGCAGCTTGTCGGGCAACTGGACACCGGTGAAGCACTGAGCCTCTGCATCTCTGCTCAGCATACAGGCACAGGCCGAGGGCTGTGCCATGGCCTGCAGGAAAGCTATGGAATCCATTTTTTTCTGGATGTGACTGCGTGGAGAATGTGCAGGTAGAAAGGGCTCCTTTCAATACTCAGAAAAAAATAAAATCATGAGTCAGACTGCTGAAAAATCCCGAAACTGGCATAAAACTCAGGAGTTACTTTGTAGAGTTCTTTTTGTTTGATGCTAAGAATTGACTTCTCATTTACCACATCACCTGTGAGGCTGCAAGTTCTCTTTTTCTCCTGACACCTGAGAGGGAAAGCAGGGCTCCTCAGTGAGCAAAGCTACTCCCAGGATGTGGGCTTTAGCTTTTGCTGAACCACTAAAGACCACAAAGCTCCTGATAAAGTTACCAGACTGGCAATCGCAGTATCATTCCTAAGGAAGAACACTGCAAAAGTACTACCTGCTGCACAGCATGGAATGGATACTGCAAAGCTGTGCAAATTCCTCATGGCCAAGGGTATGTGTGGCAGAAAATCTCTGTTCAGCCCAGGGAGAAAACAGCCCCCACAGAATGCTGCCCTTACAGTCACTGCATTTTACCAAGTGTGATTCTGGAAACCTTCGTTCTGTGAATTGGTCTCCTGTGCAGCTGGGCAGGAGATGATCTTGCTGGAGGTGTTTGGGACTGGAATGTGACATGAAACACTTGAAATGCTGGAAATTAAATCCAGGGGTTTAGGGTTTACCTGAAACTAGCATTTGAAATAACTGGCAGCCAGGTTATGAGATGTCCTAGCCTACATGAGTGATATGCAGTGATGATTGATGGCAAACTGTACTGCCAAATCTCTCACTGCACATAATTACATATCAGCAAATACCCTGAAGTGATTAATTACTGCCTGACATGCTTTTGGAGCTGACAAAAGTGAGCTTTTAGAGGCTATGGGAACCCTCCCCCCCATCCATCAACCATTTTTCTTTCCTGGGAGTCTTCTGGTAGCTTTGTTTATAACTGAGACTGATTGAGTCAATGTTATGAGAACACCATCAATTGAGAGTTGTGACTGCATATGGGTTGTGAAACGGGTGTGATACACAGGCACACATGTGCACTCACACCCCTGCACACCCCCTGCCAAATCTGCTCCTCCCTGCCTGCACCAAAGGTGTTGATACAAGAAAGGAGTTCCTGAGAAGGGCTGACACCAAAGCTGTCAGGTTGCCCAGATTCTGAGACATTTCTGCTTTTGTTTTCTTTTAATAGAGCTATTTGGGGGGGGGGGACGGGAGGGAGGGGAGGAGAGAGAGAGAGGAGGTGCTATAAGAATCATCAGACTGATTCAAACATGCCTCTGTTTTGAATGCTGATGCAGTACCTCTTCTTGTGGTGGGGGTGAAACACCTGACAGCTTCTTCTGGCTGTCCTGTATTTGGTCAGAGGTGGGAAGTGGAGTGATGGTGGATGATAGAGGGGCTAAAGGCTACTCAGTGGTAGGTTTTTCAGTCTCCTGGCACAGTAAACCTCCAGCAGCAGCTGCTGCTGAAGGGGTGTTAACATGATTGTGGCAAGGTGGTATGGGCACTGTAGCAAAGCCAGGAAAGCTCTGTTGGAACAGTCTCATGGCCCCGATGCTCTCTACAGCTTCCTCCTCTCTCATCTTCGGAATGGCTGCATGTGGCTTTCCTGTATCTTGGCTAGTGTGGCTCTTGGTGCCGTAACTGTGGATTGTGGATTTTCTTGGTTTCACCCATACGAATTTAAGTCTGCTTTTTTTTTCCCTTCTCCTCCCACCCTGTGTTAAGATCCTGTCTGAAGACCAACATGGCCTAGTAAATATGATTGGGATTGACTTTGTTGCCAGGAGCCTGTGTTGGTTTGAGATTGTGCCAGTGTTTTGTTTTGTATGTTGACTTCTTCTTAATTCTTCTGCAGTTAGGATGTGCTCCTTTCCCTCAGTGAGGGTAGCCCTAGCCTGAGCACTTCTGGTCTAAACCAGAATTATTCAATCTGTTCTTCTCTTGCAGAACTTGTTGCACCCAGCCTGACTGGGGACTTCTCTGCAGCCCAGCCAAGATTTTGCAAGGGTCCCGGGCTTTCATTTCTCCTTCTTGCTTCCTTTTGCTCCTGATGACAGAGAGCCAATTCTCAGCTGAACTAAAAAGCACTTGAGTAGGGAAGAGACTCCTGTACTTCCAGGCCTTGAGACACAGGGCTTGAGATGTGCCCTTTGAGCTGTTGGAAGTGATCTTCTGTGCCTTGATGATAGTCCCCAAGGAGGTAAAAGCACCCTGAAGTAAGACCTTGGGCCACCAGGTCAACTTGAAAATGATAGGAAACTAACAGAGAAACCCTGGAGCACTAGAAACTGTGTCTTGTGTGGCAGGTTGAAAGCAGGATGACAAGGGGCCAAACCTGCAGGGGATGAGGTTTAAATGACTCGCTGTCTCTGTTACATCTTGAACACGTCCAGAGCTTGTTTGTGAGCGATTAACACGGTTGTCTTAGCCAGGCCACAGAGAGCACAATTAAGTAATTAATAGTAATTAAAGTCATGTTCTCCGCAGGCATGGTTTTGTGCCCGTCCTGCACAGCCCTACACCAGCTTGTCTGACCAAGGGCTGAAGTCAAGAGGGTGGGCTCTAAGCCATGCATCACTGTGGGCTCTGCTTGCCTTCTCTGCTGGCTTCACTGCACACCTGGTATGTCCCTGGGGAAGCTTCCCCACTGTTGCCAGCCACCAAGAAACAGAGGAGACACAGCAGGATTCTGCTCCCATCTGCTCCTGCCCCAATAGTGCCTAGAGAAGGAGAGAAGAGGGATGTATGCAGGAGGCTGACCCAATTTTGACAAAGTAGCATCTTCTTTTCTTAAATCAGAATGCAACATTCCACTATTTGTACCTCATAATTGCACCAAGCAGCTTGATCAACTTAACCAGGCACTGTCTTTGCAAAGCTCCCTCTCTGTCCTTTCTCACTTAGGCAAGACGTAACCCTTGGTGGGGGTTGCCATTAATGTGGGATCTGGCTAAAGGAGGTTTCAAACAGGGATAGTAAACCAAATTCATTCCCTTCCTATCCTCTGCTAAAGACAGCTGTTGAGGATGGGAAGAAGAGAAGATCTCCATGTAGGTTTGTTTTATCTTCTGAGTGACCCAATAAACAGCAAAGTCAATACAGGGCAAGAGAAGAAGCAATGTGAGGGTGGACTGAGGAATTTAGATTTTAGGCTTAGCCTCTCTTTGCTTTGAAAAGAAACAGATCAGTCCCTTTTGAGGGGGAGAGAAGGAAGACAAAAAGAAATTCTGAGCTTTTTAGAAAGTTCCCTGCATTATTTTGTGAATCAGACTCGAAGCTGCCAATCACCAAAGAGGGCATCTTTTTAAGCAGAATTACCTTTTCATCTCTAACCACTGCTAGTCCTCCTTGCCTTCAGCTATGTTTTGACAGCAGGGGTAGACTTTTCATGATCTGCCCTTAGCAATGTCCTGGGAGCTCACATCAAGAGGAGAGATGCGCTGCAGTCTCTGTTTCCTAGTTCCGAACACCTTTCCCTTCCTTTTCAACATTTCCCCCTGCTGCAAAGAGTAGCTGAGCTGCAGATCTTCAATTATTTTTATGCCTTCGGCCCATTGAAGCATCGCAGGAAGCTGTACAGAACCAAGAACTGAGTCTGCCTCTCAGAATTGCATCACACAGTGGAAGGCTCCTAGGCACCTTCCTGCAACCAAAAACCTCTTGACATTTCAAACATTAAATCTCTTTTCTTCTGCCACAGTACTTTTTCAGAAGCTAAATATTTGCCCTTGCTAGGGTTTCTCACCAAAAATAAAAGGGGGGAGGGGGGAAGCAAAGTGTCAGGACTTCTGGTTTTAGCCAACATGGGGAGTTTTCTTGAGAGTGAGTCATCATTCGCAGGGCTGGAGCTGGAAGCTAGATTACTGCACTGTTACCAGGACCTTCTACAGAGAAAGGCTAGTCCAGAATATGCAAGGATGAAAGAGAATACAGGTTTAGGGTAAATGTGGGGAGAAAAGTTTTGGCTTTATTTGGTTGGTTTGGGGGAGGGGGTGTTTGTTTTGGTTGGTTTATTTTTTTTTCCTCCTATTTATCAATTACATCCACCCTGGACTGCATTAAAGCAAAAACGAAGGCTTCGCTCACAGAGTCTAAAGAAGGTCCCCTTGTAAATAACCTACCCAGGATAATCACAGAGTCATAGAATCAGTCAGGGTTGGAAGGGACCACAAGGATCATCCAGTTCCAACGCCCCTGCCATGGGCAGGGACACCCTACCCTAGATCAGGCTGGCCACAGCCTCATCCAGCCTGGCCTTAAACACCTCCAGGGATGAGGCCTCAACTGCCTCCCTGGGCAACCCATTCCAGGCTCTCACCACTCTCACGGTGAAGAACTTCCTCCACAAGTCCAGCCTGAACCTACCCATCTCCAGCTTTGCTCCATTCCCCCCAGTCCTGTCACTCCCTGATAGCCTAAAAAGTCCCTCCCCAGATTTTTTGTAGGCCCCCCTCAGATACTGAAAGGCCACAAAAAGGTCACCTTGGAGCCTCCTCTTCTCCAGACTGAGCAGCCCCAAGTCTTTCAGTCTGTCCTCAGAGCAGAGCTGCTACAGCCCTCTGATCATCCCAGTGGCCCTTCTCTGGACACACTCCAGTATGTCCACATCCTTCTTGTAATGGGGGCTCCAGAACTGGATGCAGTACTCCAGGTGGGGTCTCAGCAGAGTGGAGTACAGGGGGAGAATCACCTCAGGAAATGCTATTCTGGGCAGGGCCAAACCTTGGGAGCAGCATTAAGGAGAATGAAAGACAAACTCCTTTATCCTTGTGCTCTCCCTCTCATTATTATCTACAGATAAATTATTCACATTCTTTGCAAGCCAAGTCTTGTCTTGACTGAAGGAGCTCAGCTCATTAGCAACCCAACAATTTTCTGCATATTTCATCTTAAAAGAAGCTCTAATGGGGCAAAAGGTTAGGAATGGGGAAAAGGGATAGGATTTCTTCTGCTGCCATTTCTGCTTCCAGGAATTTCCTGAGGTTTCTGGTGGAGTCGCCATCCCTGGAGCTGTTCAAGGCAAGGTTGGACGTGGCACTTGGTGCCATGAGCTCTGTGGTAAAGGGTTGGACTTGATGATCTGTGAGGTCTCTTCCAACCTTGGTAATACTGTGATACTGTGATACTGATACCAGAGATCTTGGATATCCATAGGGGAAAAAGGCATAGCATAAAGAAGACAGAAGGGCCTCCCAGAGAGATCTGAGGACACATTTGTGTTGGAGTGAGATGCTCTTGAGGAGCATCACCCCACTGGGAGGAGGCCAGAAGTGCTGTGCAGAGGGGGAAGAGATACTGTGGAGCACAGGCTCTCCTTGTGCCCCGCTTGGACTTCAAGGTAGATTTCATTATATATAGCTAACAACAGAACATAGCTTAAAAACTTTCCAGTGCAGAGCCATCTCAAAGCAAACATGATCCATTCCAGAAATGTTGTTTCAGCTTTATCCAAATGCAGAAGGTCACTGCAGCTTGCTTCCTTTTCACTCTTGTAGTGGCATTTTGCCATCAGCATTTCCATAAAATGGCTTATTTTTGACGAATTCTCAGGTTTGGGTGGCAAGAGAGGAGGAGCACTGGATAGTTTCCACACATCTCCATTACAGAGGCCAGCATTTTGCAAGAGGCCTCTCTCACTCTGGTTTATCGATCGCCAGGACGTGACCTCGCAGGGCTCAGTCTGTCCAGGAGCAGGCAAGGATGGGGTCTGCATTGCCATCCCACTGCTGCCTCAGTGGAAAGTTCCACTGCAGCACTCCCAGTTCAGGACTTAGTGAAAATTTGGGTCTGTCCCTACATGTCCAGGCAAACAGACTCCTCCAAAAGGATACCTCACCCTGCCCAGGCCACCAAAAGCATCCCTGCCATCCCTGTCTTTCTGATATACATTCAGCCCACGTCTGGAGGATACTGTGGGTTTCTTATCTCATTTAATTTTCCCCCTACCACCCTCTTTGGTTTCAAAGAGGAAATAAAACCCAGCATGGTGGCTCAGACAGATGTGACTGTCTCTATAAACACATATGTGCTCAGTGGAGAGGAGAACTTCTTGAACTGAGAGATAACACTGGCACAGGGACAACTGGGCACAAAGTGGGTGGGAAAAGTTGTGGGCTAGAAATTAAAAGGTCGCAGTCACCAGAAGAAACAGCCTTTTTAAGTGGGCAGGCACAGCCATGGCTCAGCCAGCAGATGAGACTTCTTAAAAGGATTGAGGTTGATGAGTCCCACACCAGACCTCAATCTCACAAGCTGGCAGAGGCAAGTCAGCTCAGTGTTGGCATGAGGCTCCCATCTCACAGTGCCCGGGGCCATCAGGCAAGTGCAGGACCATGATGGGAGAAAGCAATTTTCATAAGCTGTGATGCTTCAGTGGGTGAAGACAGGGCTCTTCCAGCTTCACCCTGTGTTTGAAGTCAGCCCAGTGTGTCCCTCTCCTACCATACCCTTGGTCTGCCATGGCAGCACTGATGTATGGCTACCTGCTGGGACTGAAACCCTTGGGAAAAAATGAGGTCCTGGTCATACAAGAGCTAATTAACTACTTGCAGTATACTCTCCCAATACTTATAGATAGATAGAGAGATACCAGAACATGGTTTGGTTATAAACATCCATAGACATATAAATACAAAAACATATTGAGGATTTATTTGCAAGTAATTACAGTTAAGAAGCTTGACCATTGACACTGTCTCAGCAGACACAGCTCTCTCCCTTCTCCCTCCCATCTTGCTGCGTCACTCTCTCTGTTTTCCAGCTAAAAATGAAGGAGCACTGGACACCCAAGTCTCCCATGGGCAGCCACATGATAAACATCAAGCCTTGATGCTAGTAACCCATAAACTAGGTGAGGAGTGGCAGTTGCTGCCTCAAGAGACACCCAGACTCCAGCCCTGCAGTGAGACTGGTGTGGGAAGGTCAGGCACCAGGACACTGCTGAGGGACCCTAAGCTCTCAGGCTTAAAATCAGTACAGGCTTTGCTCAGCTCAGAGTGTCCTCAGGGGCTATAAACCCTCAGGCCACAGTGGTAAAACTCCAACAGAGTTCACTTTTCCCAAACCAGCCCCTTTGGTGACCTCCTGACAAGTTTATAATGTCCTCATGCTCCACTGCTCTCTTCAAACACCTTGTCACACTGGGATTTCCTTGCCTGCAATCACACTTTGAGTTTCCCCCTTTACACCCTAGCAGTTTCCAGGGTCACAGAGCAGCCAGGCTGAAAAGAAATGCTGATGCTGAGATTTAATGAATACTCTTACCACCCACTTTGCTCTAATCGAGTTTCACTGAGGAAGCAGGAAGGGGCCTCAGATGTGTTGTTTGTCCTGCATGAGATTTTGCAGCTGATGAGGGACAAATCGTCATGGGACTCTGCATCACACCCTTGTGATGAAGGTGGGCAGCACCTCAGGAGAAGCTGGGCTGGGTGGGAAGACAGAGGGCTTTGGTGCCAGAATCACAGAATGGTTTGGGTTGGGAGAGACCTTAATGATCACCTCATTTCAGCCTCACTGTGCTAGGCAGGGACACCTTCCTCTAGACCAGGTGTCCCACATGATATCCCAGTCACCAAACTGGAAAAACAGGGACTTGATGGGTGGAGCACTGCTGGATAAGGAACTGGTTGGCTGGTCCCACACAGAGAGTGGTGATCAATGGCACAATGTCCACCTAGAGACCAGTGCCAAGTGGCATCCCTCAGGGGTCAGTGCTGGGACCAGTGCTCTTTAACATCTTTGTCAGTGACATGGACAGAGGAATTGAGTGCNGGGCTGCAGCAGGTCTGCTATGAGGACAGGCTGAGGGAGTTGGGGCTCTTCAGCCTGGAGAGGAGAAGGCTTCGAGGAGACCTTATAGTGGCCTTCCAGTATCTGAAGGGGGCTGTTATGGAGGCAGGAATTGATTTGGCCGAGTCAGGAATTTATAAAAATAGAGTTATTTTATTTTCCCACAAACCTGCCCCCAAAACTATATACAGAAGATAATTTAGATTTAATTAGCAGGTTCCTTCTTAGTTGGTTGAGAATATCTACACAATAGGATGCCACAGGTAAACTGGACTAATTTGAAGTCAGGAGTTGGAACAGACTTGAGCTATTAAATACAGCGTTCCCCACTATCAAATCAGGCTGAGCCCTAAGCTGCTCACGACAGGGCGCGCTGGCTTGAGCACGCTGGCTTGCAAGAAGGACGATTCCAAGGGCTGTCCCGCGGTCTTTTCAGAGACCTTCAGGGTCGTTAAGAAGCGATAAGCAGCACAATAGGACGCTTAAGGTGAAGTCCTTCAGAGCTTGTCTTCTGAGCGAGCCGAGGCTCCGTGTGTAGAAGCTATCCAGACGGGGGAGAACTCCTCCAAGCAGGCACCCCAAGCCGGGAACACAATCCGAAGCGGGGACGAACTCCACGGCAGGAGCACCCCAAGGCGGGAAGACCCCAAGGCGGGAACCCCTCAATATTTATACCCTTCCTCAGACAAAGCGATGAGTTACCACTGCCTAGGCACGAGAAGCACACAGCCAATCCTCAGCCGAGTGCAGCGCGGGCCCGGCACGGGGCACTCCTCGTGCCGGAAGGGTCCCCCTGCGCCCCCCCTTCACGCCTGCAGGGCAGTNTGGTGGGGGAACAGGTCTGTTCGCGCCTTTTTCCTCTCCCATTCAAACCACAGAGGGAGAGGAAATTTCTGTGGTACACGGGACCTCCAGGACAGGGGCCTACAGGAAGGCTGGGGAGGGACTGTTTACAAGGTCTTGTAATGACAGAACGAGGGGTAATGGGTTTAAGCTGGCAGAGGGGAGATTCAAACTAGATGTAAGGAAAGAGTTCTTTACAGTGAGGGTGGTGAGACACTGGAACATGTTGCTCGGGGAGGCTGTCGCTGCTCCCTCCCTGAAGGTGCTCAAGGCCAGGTTGGATGAGGCCTTGAGCAACCTGTTCTAGTGGGAGGTGTCCCTGCCTATGGCAGGGAGTTGGAACTGGATGATCTTTAAGGTCTCTTCCAACCTAAACCACTCTGATTCTATGGGGTGGACAAGAACACATTGCAACACTGCAGCGCTGCCGTTTACCCTCCTGCCTTTGGACATTTTAAACAGGCAGCAGAAGCAAAAGGGTGGGGAAGTTGCCAAAGAGCTGAAAGGCCCCCTTGTTAGACAGTGCAAGCAGCAAGGGAGGGGGCTTTCCAAGAGCTACTTAAACATTAACCAGAACAACAATTGCCCTGTGTTGCTGTTTCCCATTCCCACACAAGTCTTTCACCTCTGCATGGGTGGATCTGAAGGGTCCTAAGTTGGTTCCAGCCCTCCAGACACAGCCTGTCCACTGCTGGCCCAGTGCTGTGGTGATAACAGGAGTTTCTGTGCTATCTCCTCTGCCAGCAAGGCTTCATTACCGTCCCCTGTAGCTGCAGGGAAGCCCACAGGTATGGGGCTGGAGAGTTTAAAATGGGCTATTAACTTCTCTCTTGCAGCCATAACTTGGAGGATATGGCTGGAGGATTTCAGAGACTCACAGTTCATAAAATAAAGCCAGCGTGGCATGGAACTGCTAAAGTTGAACATGTATCCAGAGCTGGAAAACCTCTTAATCTTGGGAGATTTAAAATTAACATGGAGAGCAGCAAATGGAGGTGCTGTATCTCATCCTTGTGGGAGCAGTGTGATGACTGCAAGCAGGCTGTACTTGCCTCTCTGGGGAAAGTTCAGATACAGGCAGTTTCTCGTGCTCTGATTATGATATCCAAGAGGAGCAGAGGAACATTTAGAGTCATGGGATCATAAGAAAAATTGGTTTGGACAAGACTTTTAAAGGTCCAACCCCCCCTACAGTAAACAGAGACATCTTCAGCTACATCAGGTTGCCCAGAACCCCATCCAACCTGACCTGGAATGAATCCAGGGACAGGACTTCTACCACTTCTCCAGACAACTTGTACCAGCGTTTCACCACCCTCATTGTAAACATTTTTTTCCTTAGCTGTAATATGCATCTTCCCTCTTTTCTTTTAAAACCATCAGCCCTTGTACTGTCACAACAGGCCCTGCTAATAAAACTGTCACCATCTTTCTTACAGGCCCTCTTTAAAGGCTGCAGTGAAATCACCCCGGAGCCTGCTCTTCTCTGGGCTGAACTACCACAACTCTCTCAGCCTGTCTTTACAGCAGAGGCATTCCTGCTCTCTGACCATTTTTGTGCCTTCCTCTGGCCCTGCTCTGAAATGTCCACATCTTTCCTGTGCTGACAGCTCCAGAGCTGGATGCAGCACTGCTGGTGGGGGGTCTCACCACAGCTGAGCAGAGGGGCAGAATCCCCTCCCTCAGTCTACTGGCCAGCACTGCTTTTGATTCATCTCAAGATACCAACTGCTGTCTCCAGCTGCAAAATTTGGTTACCATTGGTCCAAAGTAGTGATTATAAATAAGTGATAAATAATAATCATAAATAATACTAACAATATAACCTATGGGCTCATGAAGACCTGGCTGAAATGACCTCTGCTTCCCATTCCCTGATGTCTGCACACAAACAGTTGTCCTTTTCCTCCGGTGCCCTGTGGCTCACCAACACATCTCCCAAATTCCCTTCTTGCAGCAGCATTTTTGCAAGCCATAAGATGTCATTAGTCAAGGCTGTCAGGGAGGGAGGACAAGGGGGTCATTAGACATAAGGGATTATTTGTGGTCACCTGTCAGCTGGATATAGCTTCTAGGGAATTTACAGGCCTCATAACCCACCTGCCACCAGTATTTTAATGTAGTTGATGGGGAGCTGCTCTTTTTTTTTCCCTTCAAGCTTTCCTCCCTTAAATCTCATTCAAGTATCTAAGGGAAGCAAACACAAGCTAAGCTGTAATAAACAGAATGGTTTATTAGAGCAAATACTCCTAGGCTGGGCTCTCCATATTTCCTAGTCTTCATGAGCTACCCTCAATAAGACTATGCTTGTGCTGAAACATCTCAATGTTGCTCACCTAGGTAAGTGCTACCTGTTTGTTTTTCATGCTGCGTGTAAAGTGCCTTGTGTTCCGCAGACCTGGCTCACAGCAGCAGCCTGTGATTTGGGGTAGTTCGTGTTGAAGAAGCTCCAAGTTGGAGCTGCCTACACAAAAACAATTCAGTTGGGCTCCAGGTTTGAATCAGTGTGGGATTTTTTTCCCTTCTTCTTGTAATGGCTAACAGTCCATTTTAAAGGGATGGTCATGCTCACCCCGCTCACACTTTCACCAAAAGTACTGAGTGCTGTGCAGAGAAATAGCTCTCCTTGCATTACACCAAGCTTCAAGGATCCTGCACCCTAAGAATGACAAGAACCAAGATGATCCTTCTAAAGAGACTTGCTTGGGAGGCAAATCTCATCTGCAATAAAGCAGAGGGATTTAGCTTACCAAGGCAAACCAGGCGAAGAGAGGAAGAAGGACGCACATAGCTGAGACACCATGAGGAGGCAAGGCAGAGGGAGAATCTGCAGAAAAAAGGCCACAGGTGATGTCATGAAGCTATGTGTATGAAAGTGTGGGAAATGGCAAGCCCCCACAGGGGTGTTTGAAGCACTCTTGTCCATGACATTAGATGCAGGCTGCTCAGCAGCCCTCCTTTGGTGGCCTTCTGAGAGGGGAACCTGCAGAGAAGTGGCAGGGGACACGTTGGTAGCTCATCTCTTCTTATTTCTGTCCTGACCCCATCTCCTGCTGTTCCTGGATGGACCCCAGCCCTGGCACATTCTCTTCCTGCCTTTTCTGTCATTTGAAAGGTTGCAGGTCCTTCTCACCTGCTCCTAGCCCATGCTTGCAGAGATCTGATGCAGCTTATAGACAAACTGCTTCCTCACTGCTTTGTCTCCTGTCTGGTTCTGTGCAGGGCACTGTCTGGCAGCCTGGGTGCCATGTGCCATACGGGTCCCCAGACATCAGGCTGGGGACCACAGCTCCAGCATCATTTACTCTTTTGCTGAACTGTCTGCCTGCTTTGGGAGATGGTATAACAACACAAATCATGACCAGTGTGCTGCTTCAGGGCGCTGCAAGGTCAGCAAGCTCCTTCTGCAATGTTTTCATGACAACTGGCCTAAACATGCAAAATCCCTGCTGACAGAAGCACTTGCTGGCCAGGAGAAGAGCCTGTGTGGCTTGAAGAAGGATGTCCACCCTTGCAGCTTGAGGCACAAGGAGCTTTGCCTGCAGTAAGTTAAACCACTCCCACCCCTTCCCGCAAGCCAGTGGCTTTTCTAGTAAAATAAACTGAGACATCCCAGCTTAGCCACCCTCAATCACAGGGCTGGGGGTAGACAGAATCATAGAACCACAGAACCATTTTGTTTGGAAAGAACCTTTAAGATTAAGCCAGCACTGTCAAGTCACCACTAAACAATGTCCTTCAGCACCACATCTTTTAAATCCCTTCAGAGTCGGTGACTCCACCACTTCCCTAGGCAATCTGACAAGCCTTTTGGTGAAGAAAATGTTCCTGAAGTCAAACTTAAACCTCCCCTGGCACAAAACTTGAGGTTTTTTTTTTCCTTCTATCACTTTTTACTTGGGAGAGGAGACCAACCCCCCACTTGACTACAATCTCCTTTCAGGTAGTTCTAGAGAGCAGTAATGTCTCCCCTTAGCCTCTTTTTCTCTAAATGAAACAACTCCAGTCCCTTCAGCTGCTCCTTGTAAGACTTGTGCTCCAGACTCCTCATTCAGTTGCAAAGACACATCCTACCAAAGCCTATAACCTACATCCTTCTGTTTCTTTTTTCTTTGCCACGGGGACACAGCAGGACAGCACAGGCTGCCCTGTGTGTCCAAAGGATCGAAGTCTGGGCTCCCTGAGGCACAGATAAGCCTCCACAGGGACACACCACCAGTGTGCACAATACCACGCCTGGTGGTGCAGGAAAACCTGCATAAATCATCTCCTGCCAAGTGGGATCAGTGAGGAAAAGTCCCTTCATGCTATGGAGGGTGCAGTCACTGCAGCATCCACTCCTGGGCTGTCAGATCCATGACACAGGCCTGCATATATATGATGCCCTACATGTTGCCTGGAGGACAGGGCTGCAGGTGCAAAGCAACAGTCAGAAGCATCTTCAGGAGTCCCAGACTGGACCACACTGCCCACCTTGCCACTCGTGTGGCAGACAGGAACCTGTTTGTGGCGCTCTGTGACAATCCTCCCCACAGGGAGCTGCAGCTATCAGAGGCTCTCTGCATGCTCCAGAGGCAGCTGAGTGCTTAGCTATTCAGCCTCTGAATGCGACAGATCAACGTCCGACTCTGCTCCAAGTGACTTCTGGGCATGCACCAAGTCTTGATAGGAGCTCAGTAACTGCCTCATGGGATAAGCCTTTAGGTTCATTTTGAGGTCCTGCAAACCTTTAACACCCCACAGCTCTAACCCTGAAAAGGAGACAGCATGTCCTCTCACCTGGGCACTGTGCAACCTGGAAACCAGAGAAGAGCCTGGCCCAAATCTGGAGAGGGATAAGCGTTCATAAGCCTTGCCCAAATTGTGCTTTCATGAACTGGGTTCATCATTTCCTCTCTGGGTGCCATGTCATCATTTTAAAAAGAAATGAAGAGTCGTTTGCCACCCAGCCCCAGCTCTCCTCTCCAAAATGTCACCCTGTGTTTCCTGTGTCAGCAGCCACCCAGGAGCAGAAGCAGCCTCCAGCTCTGCAGCATCCTGCTTGCAACTGCCTATCGGGTGCCTCAACCCCTGCAGACCTGGCTTTCTGCCACCAAAATGGCTTGCCTGAGGCCATGCATCTGAAAAAAAACACACGAGCGAAAACAAAACTTTCTGGCTTCCTCCCCTTAGTGCTGTGCTAAGGTCACCACCTCCTTGGCATAGATTTCAAATAAAAAGTGGTGAGGGAAGAAAATACCTACACCAAACAGCGCTCTTCCCTTTTGTGGGGAGCAGCAAAGATGCTGAGAAATTAAGTAACCTGCAAGAGCTCAAATTTCATTGACTGCAAAATTATGAATGTTCCCCAAACCCTAGAGAGACACAGAATCATAGAATGGTTTGGGTTGGAATGGACCAAACTCCCCTGCAGTTAAGCATGAACATCAACTAGATGAGGTTGTTTAGAGCCCCAGCCAACTTGATCTTGATTATTTCCAGGGATGGGGCTTCTACCACCTCTCCGGGCAACCTGTGCCAGTGTCTCATCACAACAATCATAAAAAGATTCTTCCTTCTATTATTATATACATGCTGCAGAGAGCTGTCACACAACACAGCTGTGCCAACATGCTATGGGGTGCAGAGTGATCCTGAGCAGGTCCCTTCTCTGTCACTGTGCCCACATCTCTCCCTAGGGAGACAGAAGCAGCCTCCTTCACAACATGCAAAGACCACAACTGTAAAACGCAGCATCGATAGTGAGAAATAAGCAGAACACTTTGTTTTTTATCAGGCCCTTTCATTGTATAAATAATTTATTTCAGTTCACAGCATTATGTCTGCATCTTTAAAAAAAAAAAAAAAAAGAAGAAAAGACAGGAGAAACAGACTGATGGACAATGGCAAGGGTAGGTCACGGGCAGCAGGATATCCAACACTGATGGGAACACTGCAAAGGTACCTGGGGAAATGAGATCAGTACCTTGTGACAGCTGCTTAAAAAAACAACCCTAAAAGTCATTCAAACATATTCAGAGAAGATGCACAACCTTGCAAAAAAGCCCAGCTCATTTTCAGGGTAACAACCCAAGCAATTTCCCTTAACCACCATTTGGCTGAGGCACCTCTTCTTCTAGCCCATCACAGACAACGCACATCTTCATACAGGAGAAATCAGCATATGGTTGGGAAACGTTACAGAAATACCACAGAAGTCATTGGCTACTAATTGGAAAAGTCTTTTTAATTATTGCAGAAAGCAGAGTTGGTGGCAATGGCACCACCACAGCGTTGTCCCACCTTGGCTCATCTGAACCTTCAAGCATGGGCTGCTGGGGCAGCACAAGCCGAAGCGTTCTGCCAAAAGCCAACCACTTCTCTGAGGGGATGCTCAGCTGAGCGTAACAACCCCCCTGAGAAGGACAGAGCTCCATAAATGCATGCCACCAAGCTTTCCATGCCAGCATTTCCCAAACCCAGACTTGTGTCTTGACAGCAAGGAGGCAAACCCCACAGCTAATAGTCTGCACATGTCATCTAAAAAAAATTGATTGTTTTTGAGCTGGTGGGGAAAATGTCGCTTTACATTTTGCCCCTAAAATGGGCTGCTCTCCCAAAAAGGGTTAATGCACGTAGCTTCTGTGGCATCAAAAAGATTTTATTTTTCCTTCTCTCTCGACAGCAAAGTGTTGGAGGTGAAGACAAAGCAAAGGAAACCGAAGGAAGCGGGAACAGAGCCACCTGAACTGATGGGACCAGCCCACTTAGTGTACAAGTCGGGACTCGCTTTGGGAACTCAAATCCCACAAGAGAAACACTAGTTGGGTGCAACATTTGTTTCCTAACAAAAAAAAAAACAAAACCCTGCACACTATTTGGAAGGTGCTGCACTCATCACCGCAAGAGGAGAATCAACTCCCTGAAACCTGAAGGGCATTTTTCTTTTGTCCGCTTGCTGGTTTCTCCTTGGCTGCTCTGGGAAGAGGCTTTCAAATGGGAAGGCTGGTGTAAAATCACCAGAAAATCCTGCCAGGCTGCGTGGCTCAAAACTCAGGGTATTTGGCCCCTGAAGGCTGCCTGTGGGCTTCATGGAAAGCTGGGACCCTGGGTTTCTCCTCCAGAGAGCTGGGTCCCAGGCCAAACCAGGCAGCAAATGGCTTTTGGTTCCCGGTCTCATCCAGGTACCAAAATGGTCATCTGCGGAAGGACCGTGAGCGAGGCCTGCCCCAGGTGCTCAGTGGGCAGAGGCGGCTCTACTCAGATACTGCAGGTGGCAAGGGCTTCTCTGCTCTGGTCGGGTTTAAATCTTTATAAAAAACTAACACCCCCACGCGTTACCGCACTCCCCCTGCCCCACCCCTGCCAGTGCCCCGGCGCTGCTGAGTCCCTTGCCAGCAGAGATCTTGCAAGCTCCAGCCATCCCAGAGGGCAGTGCCAGTAACCATCCGTCCGTCCATTCATTCTGCCCTGCCATGAGCCCCCCAAGACCCGTGTTTAGCAAGCGCTGCCCTGCCCTCCTGCACCGACCGCTGCCCAGCACGGTGACCACGGCCAACAAGCTCGGAGGTTTTTTGTTGGTTTTGCTTGTAGGGTTTTTTGTATTTGTTTTTAATAATGCCTAGTTTGGCTCACCTCAGCTGGAGCACAATAGCACCTTGGAGCATGAGCATGCATCTGCCTGGGATCGATAAAGACCTGCTCGGGGCTTTGCTTCAGAAGATAACACAATGAAGCCTTTCAAAAGGGGGACTCCTAGACAACCCCCCACACACACACTTCCAACAGCGCTCACCCAAAACCCTTGTCTTTTTTTTTTTTTTTTTTTTTTTTTTTAAGCAAACCGCTTAAAACTCAGCACCACTCTGCAGCTGCTGAGCACCCCCGGCACCGCAGCCTCAACCCCTCCCTGAGCTGGAGGCTGCCCGTCCTTGCTCTACACCCTAAAACATCCGCAGGAGGGGTGGTCGCCTCACCCATACACCCCCCACCCCTCACACACACACAGTTTGTGTTGGTCCAGCCCACCCCTTGCCACAGACAAACGTGGCGGGCGGGGAGTGATGCGGGCAGGTATCGGGGTGCAGATGGAAGCCCTCTCACCGCTGACCTTCACCCGAGCGCTGCCATCCCTCCCTCCCCATAGCATCCATCCCTCCCCACCCCAAAATGCACACGATAAAGATCCAGAAGCACGCTGGGCTTCTCGCCAATGCACTTCAACAGGGTCCTGCCCTGTTCGCCCCCGGCACACAAAAGCTCGGTGGTTCCCAAGGACGGAGGGGGTCTCGCGCCTTAGGACGGCTCCATCCCGGCCCGGGGGCCCGGGAGGTCCGGATCCGACCCTTGGTGGTCCACGTAAAGGGGCAGTAGGAGAAGGGAGATGCCGGCTCTCACCCGCAGCCGAGATCTGGGCTTGGCTGGCAGGAGCGGCTTTGTTATCACCACTATTGTCTGTTCATTTGGAAAGCAGGGAAATCAAAAAGGAAGGGGAAAAAAATAAAAGGAGGGGAAAAACACAGTTAAAACAAAAAGAATCGCTTTGGTTCTCTCTCCCCCTCGGTTCCTTTGTCTGCTCCCCCATCCCTCCCCGCCTCTGCGGGGCTTCTACCGCTTCTTCTTCTGCTTGAGGGACTTCCTCCGCTTCAGGATCATCTCGTAGAGCTTGTCCATGCCCTCCGTGAGCCCCTCACCAATGATGGCGCAGGCAGGCTGGATGTGGTAGGTGGTGGAAGGGGTCAGCTCATGGAGGGCCAGCTGCTTCTCGATCTCAGCCACCGGCAGGGACTTGGGCAGGTCCTGCTTGTTGGCGATGACCAGCAGCGGGGTGCCTTGGTTCTCGGCGAACTTGGTCACCTTGTGCAGCTCTGTTTTGGCTTCCTCCAGCCGGTCCACGTCCACTGAGTCCACCACGTATATGATGCCGTCGGTGCAGCGGCTGTAGGACTTCCAGAGCGGGCGCAGCTTCTCCTGACCACCCACATCCCAGAAGTGGCAGCTGATGCCCTTGGCAGTCCCGTTGCTGAGCCGGATCTTCTCCGTGTTAAACCCAATGGTGGGCACAGTGTTGACGAACTCGTTGAACTTCAACCGGTAAAGCACCGTGGTCTTCCCCGCCGAGTCCAGGCCCAGCATGACGATGTGCAAGGACTGGAAGGCGGAGATGTTGGAGGAGATGTTCCCCATGGCCACGGCTCCACGCCGCCCTCACAGCCCCGCGCCCATCCCCGCCGCTCCGCGCCGCCGAGCCCGAAAAGGCACGGCCCGGGTTGAGCTGGGCTGGGCGCGGAGCAGGCGGCGGGGGGCAGGCGGGGCAGGCAGCGCGGGACGCACAGGCAGGGAGCAGGGCGCGAGCAGCACGGCTCCACGCGGCGGCAGCGCGCGGGCACTGCCGGCCAACGCCCCGCCCAGGGGGTGGGGTCGCGCCGCCGCCCGCCGCCGCCGCCGCCCCCTGCCCGGCCCCTCCTGCCCGCGCTGCCCTCTGTTGCCTGTACCGCCTCGTGCCCGTCCCTTCCCCCTGCCCGCACCGCCTCCTGCTGCCTGCACCGCCACCTGCCAGCCCATTCCTCCTGCCCGCACCGCCTCCTGCCGCCCGCACGGCTACCTGCCCGTCCCCTCTCGTGCCCGCACCGCCTCCTGCCACCTCTCCTGTTGCCTACACCGCCCTTTGCCCGTCCAACCTCTTGCATGCACCGCCGCCTGTCTGCCCCGCCTTCCTGTCCCTCTTCCATTCCGTCCCTTCCTCATGCCCGTACGGCCGCCTGTCCCCTCTCCTCCTCCTGGCAGCATGTCTGCCTGCCTGTCCCCTCTCCTGCCTGCACTGCTGGGGTCTGGGACATGCTGCACCTCTGTGCCCCGGGGACAGCCCCCGGTGGGGGTCCTCTGGGAGCGAGTTCCCTGCTGTGGTTTTAACTTTGTTGTCCCTACACTTTCGTTGACACTCATCACAGAAATCCTAACAGAAAAAAACCCAAACCACCAAACAAGCCACCCCTAAAAATAGTGCCAGGCCAAAGCATCGTTCATGGCACGTGAGACACACGGAGGGACTTTCTGCTGCACCCTGTGTGATGCTCAGCTGATGAAATCGAGATGAGGAGGGATGGATTTGCAAAAGTGCTTCAGGCACAGCTCTGCGGGGACAACAGGCACCAGCAAACAGCTGAGCCTGAAAAGCAGCAGAGCAATGCTCTGCTCCTCGAAAAGCTGAGCAGTTACCGCCACCACCCAGCGTGGTGCTGGCACATGGAGCATCTACATCCCCCAGGATGAGGAGACGCTAAAAACAGGGAGGGGACTGAAGTATCTCTCTTACGAGTAAAATCTGAGAGACCCGGAGCTGTTTAGCCTAAAGAAAAGACCGAGAAGGGATTTTAGCAATGCTGAGCAACATCTACATGTGACTTGTCAAGCGGATAGGCCAAACTTTTTGGTGGTGTACAGTGACAAGGGACAGTGGGCACAAACTGAAACACAGGAGGTTCCATCTGAACATGAGGGAAAAAAAACATCTTTCCAGCACTGGAACAGGCTGCCCAAAGAGGTTGTGATGTCTCTTCTGGAGAGATTCAAAACCTCCTTTAGTGGAGAAATTGGAAGAGATGATCTTCAGAGGTCACTTCCACCTCCTACCATTCTGTGTGAGATGCCAGGAAGGGGAAAAACTTACCTGCACGGAATCCAGGGCAGGGGGGACACTAACAGTCTTTGCTACTGTTAATGCTTTTTGCGACTCATACTTGATAAATGCTGTGAATGCCCACAACCCCTGAGGTCCCTGTGGCTGGCTGCCCTTTCACTGCCCAGCATAGCTCAGTTCTCCAAGCCACAGTGCTACTGGCCCAACTCCTCCTCTTGGAAGCTCATTCAAATTGGAGTGGGGACAGAAAGTCGCCTCAGTGAAGGCCTGTCCCACTCTTTGCCACTTCATTTATCTCTGGTTTTGCTCCTGAGCCAAAAGCAGCAGCAGGGCTGTGTCTTCAGTATTACCCATCCCTTCATTTACAGCATTTGTAAAATAAATATCATGTATCTGACAGCTTAACTAGAAATCCCCAGAGAAGGAAGTGTACTGCAGAAGACAGATACTGCTTTTAATCTGAGATGTTTCACCACACGACATGCAGTGAGGATTGTCAGGCTGGAGTGGGATCATTCCTCATACTCATATTTCATTCCAGAGATATGTGTTGCAGCTTTGCATGGAGATATGGCCACCTGCTAACATATACCACCATTAAAAATACAGGCAGCTCACTGTGATGGTCTTTGATAGTGACACTGGGCAGAAACCACCATGTGGTGACAGTGTGAAAAGCTCACTGAGTCCCATCTCCCCCCTGCTACTACCCTGGCACACAGCTGGCACGTGTGAGGCGGCAGCAGCTCCACGCTCTGCTCTGTCAAAGAAGTGAGGCATGGGCTTCGTATGGGCTGGAAACAAACATGTTTTGTGCACCAAACTTGTCCTGATCAGATGGCCTCTGAGCTGGCATGAGCTCAGGTTTTCTTCTGTGACCACATGAAGGCAATGAGCTCCCACGAGCAAGTGGAGAGAGCTGCAAGTGACCACCTAACTCGAGGAGCTGGAGCATTAAAGACAAAAATGCCAGAAATAGAAGGATGGGGTCATATCTGTGAGCCGTGTCACCAGCAGATCTGGCACTGCTCTCATCTCTTCTGCCTGAATTGCTCCAGCAAAAGCTTTCTTAAATGCTGCTCCGGAGGATAATCCCAAGGCATGTGCAACCCGGGCTGTCCCTAGAATTAGTGGCTAATCTGTGCACAATGGGTTTGTGCTTTAGGAATTTACTGTCAGATCCAGGAGGGCTCAGGAGATGCTGTTTCAGAACCCCCCAGGAATTTCCCCCTCTCCTTTCCATCACTTTCATCCCTCTCCCTCTCTCCTCCTTTATCCCTACTGTTGAAAACAGCGTTGAGCCTCAAGTCCTTTTCTAAACAGACCACTACGATTTCTTTCCCTCCCCCAACAGCCAGAGCCCAAAAGCGAGGCTTCCTCCCTTCGCACTCCTCCTTTTATCTTCCCAGCATTGATTGTGAGTTATAAATAAAGGGGAGATTAGATAGACAGGCTGATCAAACCTACAGGATGTTCTAAAAAACAGCCTTATATCAGATGATCCCAAGAGGATGGAGATAAACAGGAGCGTGGCAGGGCTGAATTATGCTGCAGCTAATGCCAGCTATCCATAAATAAGCTGTTAAGACCTCCGCTGAATATTAAGCGCAGAAATAACAGCTTTAATCGCAGCTGAGAGAAGCCTGCCACATCCAGTGGGTACCAAATTTAGGGAGAGGAAACCCATAAGCCCCCCGCATCTCTGCTTTGTCTCCCCCCTACTCTCCATCACACCAAGGTTAAGCAGCCAAGGTTAAAGCCAGCATTAGCATCTAAATGTGTGTCTGCCAGGAGTATTTGACAAAGGGAGGCTCGCTGGTCCCCAACATTTCACTTCAGCAGCAAGAAGACTATTGCTGCCATAGTAACTGTTTTCAGACATGGCAATTATTTCTTCTCAGCTCTCCTCACCTCAATCTCATCTCCCTTCCCCCGCTCATCTTGTGCCTTTTTTGGGAGTGTGTGTGTGTGTGTGTGAAACACAAAGGGCCAGAGCCTGCACACATCTACCATTGCTGTGTCCAGAGAAAACAGAGACATGCTTCCCTCGCTCCCACAGCTTGGTCATGGATTATCCATAATAGTGACTTTTAATCTGTACCCAATTAGCCCTTCAGCACCCAGGCAATGTGAAATCTTGGAGTAGCAGCTCTTGCCAGTGGTTTCTGGCAAAGCCAGTGACTTGAGGAGAGGGAAATTCGTTTACAGAAAGCATCCCCACTTATGGAGCATGCAGGATCTTCTCTCCTTCCCCTGCTCCTTCCCCCTTAATAGAATCCCTTTTTTATAGCATCCCTTGTCTTAGCTTGCTCCCTTTGGTTTTTCCATTAGAAGTAGAGATACCAGCCCAAACAAAGTTGACAGAGAAGGGCTGTAATTAGGGCTGCCTCTCTTCTTGGGGACCACTGAGGCTAATAATACTATTCCCATGACTAATGCCTGGGATGCCAGAACAACATGAAGGGTGTGCTGAGAGATGGAACTGCAGCACTCACCTCTCCAGTAGCTAATGGTGGGGCAAGGCATGAGACCAGCATCTCTAGCTGGCTTAGTGGGGGGCTGCTCTCTTCTTTTGCCAGGGTTCTTGGGCAAGCTCTGCTTGAGCAGCAGCTTTTCTGGGCCCACATTAGCTCATGCGGGAAAGTTTCATCCCTGTTTGCAAGCCCCAACAGTGGGGAAAAGCCCTTAGGAAGGTTTTTTGGGGGTCAGTGCACCTACACCTGTCATGGTCAGCATCCTTGTGGTGCTCTCCTTTCTATCGTTGTCCACCTTCTTTCTTTCCAAGGACCTTCTAGCCCACTCACTGGATAATGAGGCCAGATAATGCAGGATCGTTATGGACTGAATAGCCTGAGTCCCATTGGAGCCTTTTGCATATTAACGCTGAGGAAAAAGAGCCTCGTGGATTTAATGGGATTCCTTCCCCCCAGGAAAGGCAGCGTTTTATTCTGTGAGGCTGCAGAAGCAAGGTGATACAGTTAGATACCTCCACTAAAAGGGTTAAGGGAGGACATCGGGGAGTAATAACAGAGAGAGATACTGTATGTTTCACACTAGGCTATTCCTCTTAAGTGCTCAATTCACAGCTCTGCTGCCACTTCCTTGAGTGGTTTCTAGAGACAGCCAGAGTTGGGTGTTCAACCCAGCACTGGGTCTGACCCTTGGAGTGGGGCCTGCCATCCCGGCCTGCTTCTGCCCATTTGAGAATATATGATCTTGGGGCAAGGGCCAAGGAGGTCTTCTGTCTCAGGAGCTCCTGGGTAAGTCAGTGGATGGGTGGATGGATGGATGGATGGAGGGATGGATGGACAATGAAAGGACAGGTGGAGGGATGGGGGTCCATGGGGCGAGGTGGAGGATACGATGGAGGGATGGACAAAAGTATCAGCATAGCAGAGAAATGGCTGAATTCACAGAACTCCTAATGCAGGAGTGAGAAATAACCTCTTCTTCAGCACAGCAGCTCAGCTCCATTTTATGACCTCAGATGCCTCCTCAGGCCGAGCAAAGTCCTTCAAGAACCATCTTAAAGCAAACTTTACAGCTTCTTCCCCAGGAAATGCTAAACAATGCCACAAACTGAGGAAGAACAGAAATCTTCCTCTAAAGGAGTTGATGTGGAAACATCCTTACCAAGGCAGATTAAAATCCATCTAGCCCCATCGTGTCTGTAGGCAGCCAGGGGTGGAGACAGTTGGAGGAGCATCAGGGAAGAGATGTATTAGAAATTTTTGGTGGGTTTTTTTTTTTCCTCTCTCTGAGATGAGTTCACACAAACCCACTATGAAGCTTTACAAGCTTTCAGCCTTCTCAGGATGCCACAACTTCCCAATTTTTTGCTGAATAAAAAGGAAAGTCCTCAGCATGAAAACTGCCTGGAAATGTGCTCTGCAAACTCTCACAGACCGAATACAATCTTGAAGGTGAGGACAAAGGTTTTCTGGTGAATTAAGGCAGAATTTTCACCAAAAAACACACTTCTTTTGTGCTATGCTTGCACTTCCCCTCTTAGTCCATGAAATTCGGCAGGGGGAACAAAACATCTTCCTGACTTGAGCAAGCAGAGACAAAAGAAGCAAGCTCACTTCCTCTGTTCCTGCAACTTGCTGAGATGACAGACGTCATTTTTGCACTGAGTGCTGTGTTCCACCGCTGTGGCAGAGAGCACTGGTAGGGGACACAGGGCTGTCTCACACTGGATCAAGCAAAAGGGGCTTATATTTCTCCCTTAGCATCTGTGCTCTGGTTTGGGTGCTCTAAGCTTGGATGTCCCAACTGGCCTTTTTTGGAGCTTGGATGCTTAGACTAAACTCCTGCAGAGAGTGAGGAAAGTAGGATCCTCTCCTTTCATCATCTTAGAGGTTGAAGTTTCAGCAGCTTTACAGCTTATCTTCTGCATCTGGGTCTCCATGAACCAAAATTTGTTTCTGCCCTGAGAAGGGTGCCAGGAGCACTGCCAGCAGGGAGAATGTGATGTTCCTTCATCTCTGTGCACCTTCTGTTTCCCAGGGTTGTGGCTGCTGGGCAAAGCAAAACCTAGGAACAGACTGTCCAGAGAGGTTGTAGGTTTCCACTCTTGGAAATATTCAAGGTCAGATTGAATGGGGCTCTGAGCAACCTGATCTAGTTAAAGATAGCCCTGCTTACTGCAGGAGAGTCAGACCAGATGACCTTTAAAGGGCCTTTCCAACCCAAACCACTTTATGACTGCTCTTTGCAGGAGAGGAAGAAAGCCCTAGAGAAGGCCAAGCTGGATCTGGGATGGTCACCCATGGGAACTCCATAAGAAAACAGATGTTATTTGAGAACTCTGTTCCATCCCTTCATCTTGCTTCACTGCAGACACATCTATGAGTGGGTGAGATGCCATCTGGGCTAAGAGAAAAGAGGGAGCAACCTTTTCCTTCTACTTGATAAGCCATGAGACTAGACTCCTTTGCACAAGCAATGCCTGGAGGGGAATAACCCCTGACCCCTCCACGGCTTCCAGCCAGGTAAATAAATGCTCTGAAGGATCTCTATTGTGCTCACAAGCATCCTGAAGGTGGCAAGAGGAGACTGAAAACCCACTGGTGTCATTGCCTCAGGACATTGCTTTGGTTTTGCATGCAGAGTCAACAGCATGGTGGGCAGGATGTCTTATCCTGACTTACACACTGAACATCCCTGCCACCTGTCACTGTGAGGGGGGAGGAAATCTGGCCTTGAAGGGATCATCTGGAGCTGCACGATCATGTGGCAGCCTCGAAACTTGAAGGAAACCTAAAACACTTCCACATGGGAGGAAGGATGCTGAATCCAGGAAAGTTAAGCACAAACAGGTCTGATGTATAGCATGATTCAGGTTTGTCTGCAGGCACATGGTCACACATCCCTCCCTCATTCCTGTCACGAATAATGTTGGGACTCTGTCACTTCTTACTCTGGCAGCATTCTTGCCCAGAGCAATTTTGCCTGGGCTAAGAGTCAGAGATGCAGATTTGCCCTATAATTTTTCTTTGACACTCTGCCTAAAAAAAAAAAAAAAAAAAGGAAGAGAAGAAGAAAAGTGGATTAGCCTTGCTGCAGAGATAAGCAGATGGCTTAGAAAAACCCTCAATTTCCCAGCACCCATTCCTAGGGCAGTAAATCTTGGAGCCTACTGAGCTGCAAGTGTGGCAAGGAGAGTGAAAGCCCAGAGCTGATGGAGATTTAGAGCTCATGAATCACCCAGTGCTCCTCAGCAGCATGCCAGCATCTCGAATTGCCTCCTGGGGTGATTTGCACCACAGATTTCTGCTTAGCCCACCAGAATGTCAGAGCCCTTTATTCACTCCCTGCATGTCCTCATGTCCCTCCCTCCTTCCCTCCCTTCCTTCCTTCCTTCCTTCCTTCCTTCCTTCCTTCCTTCCTTCCTTCCTTCCTTCCTTCCTTCCTTCCTTCCTTCCTTCCCTTAAAGAAGCCCTGTGTCCAGAGTGGAAAATCCTGCTCTGAGCTGATTTACCTGTGATTAGCTACTATACAGCTGTTTGCAGCTACTTCAGTCATCTGGAGAAACAAATGCACCAGGATCACGTAGGAGGTCAGATCACAGCTACTGATCTACGCCTGACTAATCACTCCAACCTTCCCCTCCAGCCAGCTCCAAACTGGCCTTGTAGCAACAACTTTATTAAACCAAAGGCGAGGGGACAGGGAGCATCGCTACTGTGAGCAGCTCACAGGAGAATACACCCCAGTTTCAAGGCTGCACCCTGGGCAGTCACACCTTGCTTGCTCCAAGAGGCAGAGATGTAACTGCAACATTGATTATTACCTCCATCACAGCAAGATGTGGCCAAGCCTTTGGGGCCTGGGGAGCTACCCCCTCTCCTTAGCATCTTCCAGGCAGAGTGGTGAAGTGAGACAGATGATGCCATTTCACATCGTGCTGAATGTTACCTGCCTGCCAATCCAAGAGACAGCTCAATGCAGCAAAGCTCTAATTCAGTCAAGTGGGGTCTGGGCCATGTAATGAAGTGTAGAAAGGGGGCTGGAGCTACATGTTCACATTGTCAGGCTGGAATTACAGCCCAAATGATGCTTATCATCAGCTGGGTGATTTCTCACAGGGCAATACTCCTGCCAGGTGAACTGGGAGATGAGCATGAAGAGATCAACCTTGGGAATTTGAATGATAGAATGGTTTGGGTTCAAAGAGACCTTAAAAGGTAATCTAATCTGACCCACCCTGCCACAAGCAGGGACATCCTGGAACTAGAACAGCTTGCCTGGAGCCCCATCAAGCCTGATGTCGAACGTTGCTAGGGATGGAGCCTCCACCACTGGGCAACCTCTTCCAGTGTTCCACCACTCTCACAGAAAGTAAATTCCTAGTGTCCAAGAAGTTCTGACCCTCTCTGAGCTGATGGTATCACTGTGACACTGAGGGGTTTCTGCTGCAGGTCCACCCTGATGTCCCTTAGCAGAAGCCCTCTGCAAGGAGCTGTGTGTGGGGTGATGTCCCACAGAATTGTAGAGCAGTAAGGATTGGAAGGGACCTCTGGAGATGGGAAGATCACCACAGGGGAACATGACCGGGGAATAAACCTCGTTTGAAGGAAGTGTTGCAGTCAAACCATGGAAAGTCCACACCGATGTTTGTGAGGCTGTGCTCAGAACTGTGGGTGCCAAAGATTAATGCTGCTGGTGCCCTGGTCCTCTCTGCACATTTCTGGTCTGGCCCCTGTCTACGTTTGCCGGTCTGCAGAAAGAATCTGAGCTAAAAGCTGCCCTCTTTCGGCCTTTTATATTTATTATCCTAAGTTCTAGCTGGCTAGAAGAGTGGATTAAGAGCTGGGGCAGGAATTTCTTAATACTCAGCACTTCATCACCCTGATGCTAGGTGAGGGACAGGCATGGTACCTGCCACCGAGCGAACAAGGAAGCATCTTCCCCTGCTTAAGATTCACAGATGGAGCCTGTCAATACTGAAAGACAAACCTGGCTTGACTCAGGGGGTCTTTGTAGCAGAGATTAATCCAGATCACCTCCATCCTGGAGCAGTGCTCAGCCACCAAACCATACTGCCCCAGGGCCGGGCTCCAGCTGTGTTAGGGTCAGTGCACAGCCTGGCTGCCAAATAACCACTGCCAGCATGTGGCATTTGTTATCTGCTTTTCTCTTCCTGAGGTCATCTAAAATACATGGTCTTGTGTGGATAACCTACCCGCGGGGAAGCTCTAACTGCACGGGTTTGAATTGCTTTTCCCATGGTGCTGTGTTCTCTCCAAAGGAAGGGAAACAGCCTCTGGGTGCTTGTGCTTACTGGCAAGTGAAGGACTTGCAAATCAATGTCTCCCTTGCAATCAACATCTCCCGTGCATGAATTTTCCATTCAGATGCCCTCCAACTGCCAGGTAGACAGCACTGGTCAGCACCTGTATGACAGGAACAGTGCTGGCATCTGCCTGTCCCTGCTATAGGCACAGCAGCTGAGCCAATCAGTGACTCCTTCCTGCAAAGGAACCTATTTTGATGCCAAACATACTAAGTCATAGAATCATCCCTCTGTGCTGCCTGGCAGCAGCATCAAAGCTGATCCAAAGAGCTCAGGACTAAAAGAACCTCCTAAAGACCACAGAATCAGAAAAATGGTGGGGGAGTAGAAAGGACCTCTGGAGATCTAGTCCAACCTCCTTGCTAAAGCAGGGTTATGTAGGCCAGTAGCACAGGATGGCATCCAGATGGGTTCTGAATCTTTCCAGAGAAGAAGACTCCACAGCCTCCCTGGGCAGCCTGTTTCAGTGCTCCATTACCCTTGAAGTCAGAATGGAATCTTCTGTGTTAGAGTTTGTGCCCATTTGCCCTTGTCCTGTTGCCAGGCACCACTGAAATGAGTCTTGCCCTTATTCCCTTGACACTCACTCTTTAGATATCTAAAAGATCCCCTCTCCAGGCCAAACAGCCCCCGGTGTCTCAGCCTTTCCCTATAAGAAAGATGCTCCAGTGTCGTCTCCCCTCACCATCTTTGCAGCACTTCACTGGACTGTTTTCAGTAGTTCTTTGTCTCTCTTGAACTGGAAGCTCAGAACTAGTGAGAAGGACAGCTGCGGATGACACTGGCCTCTGTCCTGTTTTCCAGAAAGCCAAAGCCAATAAAATAGGAGCATTTCGAATTAACCAGACAGGGAAGGTTCAGCAACGCTGTCAAAAGCTGTTTTCTAGGGCCACCTGGTGCTGGTCTGGAGACAAGCTGTGCTTTCATATTCCAGGCAGCCACAGGAGCTCTTCACACCTGGTGGCTCTAGGGGCTGTAGCCTGGCAAAGTGCTGCCCCTTCCTGCCCCTTCCCATCAGATTTTGAGTCCATTCTGCATTGTCTTGGACAGCATTCATGTCCATGCTGTACCCATTTAATGTGTGGTCTGGTTCCTGGACACCTTTGCTCAAGTGAACACTTTGTTGAGTCAGTAAAAACAAAAAGCTAATGTGCAGAATGACAAAGCAAAGTGATGTGAAGTGACCTGCTGAGAAGGGCAGCAGCTTTTTCAGCCTAAGAGAAACTGGCCTGTGGGGCTCCCTGATAACCTCAGCTAGGGTTTAAATCAGCAAAGATCTGAGCAGTGAAGAGCACAGAAAGACCCAAACGGGCTGTGAAGAGGAAGGAAGGTGAGCTGTCCTGTGCCCTCAGAGTGAGGGACCACATTGGCAGCAACCAGAGCACCCAAACTATCTCTTTTGTGCATTCCAGCTGACAGACTTTCCCAGCCTGCATTCACCCAGACTGTGTTTTCCTTGTGGCATTTGAATATTTTTTGCTGCCACTAAGCTGTCCTGTCCTCATCAGTCTCCAACCCACGACCATTCCCAGGCACGAAGAGCAAACCAGTTGGGCTGTGCTGTGTACTCTTGGTGCTGCTTTCTCCAGTGCTTTTATAGCACCTCTCCTGAGCCTTCTCTTCTCCAGGCTAAACAGACCCAGCTCCCTTAGCTTTTCCTCATAGCAGAGGTGCTTCAGCCCTCTGACCATCGTTGTGTCCCTCCTCTGGATCTCCTCCAACAGATTCATGTCCTTCTTGTGTTGGGCCGGAGCAAGACACAGTATTCCATGTAGGGTCTCACAACAGCAGAGTTGAGGGGCAGAATCACCTCCCTCAATGTGCTGGCTGTGGTGCTTTTGTTGCAGCCCAGGTTGACTTTTTGGGCTGCCAGTGCACATTGTTGGCTCATGTAAAGCACCTTATCAACCAGCACCTCCAAGTCCTTCTCTGCAGGGCTGCTCTCAGTCCACTCATCACCTAGCCTGAATTTGTGCTTGGGATTTCCTTCACCCACGTGAAGGACCTTGTGCTTTGCCTTCATGAGGCTGGCACGGACGCACCTCTTTGGCCTGTCAAGGTCCCTGTGGGTGGCATCCCTTCCCTCCAATACGTCAACTGCATCACACAGCCTGGCGTCATCAGCAAACTTGCTGAGGGTGCACTGTCCATGTCAGTGACAAAGATGTGGACCTTTTCACTTCAAGGTCCTCCGAGCAACTGCACAGCATCACGATGCGACAGGGGAGTTCTTTCCATTTATGGCACTTGAATTGTAAAGGCCGAGGGCAAAAAGCTCCCTATCCAACCCCACGCCCTCTGCAGCAGCCGATTTGCCTTCAAGCACCGCAGTTCCAGCTCGGTGGGATTCTTGTTCTTGTGCTCTGATGTCGCTAGGGGGAAGCGTTTGACCGCTGGATGGAGCTGCTGCCCGCAGGGTCTCAGCTGGCCCCACTCGGCTGCTGGTAACTTCCCACCGACTCCTCGCTCACCGCTGGACGCGCTGGGATCTGCAGGGCGATTGTTCCCAATCACCACGCACTTGCCCTGCACTTGCCTGGCTTAGACTGCAGTTTCATTTTGGAAGTCGGTCGTGGATCAGATCCCGTTCAGTATCTTCATTAATGATGCGGACAATGGGGCACAGTGTACCTTCAGAAAGTTGGCAGATGACAGGGAACTGGGAGGAGTGGTTGATACATCAGAGGGTCGTGCTGCCGTCCAGAGGGACCTCGACAAGCCGGGGAAAATGGGCTGATGGGAACTTCGTGAAGCTCAAGAAGGAGACCGGTGAAGTCCTGCAGCTGGGGAGGAGCACCCCCAGGCATTAGGATGTGGGGGGGCACCCATATAATAGCAGTTCTGCAGAAAAAGACCTGCGAGGTCCCTGTGGCACTGAGGTGAAAAGGAGCCAGCCCACCCAGTCTAGTGAGAGGTGTCCCTGACCCTGGCAGTGTGGTTGGAACTAGATGGTCTTTAAGGTCCCTTCCAACTCAAGCCATTCTATGATTCTGAGAACATGTCCTTGCTGCAAAGACAGCCAAGAGCATCCTGGGCTAAATTAGGTAGGTATTGCTGGCAGGCCAAGGCAGGTGATTGCTCTCCTCTGCTCGGTGCTAGTGAAGCTGCCCCTGGATTGCTGGGTCCAGTTCTGGGCTCTATGATGCGAAAGAGACATGAACTTAGTGGAGAGGGTTCAGTAAAGCACCACAAAGGGGATGAAGGGACTGGAGCACCTCTCATCTGAGGACAGACTGAGAGAGACACTGTTCAGCCTGGAGAAGACTCAAAGGGATCTTATTAATGTACGTAAATACCTACAGGGAGAGTGCAGCGTGGATGGAGCCAGGCCTCTTTTCAGTGCTGCCCAGAGCCAGGATCAGAGCGATGGTTACGCACTGAAGCACAGGAGGTTACCTCTGAAACCCAGGAGACACTTTTCCAGTGTCCAAGCAGTGGCACAAGCTCCCAACCTCGAAGACAGAAAAAAAATCAAGACAGAAAATTGCTGCTACTAAATGATACCTTAAACAAATCTGACTCACCTTCTTATGCATTCAGGTCTTGCTTTAAGTTTTCCTGTAAATTTGGGATGCAGGAGAAGCAATTTAAATTGAGGAGATTAATTAATTAGTGTCAGTCACATGCAGCCCATTCACCAAATGGGAATGCTCCAGAGAATTTAGAGTTGTTTCAGGCTTTTTTGTTTTTCTTCTTTTTCAGAGATGAGTATTTCTCAGAGGTTTCTTATCAACCAGCAATCTATGACAATAAAGCAAGAAGCCACATCTTCTAAAACACAGATAATGTCACCATTATTTCTTGCTGTATTTCTTACAGTGTTTTATATTCTTAAGTTTAAAAACTGGGGGAGCTGATTGATTAGTAATCTTTGCTTTCCTTGCAAAAGAAACCCAGACAAACCCAAAACCTTACTATTTGTGTAAGTCTTATGGATGTCAAGCCAGCTGCAGAACGGAGAGTTAAGAACCATGAATAATGAATGAACCTTCATGACTTTTAAGAAACTGAGCCAAGGTCTTGGGGTGTTTGATGTTTCAGTGTTGCTAGCCCCACAGGAGGGTGTACAATGGCATTTTCAAGATGGTTTGGCAGGAATTTGCACTGAATGTGAACATAAATCAGTCTACATGGCTTTTTTTTTTTCCTGGCCTGGAATAAAACCACTGCTGGATCCTGCAAAATTCCTTTCTCCTATTAAATAAGGCCAAAACTCCATAAACAGCTAAGGGGCTGGGAACCAGGTACAGCCCCCAGGAGCTTCACCAGAGCCATTTCTACCGGCAAAAAGTTTATTAATTGTGAAGGAAAGGTTATGGTGTCGTGGAGAGATGCTACAGTGCCTGATAGAGGGCAGCTCTCATTTTCCAGGCTCTCACCTCACCCAACAAATATAATGGGGCTCAGCACAGATAAATAGAAGTGACTACTGTTTTCTAATGAGATTTTGCACGGGTGACAAAAGCCATTCTACACAGCCTGCTCTGCATTGCTCCACCCGGCAGCAAGTGAAGTCCCTGCCTGTATGGCCACAGCAAGTGCTCCCAAAGGCAAGGTATTTCCATCACCATCATATGCTCCTCATGAAAACATTTCTGGCTCTCATTAAGTGCCTGCAACTCAGATCAGCACTGGGTTAACAAACTGGTTTTCCAGTATAGCTATTTGGAAACACTTTAAGCCCTTAGGTGGATATTATGGTGGCTGAAATATGTGATGATGGGAAGATGTGGCAGGAATGGACAATGTACCTCCCAGGCACTCTTACTCCTCTAACCATTTCTAACCCCAGAGACATTTCAGCATCCACCACCTTCTTCCAGAGGAGATGCACCCTATGGGAGTCACCTTCTCTTTTTTTCTGTTTTTTGAACTGAGGTTTGTCCCTGCCAGCTTTATTTGATTCCTTCCTGGGAACATCCAGTCTGCCTAGAGAGGGCAACACTTTGTACTTTGAGAAAGTGAGGAGCAGCAGCAAAAGCTCACCTCTTCAAAAAGACGCATCTAAGTTGTAGCAAAGGAGGTACTAACTGGAAGGCCAGGTTTGTGAGGATGAGAATTGCTGAGCCACTTTCAGTTGCCTCAACAAGAAGGAGGGACAGCACTTTTCTAGGAAAACATGGTCTGGCATGTGGTGTAATCTGAAAGATGCTCTTCTGGAAATGGGAGTGCTTGCTGCATGGGTCATTGGAATATTGGGATATGAGATCAGAGCTGGGAAGATGACATCACTCCAGGTCACCCTGTCTGACATGCTGCTTGCCAAGATGTTCGTCCCTGCATGAAGATACTGCCAGCATCTCCCCTAAGTGCTGCCTGTGGGGTAGCTGGCTCTGTTGCTAGTTGGCTTGGTGGAGCCAGGCTGCTGCATTGCAGGATGTCCCCAGCATACCACGAGATGACCTTGAAGTCAGCATCTCAGGCACGAGATCCAACAGCAGTGGTGTTTGAGCTGAACACTGCAGGGCAGTGAGAAAGAAGTGCTGCATGAATCCTCCAGGGTACTGTCCCATCACATCCCCTGGAAACATTCTCCTCTCCAGAAAAGGACGTGGTAGTTGTACAAGCTGAAGGATGAAAGTCTGCTCTAGGAGCTTTCTTGTCAAAAGAGATAAACATCCCAGCTTGTGCAGCAGGGAGAAATGGAAAGGGGTTGACCTCCCTCATTAGCATCACTTAGAGTAGAGGAAAGAAGCACTAAAAAGAAGCCTGGTGATTTGTTCTCCTTTAAAAATGTTCCTGTCATCACACTCCATTATTTATACCAGCAGCACTGTTGGCACTGAGCCTAGTCTGGTAAGAAAATTACAGAGAGATATTCCCTCCTCTTTCTGCCACTTTCCTGCCTTCTCTCTGGAGGACACATGGGGCTGCACTAGTTTATGTGTGCTAGTTTGAGCCTAGCTAGAATGTTTTGGTGAGAAGAATTAGATTACAGGCTGTGAAAAGGAAACAAGGGTGATGTCTGCTTCACTCATAGGCTTGCTGAGATGAACATAAACATAGATAACAGAGTCGCTCTCTGTCTCTCTGGGGCTGAATCTCTCTAACCTTACCTGCTGTCTGTGTGACTAATTCATCTGCTTCCTAACCCCCCTGGCCTACCCTCCAAGCTACCTTGAGCATAAGGCAAAGTCTTGGGTAAGGTAGAGGGGTGGGAGGAAGGTGGAAGGGTGGTTGACAGCCCCTCCTGGGGACTCAGGTTTCTGGGAGGGCTGTTGTGCTTCTGTGTTACCTTTTTAACTTGTATATTCCTGTATATACTGTAAATATCTGCTAAGCTGTAAATATAAAGCTTCATTCAATTTCCAGAGGTGCTGAGTCTCGTCTGGATGATTTTCCAAAGTGTGTGTGTGTGGGGTGGGTAACACCCAAACCATCACATTATGACTTAAAAGCCCTGTCTGGGACACTCCCGGAGTTGTCCCATCATTTGATGGGATACTCATTAAATGAGTCAGTGACCTTTGGAACTGGCTGCATGGATGTATGGAACACATTGCAGAGTGTAGAAGAAGGGCAGCTTGGGATTGCACAGGAGTTATGGGGTGCTTAGGCCAGGAAAGGATTGGCTGGGTCTGGGGCAAGGAGTCACAGCAGCCTCACCCAGCTCAAGATTTGAGGTGCTGTGCTTCCTCCTAAGAGCTCCCTCTTTCTAAGCCACATCTATCATCTCCATCTCTTCTACCACCCCAGGCCAGTTTGCTTTTCTGACTTGCTTCTGCTCTGCTAGGGGTAACAGTGTCAGTCACCGCTGTTCAACCCTAAAGCTTGATAAACATGAGGAACCTGAACTTCTCATTTTATAGGGCTTGGAGCTTCAAGAAAAAGACAAACAACCAGGGAGGTGGTGGAGTCACTGTCCCTGGAGGTGTTCAGGAAAAGACTGGATGAGGCACTTAGTGCCATAGTCTAGTTGACTGGATAAGGCTGGGTGATAGGTTGGACTGGATGATCTTTGAGGTCTCTTCCAACCTAGTTGATTCTATTCTATTCTATTCTATCTCCCAACATGTCCCCCATGACCTTCAAAGACTGGGCAAGATTAAGGACAGGTACTTCAAGGTTTTGTGGAAAACACAACAAGCTTAATTTTTATCTTTTAAAACAAGAAAAACACTTATCACCCTTTCCCTGACTTCACTTCCCATCCCACTTGGAGCATCTTCACCATTAATTCCCATAGACCTCAACCCAAATGTCAAGTCTTTGACAAATTCCACCTGCTCATCCTATGCACAGAGCTCCAGCTCTGATTTTCTGTGAAGGTCACGAGAGACACCAGGACCAGTTAGCTTTCCTCTTGAACTTTCTCAGCCCTCCGGAGACAGCTGTGACTCAGCTGCTGCAATCAGGAAATAACAAGGAGCGGCAGGAACACCCTCGGGGAAAAACCCACAGAATCAGATTTCTCTTTAAACATTATTTTACTATGACCTGCTCACCACCCTGAATGATTGTTGTCCAGCCAAGGTCTGAACTGCATTCTCTCATTTTCAAAGCATTAAAAAAAACCATCACCTTGTCATCTCTTTTGGCTGGGCTTTGGAGAGCAGCAGAGGTTTCCAAAAGCTTTGTTAGCTTGTGTCTTTGCAAGGTCTTGGAGCACCTATGCCAGGTAGGACTCACACCTATGGTGTGATTCCAAAGAGGATTTGGAAGAAGAGGAGCTGCTGATTGCAGGTGAAGGTGGGAGAAAATTGGGTGAGTTCAATCCCACGGTGACACAAAAGAACCATGGCACAATTTTGAGCATCTCTGCATGCCTCTAAAATCTATGTAGAAAAGGAGCAAGCAGTGGTTTAGAGCAAACACTAGGCAAGAGGTCAATAGCAGCAGTGGGCTGAGGTATCACTTTCCTTCTTGGGGCTGATGCTCACATTGATTGTCTCCAGCCCTGGTATTACACATGCATGCACAAGTGGCCATGCTCTGGCCATTCGGGAGCAACAGATTTTGGAGAGTCCTTGGCTTTGTCTCTCCAATAGCTGACCACTAAACTCTAGGGCAATCTACAGAGGGATGCATGGCCATTTGACATAGAAATCTGGTTAGGAGGTATCTAGCAGTAGACAACTCTTCCATCGCACACTGTCAATCTCACAGTGTGTTCCCTTTCCTGCCTGCAAGACATCTGGGTGCTTTGCCCCATCTCAACCACTGCTGGGGAACTGCACTACTTGCAGAGAACCAGGTGGATGGTCACTAAGAATCTTCAAACCTTGTGGAAAGCAACTCTGACAAATCAAATGGAGTGCCATCTTCAGGTCCTTCTCCAGACTCTAGAAACATTTAGCTGTTTGGAAATGGCCTTCTCTTATTTTTATACATATCTCCTCCTCCCCATAGCAATTTCCATCATGAGTGACTGGATAGAGGGATTGCAGAGACAGAGGGATAGAGGGCCGAAAGAGTGAAAAGTTACGAGTAGCTCAGCAAGAAGCAGGGGAAATAGAGCCTAAGAAGCCCTGGCCAGGAGGCAATGAACATTGTGGAGTTTTCTGAGAGCCAGAATTTCACACAGTGGTTTAAACTCTGCCTCCAGTGGCTGCAGGGTCTGATACTCTCCACGTTCAAAGAGCTGCGTCGAGGGCCGGGAGGAGCGCCAGGTAAGCAGCGGCGTCGGCACGGCTGTTTTCTCGCGGGACTGAGCGGGGCTGGACGCGGTCGTGACGTCAGCCGCGGGAGGCTTAAATTCCCGCCGGGGCAGCGCGCGCGCGACGCCATTTTGGCTGCAGAGCCGATCGAGAGCACAGCAGCACTGCTTAGCTCAAACTCTGGCTTTCTGCTCTGTCCTTGCTATTTCGAGGGTCGGGAGGACCTCCAGGTAAGCAGGGGTGTCGGCAGGGCTGTTTTCTCGCGGGATCGAGGGGGGCTGTGACGCGGGGTCGTGCCGTCAGCC